>JAPSGF010000037.1:6422966-6791315 GCA_035772895.1 Perdix hodgsoniae | reverse complement strand
GCTGCTGCTGCTGCTGGGGCCGCCGCTCGGACCGCCGGGCCGTCTGCTCGCCGCCAAAGGCAGGTACCGGGCCGGGCGGGGCGGGCGGCGGCGGGGACGGCTGGGCGGCGGCTCCCTGCCCGCGACTTGTCCGGACGGAGGCGTGGGGCGACGCGGGGAGCGGGGCGCGGGGCGCGGCGGCCCCCGGGCTGCGTTCCGCCGTGGGGCTCCCGGCTCCGCCGCCGCCCCGCGCCGCTCCGCGGCACAACTTGGCCCCGAGCGCTGCGCCCGCACCAACTCCCCCGCTTTGTTGCCGCCGTCCGTGGGCGGCCGCCGCTTTCCTCTCCGCGCGTGGAGGGAAAACTTCAGCTACCGCAATCTCCCGTTGGGTTGGTTTGCGTGCCGCGAACGATTCGCGCGTCCGCCAACTTTGGGAGGGCGGCGGTTCTTTGTTTCCTTAACTTTCTCCAAGTTGCGAATAGCGGAGAGCAACCGCAAGGAGCGGGTCGGCGCTTGCGGTGCTGCGGCCCCGCGCGTCCCGGGGGAGCGGGGCGCTCCGGGGAACCGCAGCGTCGCTGGCGGCGAACAGATCACGCGGGGCGGGGACACCGCGCTCCCCCTTATCGCCTTCGGTGTTTTAAAGCGGTGCTCTCTCTTACGTGAGATAAGAGATGATCTCCTCTTTCGCCCGGTTCCCGGCTCTCGGAGGTGCCCCCCGCAGCTGCAGGTGGCCCCGCGCGGCGTCCGGGCCGGCTCTGCGCTTTGTGTTTCACCGCTGGAGGGCTGCAAAGAGCGTTTTCCGACAGCGGTAACTTAAAAATATTGAGCGCTGAAAAATCGTCGTTTTAAGGGTGTTTGTATCGGCGTGCGAGTGTTTCTAGCTTTCCCTTATTGTTTGACATCCGTTTTATTTATATTTAATTTCTAAAGTCGGGTATTCCCCGAGCCTGCGATACAGGATCAGTGACTGCATTAACAGATCTTGGCACAGTATGCGGTTGGTGCCCGCTGCACTTCTTTCTGTGGACTCCTTCCCTCCGCCCTCAATTAGCGGCGTATAGGAAAAGGGCATTATTTAAATATTACGTGGCGCCGCTTTCTCCCCGCTTTGAGTTATCTTTCCCTACAGGAAGGCAGCCGTAATTCCAGGGGCGCTCTGGGCGGCATTACGCACAACTGAGAGAGAAACTTACCGCTGTAGGCATGTAGAAGTTGACTTGCGGCGTGGAGGTGCGGAGGGACGCAGCGGGTGCTCCTTCAGCACCGCGCTGCCGGACAGCGCCGCACCTCCCTGGGCGCGGGCCCGGCCTGCTGCGCTCCGCCGCTCTTCCAAATGAACCCGAAGCCGGCAGCTGTGCCTGCTGCCCCCTGCCCCTCCTCTGCTGTCTTTGAGGCTGGGAAGAAAGATCGCTGGAACAGCACCGGTTCTCATCGTTCATCACTTCGGCTCAGTGAAAAAGAATAGTTTCTTTCACAAAAATAATTCCTGCCTGTATTATTGTTATTTTTCTTTCTACCCCTTATGAAATTGAGAAAAAACAACTCGCTGGTCCTTTCTATTGGAAAATTAAACATAGAAGTAATTCTAGAGTGGTTAATAAGTGGTCAGGTAGAGATCTCACCTATATATTAAACATTCATGCACTTTGTTGTCAGCTTTCTAGCAGCTTGTTGACTATAGGATTTGCACCCTCAGTTCAGTAAAATCACTGATTTAAATAGGAAAAAAGTATTTAAAATATTTTCAGACCCTTTTCTTCAGTAACACAAAAAGGCACACTTTCTGGATTACTGCAATTGCATTAATGCAGTTTGGAAATCACGTGGGCAGATGTGATTTGCAGCCATGGAAAACAGAACATTTTAAAAGGCCAGACTTACCTATTTTTTCAGCATGTTCAGAATTTGTACTTGCAGACAGGCAGGAATACCTGCATTTCCCTTCCTCTTTCTGCCGCTCCACAAATCTGTGCATAAAACTGATCTATAAAAACACTTATCTCTTTCTAGTATTTACCTAGCAAACAACTCAGCAAAGTCCTGAAAAGGTTGACGTATCCAAATTTCTTGTGAGACCCAATTAGTCAGCCTTTCAAGTTTGACTTTATTTGAACACTGTAATTAACACAAACATCACTTTAATCTTAATTTTTAAGTATGGCTGTGAGTATCTCAGTGATCTGAATAACTAAGAATATTTGATACCAATTAAATTAATTACATGAGCGAAACTTGAAGCCTTAGTCATTCAGGACATTTCCAAATCAATGGAACATTCAGTCCCACTTGGCAAGTCTATTATGTGAATACAACTGATATGACTATCAGCAATAGAAGAGCAGCTATCCTAGGGAGACAGAGACAGCATATTCTGCTTAAAAGAAAGCTTGAAGCCTGTGGAGGAAGAAATTAAAATCTTTGAAAGCGTGCCAGATGGATTCTAATGTTTGAATTTTTTCAGCTTAATACTGTGGTTACTTATAAATCCTTTTCCCACAGTACATAGTTATACAATACTTTGCTCTAGCAATTCAAAAGAAAGAGACAGAAAAATATGAAGTTTTTGTCCTCATTGAAAATACTTAGTAATGTTTGGCCTGCTGTAGGTGAAAAGATGGGCGATGAAGAAATAGAAGTTTCTGTAGCTCACCAAGAAACCCTGGCTAAGACGTGTTAATGGTTTTGTGTTTCCATTCTCATACCAATACATTGAGATGGGGATACTTTATTAATATTTTTAAGTGCTTTGATGGAAATGGAATTCACAAAAGCAGACTTCTGTCTCCTAGGATAAAAGATGCATCTGATTTTGAAGCTTAGGTGTCAAGATAATTAAATGATTTGGAGGTCTTACAAGAAAAAAAGCACAGAGTATTTGATAACTGTTTAAGTATTGAGGTATTTCATCATAGATGATTGACAACTGTATTTAAGTTGTTGTTCCCAAGCTAGAAAATGTTTGCCAGCCATAATCGTATTGTTACCAACCTTAATTGTACTGTTTGGAATGCTTCCAAAGATAGGGAACTAGAAGCTTTGGAGTTTTCAAAGCATGTTTCAATTGTAAGCAAAGCATGTGTATGTTAAAGGACGTCTTATGAAGCATGTCTTTTATAACTAACCATTAGCTGGTTTCACAGTTGCAGACTGGTCACTTTTTTTCTTGATGTGACAGCCCTCAGAGTTCAGAGGCAGTGTGTGCACCTGGACAAACCCTGTAATGGCCAAACTGCATGTTTGGAAGTGGCCTTGGTTTTCTTTTTCTCTGTCAAAGATTTGAAGAGGCACATGAAAGCTGATTAGAGGTTGTCAGAGGCATCGTTGCCTTGTTTTGACTGTTTAATGTTTAACTGGGGAAATGTATTGATGATCAGCACTTCTCTGCATCTATTACGCATTAAAAAAGCAGAGTGCAAATTACTGGATTTATATAGCTATAGCTTTTTCTTTTCTGTTATAAAGCTTGTTACTCCTAAGGCACTTGGTGGGGGAAGCAAAAAAAAAAAAAAAAAGATTCATGAAGGTGTTAATGCTTGATAAAAATGTTATTCTAGAATTTCTCTTAAGCTTTTTGTGTATCAGATTTCCTGTGTCATGTTGATGGGATGATTTGGGAAGGGAACTTCATAGTTCTCAATCCGGCTTCAAACCCATTTCCAGTCCTGCTTTCATATATATTTCTTTGGCATTCTCTTGGTCTTCATGTTGACTTAGTTGTCTAAAAGTGATGTATTTGTCTCTTCAGTTTCCTAGAAGGTTGCATTACAAGGCACTAGATAGCTTGCCTGGCTCCTGTAGAGTGTCTGAGCGGTGTAGCTAACACTTCATTTAGTAGAGAGAGCTTCCTTACTGTGAAATAAGTAATGGGAAAATGAAAAATAAAATGCGTTGTTTCTATAGCAAGCTAATTACTAGTGTCGGATAGTTCTGTTGTCCATAGCTAGTTTGTTTTTTCAGCAAGTAAGGCAAATAATCAAGCACTAACATTCAAATAGTGTTTAGTGTTACTAAATATTGCTTTAGTATAACTTTAAGATGATTTTTATAACCAAATGGCTTGATGTGAGGTCTGACTCAAATTTATAGTTTGTTTGTAGAGGCCACAAATCAAGTGTAGCTGCTCTCAGAGCTATCCTTCTCCAGTGTGCTTTCTGTAAAGAGCAGTCTGAAAATGCAGGCTGCTGAGTTATGTCAGGTAGGGCCATGTACAAAGTGAGCTTCGGATTTTTTAGTGATTGCACTTGAATGGTGACTCTCAGTCTGTCAGATGTCTTACTTTTGTGTTAGCCAACAAAAATTAACAGAAAAGAAATCGTCAAGCACAATTGAAGTTGCAATCGGTTTTAACAAGATTGTGTAGAGGATACTAAGAGTTGGAAGATTAGTTCCTTATTGAGTATTTGGAGAAATACTTGATTCTGAATTTTGTACTTTGAGTAGGTACTTTGGACCATTCTCATTTCATTTATGTATTTTTCCCGATAAGCCACTTCTGTCTTCAAAAGGAATAGTTTTTGACAGCTGTGTGAAACTGTGTCTCTCTTGCTGTTCTCTAGAGTTGCCTACTGAATCACAGCTTAGCAGTAAGTGCTTGAATCAATCGCATGGGCTGTCCATATTTTTGATGCCAGGTAAGCAAGCAACTCGGCTAATCCCCCGACCCTTATTTATGGGAGAACTGCAGGATGAGGTGGATGCTGAACCTTCAGATGCATTCAGCGAATGATTGTACAGCTTCATGAAAGAAAAAAAAGCTAAGGTGTGTGTAAAAGAAAGGCACAACTGCCTGCTGAAAGCAATCTTACGCAACCTACTGTTGGGAAGGTGTCCAGGAGCGGCACTGTATGTGTTTTCTCTCTTTCATATGTGCTTGCTGTTCCTGGGTCTGTTAGACTTCATAGTCAGAGAACAGGCAAATTTTGTAGAATTTGAAAAGTGTGAGTCAAAGTAGTACGGGTAAAAAGAGAAGACACTTTGAAAAGAACTGGAGGTGGGAAAAGAAAGCTTAACGTCAAACTTGAGAAAGCCATTTGTTATATCAAAAGGAGGTATTCTCTGACTAAAGTTTGTGGTTTGATCTCCTTAGACTTTTATCTATAAGTTTAAGTATGTTGTGATTATGTTAAAAATAGGAAAGCTGTCATGATTCAGAAGGGGTGCTTTTAAAACTAAAATAGAATGAATTTTGCAAGAGACACTTGTGTTGTGGTTTGAAGAGCTGTTGTTAAATCTGTCACTGTATGTAGAGGCAGGGTTACTTGTCTGTCACTTCACAGCACTGTATATAAAGCTCCTTCTTCAGCAACATACACCTCCCTGCACTCCATATTACTTACTGCAGAATAGCAAAACAGGACCTGCAGTGTATGATTTACGTAGTATTCAGAAAATTGGTGTGTATAAAGCATGTGTCTGTGATGTGTTTATTTTAAATAGAGCAAATGTTGTATACGTACATGTTCCCACACACTCAATTGTTGGCGTATAAGAAATTACACAAATCTGAAAGAAGAGTTCATAATTCATTCTGCACTCCACATCTCTTTGTAAGCGTGCTGCACAAGATAGAAATGCGCCAAAATCCTTGGATAGGATGCTCAAATGCAGTCATTTTTTTAGTAAACCCTGCTGTTGAAGCTAAGGAGCATGGAGACCAAGGCTTGCTGTTTACATCTTGGTGAGCTCTGCTGATGTAGTCTTGCTTTTTCTGAATGACCATGAACCTGCAGAGGATGAGAGCTTCTGCTCTGTTGCTGGGCGCGCTTGCAGCAATACCCACTGGGAGGGGCGGCGCACGTTTCTGTGGGACCTCCAGCTGATGACTGTAGGTGCCTGCAGTGCTTGAATGTTTTGTTTTCTTCTAATTCATTTACTGAGTAGATTAAATTAATGAGGGGAATTTAAGTATTTTGAAGATTTAATTATAGATTTCTAGAGCGCGGAGTTCACTCTAAACAACTATTTTGCTGCTGTATGCTAGTAAAAATGAATAGGATAGCTGCTTGCAGCTGTCGAGTAAGGGAGTAAGTTATTAAGAGTAAGTTGTTAGAATATTAGGCACTATAAAGCGTCATCAAACATACAACATAAATGCTTTCCTCAGGCAGTACAACAGCTGTAATTCTTGTTCAATGACTTTTTTTGTTTTAAGGATATTCAGTGTTTAAAAACATTTTGAACCTACTTAGGATTTGTCCCCATCCCCAGCTCTTGAAATTCTTCTTAAGGTGGGAGATTAGGGTATATATTGCCCTATAGTTTTTTTTTTTTTAACCTGTTTGTATGTGATACACTAAAAACCCGACTGTAGCTGGAAGCATCAATCTGCCTGGTCTTATACTGGGTTACAAACATGCAGTACTTACTTGGGCCAAATCTTGTGGTTAAAAGTAGAACTTCCAAAATACAGGTTGGTAGAACAAAGTCGGAGTAGCCTGCTATGTGTCTCTCGTGGTTTTCTTTGTGATGGACACTGGTTATTTCTGGAGTTACTCACAAAGGCTAGCAGCAGAGGTAAACATAGGAAAATGCATTAGTAATAATATTCGAGGCAATTCTGGTGTAACTCCTTGGCAGTCATATTGGATGAGCTTTTCCCCTGCTTTTCATTTTTGAGGGCTGCTTTAAATATTCCTCATCCAGAGTTGAACAGATGGCATTTGCCATTGTTGTCAGTCTTCGGAAGAAAAAGTGCAGTTTTAAGATCTTGGTTAACAGAACTTTAAATTCATGTTGAGAAATAAAACCTAGAGACATTTAAACCGGCGTGATTTATGTGAAGCTGTTTCAAAAAGTCTGCGTTATGATAGTGGTCCTAATTCATACACTGTGGGTTTGGTGGCACACGTGGAAAGGGGCACTGTGAATTCTGTGGTCGGCTGCCACCTTTTTGTTTCTTCCTCTAAAACAATGTAAGCAGTATGGAGGTACACAGTGAAAAGAAACTACAATTATTCCGAGGTGTTGGTGAAGCTAAATGCAAAATGAGAGGAATACCTTCTGAGACCAGTTTGAAGGATAATAGTTAAAAGTCTTTTTTTTTCCTCTCTTTTTCCAGAGTCTGTGGACTACTTCCATTTGCTGCAAAAAATAATCAGGAAAAACAAGCCTATTTTTAGTGAGCTTATATTGCCATTCAGCTGTCCATCTCTAAATTTGTAGTGACTGTCAATTCAGAAGTATTGGAGCTACTTCTGAATATTATAAATAAAATAAATTAGTTAAAATGTCAATAAAGGCATATTTCTGGTGGAAACAGCATGATCTGTCAACATGACTTTCTAATAATAAAACATTTTTTTTGCCAAAATGAATCCCTTCTTTTAGAACTTGAACTTAGGTTAGAATGTAATTACATATATATTTCAAGATGTTACATCTCAGACTTAATAAATAAACAATGGTCACTTAAAACTGATCTTTAAGTTGTAATCTTTATTTATTCCCTGTATAGTCCCAAGCATTTAAAAATCCTTTTAAGTTCCAATACTTGAAGCCTCTTAAATCCATAGGTAAGAGTTCCAATGTTTTCACTACGTGGAGAAGTATAACTTGAGAATGAAGGGATCAAATTTCTGTTGGACTATGTCAGAAGTTAAGCCAGCTGAGGCTGTGGTACTGCATTAAAGATACGAATGAATACAGATGTAAATTTTTTTAATTTATCAGAATCTTCTGAAAATACTTTGTGTCATTTCTCTGTTTTGGCAAATGCTCAGTGCAGAATTATGCTCATCAGAGAGATCTGGAATGTTTTAGATGTGTGTTTACAGGAGGTAAGCATTGCCATTCTAATGATGTCTTCTTATGAAGCTTGCTTCAAAAGATATAAAATCTCACTTTATTCTGAGCGGTTGGATGTAAAATGGTGGCAGCATGTTTTATTAGGCAATAGAAACAGAACGCGGGGAGCTGCTGCTGTTGGTTGCACTTTGCAGGTTGTGGATTCTGCGCTTAGCGCTCCAGTGCGTCTCCTGGCTGGTTCTGTTTTCTTGTCAGGTAGCACCATGCCAGCTGCAGTAAGACACAGGCAATGAAATGTGCTTTTATGATCAATTTATTTCACGTTACAAATACCTTTTGCTTTTCTTTGCCCTGAAAGAATGCTTTCCCTCAAACGCAGTTGTGCTGCAGTAGCAGTCGCATGGTATGTTTCCTTTCTGGAAGAAAGCATCTCTTTGCTTGTGAAATGCCCCCTGGCTGTAGGACCAAGCAGAAAAATATGGCGTTTGCATGCCTTCAGCCTGTGTTAGCGTCTGCAGAACGCTTCAGTGACTTGTGGGGCACATAGGACATGTACAATATGCACACAAGTTTTTAGTGAGGGAAAACTGGGGCGACGAAGATATTGCAACAATATGTAACAATTAAATATAACAATATACAATTATAACAATTTATATCAAAATATCTGGGGCAGAAGATTAAATTATACAGTATGAAGTGAGCTGATCATGCAGCTTAAAACTGCCTTTGTTTCAGAAGTACTGTTTTTTGGAATGGTCTTTGAAAAGCAGAATATTTCCTTTGTTCCAACATCTGAATTAAATTCTAGACAATGAAAACTTGGCTCTTCTGTTTCCTACTGTCAGAGGGCATGTATTTCTAAAGATGTAGAAGAATTTACCAGTGGGTAAATCTTAAAATACAATAATATATTCTTATAGTTTCCATTCAAACATGCAATTAGAGCTAAACTCCTGCTTAGCTTGTCTTAGCCTACTTGTGAAATGCTTGAACCTGGATAATGTAAATGCTTTCAGTACAGAATAAGGCTGTGTATGGAAAAACTCCTTATAGTAGCTATTTCAGATACATCTGATTTTGCGCAGTAGAGAAAGTTTGATTAGACTGACAAATATTGCATGGGGAGAAAAGGTTGGCCCTGAGGTTAGCAGCCACTGGTGGTTCAGGTTGTGAGGCTCCTGAGTCACATGTGGCTCCGATGGCTTTGGCTTTTCCAGCCAAAAATAACAGACAGAGAGGAGAGAGGTGCTGGGACCAGCAGCTCAGTCTTCGGAGACTTCAGAGTGCTGGGAAATGCTGGCATTCTGGAAGCTTTCAGATGTTTTGCCTCGACTGTGTTTTAAGGAGTGGTGCTAAGGCCACAAATCCTGAAATGTAAGACAAGACTAAGAAGGTGAGCTATGGAAACTTACAAACTTGCTCTTCTTTTTTAAGCCAATAAGCAGTATCTTTTTGCAAGATTTTCAAATCAGTGCTTTTGCTGACAGCCTGGGAGTGGCTCATGGATAAACTGCAGTATAAGAGCAAAATTAATGTTTTAATATCTTTGCTTACATGTCCTATCCTAACATGCCTTCTACAAACTGCTGACTGAAGCAGTATTGGAAAGGATTTTTGTCATATTTGAAAATATCTTTGCAAAATGTTTATTGGATATCTTTTTACAGATCTTGTCTGACCTAGTTCTCTTAGGTTGGCTCTACATTAGAGATTTAACTAGCATTCCATTACATCGATTTAAAATATAATTATCCTAGAACACACTTCTGACCTTTTGACTTTTCTGCTGCAATGAATATAATGCCTACGTTGAAGAAAAAAGGAAAATGAAGGCCAAGTATTACCCAGGGGAACTGAATCATCTGGGCCCTGGAGAAAACTGTCTGTAATCTGTGTGAAAGGAGCTGTTTGCTATCTGTCTTTACTTGAATAATGTACTGTTAACTTTTTTGGCTGCAGCTGTATGCGCAGGAAGAGAAATCAGGTGATGGGAAGGGAAGGCAAGCAAGTAAATGCTTGCTTAGGAATGTTTAGTGGAACAACACCAGTGGGTTGCCACTTGTGAATTATTTTGTATAGTTGCTGTGTGGCTCTGATATCTGCACAAAAAGTCCATTACATAGGGTGTAAGGCTCCCAGAGCATGTAGGGCATCGTTTGCTGTGCAGGAAATCCAGAAGGTAGTTTCAGCCCTTCACGTGGAAAGTACTACATATCTCAGAGCAGCAGTTGGACCTACCTTGAGAGGATAATTAGTTATGAGGTTGATTTAGTAAACATAATGTACCGTGCAGGAAAAGTTGACAGAAATAGTGCTATCTTCTTGAGTCAGAGATTGTTGGAAAGTGGGAAAGTGTATGAGAAAGGATTACATAATGCTTGTCCCAGTCAGTAATGTTTCTTACCATTCTGGAAAAGACCACTGCCACAGACAATGTACCTAGACCTTACACTGTTGTCTTGTACTCAAGATACCCACAGCCAGTTCAGGTTATCCACTGATAACATCCAGATGTTTTCAGTCTATGAGAGAATCCTTCTCTCTCTTTCTCTCAGGGTTTTTTTTTTTTTTTTTTTTTAGAGCTGAGTGAAAATAAGAAAACATGATTTGTAACTCATCTCAATGAACTTCTGATTGCATCTCAAGAAAAGTAATTAATATTGTGCAGCTGTTGGCAAGGACATAAAAATTAAGAATTAGATTTATGCAGAGAGCTTTCTGTTATTGTCTTATTAAGCCTAAAAAGGCAGCTCATGGCTTGAGCAACATGGTGAGCTTATGATGCTTGCTGTTTATCTGATGGACAAGGTTGTTTCTCAGCATGATGTTCCCTTCTGAAGAGATGATGGATTGAGAGAAAGATCATAAGCAATATATCAGAACACAGCTGACACCAGGACAAAACTCACTCCATGTGTTTTATGCATTTTTGTGTTCACTCAAAAGACGTCTTATACAGAATATTGTGCCAGCAACTGAGGAAGTTACTGAGTCCAAGGTTTAGGTTTGCTTAAGGTGCATATGTTGCTGATCAGAATTAAGATGTGTTTGCTAAGTCTTCTACTCTAAAAATGATTTTCATGCTGTTAGCACTTTTAAATACATGTGAGTGATTCATGAAAATGTTTGCCACTTTAAGTTGACTTGAAGCAAAATGCAGTATGCTTTGAACAAGTAAGTAAAAATTTACTTTGAAAGCAGTGCATATCATAAGTACATACCCTGTATTATTTGTATCTATATACATACTTAGCATGTTCTGAGTATAAGGAAATTATTGTTTATGAAGTTCAACTGTGCTGTTCCATTTTCATTTTGAAGTAGATCTGCCAGATTCAGAGAGCAATGCAATGATTAGCTTTTGAAAATTGTTTTTGTGAAAGAGAATGATGGATTTAGTGGCTTGTTAATATTTAATTTGAAATTCTTGCAGGCAAGATGTAAATATTTTGAAGTGTACACAATCCAGATATGTGTAATGCATTTCTTAATGAGTTGATAAAAAGACCTTCCTTCTTAATTGGTTACACAGTATTTCTGGTTTGTTCTTTAATCAGATGGCTCTTGGGATTAATATGCTGCAGACACTGATCCCTTTAATTATAGTGCCAAATGAGTTTTCCTGTAATTTTTTTTCTCATTGAAATCTGTGGGATATATTGTGAATAAAATTGAAAATAATGGGTTCAAAACTGCCTTCATTTATAAAGATCTTCTGTAGATTGAGAATAGGCTCTGCAGCAATACAAAACATTTTGCCCTGCTTTTTTCAAGCGGTGGTAAATATCCATCTCAATAAGCTCACTTGGAATCAGAAGTTGTCTCACAATATGGCACTGGAAAGAAAGAAGGCTCAGGCTGAAGGGCTAAGACATCAGGTGAGACCATAGTGTGCTTGGTCTTTGTGCTATTTACTTGCTCTTGCTCCTTCTAGAAGGTTCCATGGACAGGATTTTGCTTTTTTGTTCCCTCTGCACAAGAAAGTGGACAGAGGAGGTAGGAAGCCGGTGTGGCTCGGTAGGGACCTGCTGGGCATGCTGAGGGTGAAGAAAGGTACGTACAAGCTCTGGAAACGAGGGCATGTCACCTGGGAAGAATACAGGGATGCCGTCTGGACTTGCAGATGTGGGATCAGGAAAGCCAAGGCGAAGACGGAATTGAACTTGGCGAGGGATGTGAAAAACAATAGGAAGACTTTCTACAGGTACATTAGCCAGAAGAGACAGGCCAAGGTGAGTGCACCTCCTTTGGTAAATGTAAAAGGAGAATTGGCTTCAACGGATGAAGAGAAGGCTAAGGTACTGAATGAGTTCTTTGCCTCGGTCTTCACTGGCAGCCAAGATTCCAGTACTTCTCATGTCCCTGAACCCTGCATCCCTAAACCTCTGGGTGGGGACCGGCGTGATAAATCCCCCCTCTGCTGTGAGGACAGAGCAGGTCCGAGACTGCCTCATGAGACTGAATGTGTACAAGTCTATGGGGCCGGATGGCGTGCATCCCAGGGCTCTGAAGGAGCTGGCTGAGGTGGTTGCCGAGCCTCTCTCCATCATATTTGAAAAGTCGTGGCTGTCAGGTGAGGTCCCAGGTGACTGGAGGAAGGGTCACATCACTCCCATTTATAAGAAAGGGAGAAAGGAAGACCCGGGGGAACTACAGGCTGGTGAGTCTCAACTCTGTGCCTGGTAAAATCATGGAACAGATCATCCTGGATGACATGCTTGATCACATGAGGAATGGGTGTGTGATCTGTGACAGCCAGCAAGGCTTCACCAGAGGAAGGTCATGCTTGACCAATCTGGTGGCCTTCTGTGATGTTGTGACGGCGTTGGTGGACAAGGGAAAGGCGACTGATGTCATTTACCTGGACTTGAGCAAGGCCTTTGACATGGTCCCCCATCACATCCTTATCTCCAAATTGGAGGGATGTGGATTTGATGGGTGGACCACTTGATGGATAAGAAACCGGTTGAAAGGCCACAGACAGAGTGTGGTCATCAGTGGCTCTATGTCCAAGTGGAGGTCAGTAACAAGCGATGTCCCCCAGGAGTCTGTCTTGGGACTGGTGCTCTATAACATCTTTATCAATGACATCGACGATGGAATCAAATGCACCCTCAGCAAGTTTGCTGACAACACCAAGCTGAGTGGTGCAGTCGACATGGTTGAAGGAAGGAATACCCTTCAGAGGGACCTCAACAGACTTGAAAGGTGAGCCTGTGTGAATCTAATGAGGTACAGCACAGCAAAGTGCAAGGTTTTGCACTTGGGCCGGAGGAATCCCAGGCGTCCATACAGACTGGAAGGAGCGGTCCTTGAGAGCAGCCCTGCAGAGAAGGACCTGGGGGTCTTGATTACTGAAAAACTTAATGTGAGCCAGCAGTGAGCCCTTGCGGCTCGGAAGGCAAATGGTATCCTGGGCTCCATCAGCAGAGGGGTGGCCAGCAGGGACAGGGAGGTGATTGTTCCCTTCTACTCTGCTCTTGTGAGGCCCCATCTGGAATACTGTGTCCAGGTCTGGATCCCCCAGTACAAGAAAGGCAGGGAGCTGCTGGAGAGGGTCCTGAGGAGGGCCACGAAGATGATCAGGGGACTGGAGCATCTCCCCAATGAAGACAGGCTGAGGGAGCTGGGCTTGTTCAGCCTGGAGAAGAGAAGGCTGTGGGGTGACCTCATTGCAGCCTTTCAGTACCTAAAGGGAGCCTACAGACAGGAGGGGAATCAATGCTTTGAAAGGGTAGATAACTGCAGGACAAGGGGAAGTGGTTTTAAGTTGAGGGAGGGGAGATTTAGGTTGGATGTCAGGGGGAAATTCTTTACTATGAGAGTGGTGAGGTGCTGGAACAGCTGACCAGAGAGGCTATGGATGCCCCGTCCATCCCTGGAGGTGTTCAAGGCCAGGTTGGATGGGGCCCTGGGCAGGCTAGTCCAGTATTAAATGTGGAGGTTGGTGGCTCTGCCTGCTTCGAGGGTTGGAGCTTGGTGATGATCCTTGAGATCCCTTCTAACCATGGCCATTTTATGATACATTTGCATTTGATATATTTCTACATTACAATGGGAATTGTGGCCTTGATTCTGAATGGAACACAGCTTTCTTTC
This sequence comes from Perdix hodgsoniae, assembly GCA_035772895.1. Taxonomy (NCBI): domain Eukaryota; kingdom Metazoa; phylum Chordata; class Aves; order Galliformes; family Phasianidae; genus Perdix; species Perdix hodgsoniae. The sequence continues at coordinate 6,777,491 of JAPSGF010000037.1, read as the reverse complement.
ACTTTTTGGACTGGGAACAGCTTAGAATGGGTTTTCCAAGATTCAGTATTAATTCACGTTTTATAAAAATAGAAACTTTGCAAAAGATTGCATAAAGCTTGTAACTATTATTGATTTTTCTCACTAATGGAATAATGTTCATCTTTTCTCTTAGCTGGTCTCCTGAGATTGTATAGGTCACACGGTAACATAATAAAATCAAACACTGACACATTATTTGTTAAACTGCACACCATGAATAGGAAATGAGAGAGACCAAAGTCATTTCAGGCCTCATTTTATTTTACTGCTGACTTTGTTCTTAAAAATAAATAAATAAATATTGCTGACCTCGTTCTTAAAAAAAAAATTATATATATGTATATATTCTTTTTCAAATATTGGCATGATTTGCAGAAACTACTGCTCAGATGGAAGCTGACATGCTGCTTTAGCAAGAGTAGCTGACAGATAAAGCATTACATATCATTTAATTGATTGCACTGATATATGAAAGTACAGGCCAAGATAAGATCACCATCCTTTCTGTCATTCTTTGCGTCCTTTTGTCAAATCAGGTATGGTAGATAATATTGCACATGAATAAAAGAGGGATCTAAGATGACATGCAAGCTGCTTTATAAATAGATTGAATCATTTTTTTTTGTTCATAAAATACAAGGGGGAGTAATATAGTTATGTGCTGGAAGAGAAGAGATTCCTCTGTGTTTGAGAAGAGGCTTCAGAACAAAATTAAGACAAAGCTTTATTTTAATTTTCATAGGAATAAAAAAATTCATATTTTTAATAACTTAGAAGTTCTTCTTCCACCCTAGCTTTTTCTTCTTTTCAAAATGTATTTATACTTTTGGTTTTGAAAGTAATTCTTTTTTTGAAAATGATATATTTTCTTGTTCTGCAGGGAGTTCTGTACTCCTGCAAGTTTTCTTTGCCTGGTTTAAGACTATGATCAGACTAGTTTTTGCCTTAATTAACATCACTGTTGGCCCTCTTAATAAATTCTTCTTCACTTCTTAACATGTAGTGTTTTGGTAGCATGAAATTACATCAGAGATAAGGCCATAGTTCTGTTGTTTTTTATATGGGAACTGTGTTCTGCACAGTTCAATATCAGTGTAATATTTCTAGCTCCATGTACACAATTCTTTTTCAAATAGAATGCTGTTGAATTTTGCCTTTTTAAAATCAGAATGAATAGAACTAAACAAAAAAACCCCAGCAACTTAACTTTGAAATAGTTTGTGGAACTACAAATGCAATTAAGATTTGTGGATGTTTTGTATTTTGACAATACCACGTTTACAAGGTCTGTCCTGTGTTTGACTTTATAAATACAAGTGATTTGATGGGTTCTGGTATTTTCTGCTTATCTCTATCAAGGAAGAACAGTCACAGTTCAAATTGCTTTTCAAATTAAGTTCTGAATTGTAGTAAAACTTTCAAAAGTAAACAACAGCAAAGAAAGCATATGAATATGAAAAGCTGCTGTTCCTGAAGCCTGTAGCTTCCTCATTCACTTTAGGACCTGAAAGGCATTAAATTGGTTATGGTGTGTGTTGTATTACAGTGGGCAAGGAAGTGTGCAAATGACTGATTGGCTCAACGGTAACAAGTATGGAATAGCAAATTCACTCGAGAAAAGATTTACAGGCTTCAGTAGCAGACTAGAATTGATTCATTCTCAAGCAGCACCACCAGATAATAAGGCAGTAGTGATATTCATTGGCAACTGAATGTTTAATCAACAGAGCGTCCCTTCTGGGGGCTTCTGTATAAATTCAGTGAAAAGTCTGTTGTCCTTAAATATAAAGAGACTCTTAGAGATCTGAATCAAAGAGTTCATTTAATCTATGGGAGAAAAGTACATTTTTTAATTTACAAAAACCAGTATATTTTTCTTAATGATTCCAATGCACCATTTTTATTTTTGTTGTTACAGGCATTTGTAGCTGCACAGCAAGGAACAGTGATATTTTACAGTGGTCTAATTCAGAGTAGATGAATAAACAGTTGTTATGCTATTGAAGAATATGTGTTGATGCTTATTTTCTTCAGAATCACTCATAGCTGTTCGTTGATAATATGCCTGATGAGTTTATTTTAAATTATGGATTTTCTGTGCCAGTGCCTGTATTCCCATATTAAAGCAAAATGCTACAAAAACATGCCCTTTCATCTGGAGCTGAGGTGCTTTCAAACAGATTTTGTAGGATGGCTTTCCTAAGAGCAAGCTCTTTTATGAGCCTTTTCTTACCACTATCCTCCTTTTAGAATGGCAGCAGGTGTTTACCAGCCCTGGAGACAGTTGAGCAGCTCCATGCCCTATTTGGGATCAATTTCCTTCAGTGCTTTGGGCACTGCCAGCCGCATCTTAGAGTATTTCAATGGTATTATTGGATCCATAAAACATTTTCTAGAATTATTCTTTTTATTCTTTAGCTGTATAAAGTATTCTTGCCATGATCCATACTTTGTAAAGGATCTTACTTTGCTCCTTTCACATGTCTCTTAAAATACTGCACAAATGTTTTTTGAATTTTCTAGTCTAAATTGTCAGTCTGGGTTGTTCTTAAGTTTCTGCAACAATCAAACACAGGTGTTTCTTCATCTGATTAAGATATTTAATTGGGGGGGGAGGCAAAATTTCATTGATTTCTGCCTGGGTTGTTCTGTCTTTCCAATTCATTGCCTGAGAATTTTAGTGACACCTGAAATTGGATGCAGGTACTGATGTTAATGCAGCAGCTTTGGAGGCATAATTAGGATGATGAGTGGGATAATTCTGTGGTTAGATTCTTCTACCACACACTGTGCTATGAAGTTACAGCTTAGCATGTAGTCCCCAAGCCTTGAAATCATTGCTGCTGATTGAATGCAGTGTGAAATGTTCAGTTCATGTTGAAATCTGAACGATGTTTTTAATAAAAGTAAACATTTATGGTAATCAAAATCCCTGTGCAATTGGTAAGCTACTGTTCCTATATGAATCCGTGTATATTAGGTGTTCTTTGTCTCAGAAAACTGCAGACAGTGAACTGCTCCACGCAATGTGACAGTTCTGCGGGGACTCGGGGTGTAAGAAGGGACGCTTGGAATTGGGTTTTGAGGAATGGAAACGTTGGCAGTGAGAGCAATACACTCCACAAGGTACTAACATCATCTGTGTCTAGATCACGCACGATCTGCTAGCATACTGAATAGGTACACTTTCACTTAAATAAATGTCAGCATTAGTACTGTTGGTCTTGGTGAATCTGATGACATAAGTTAAACTCTCAGCTGTTGTTTGCCTCATGTCAATGTGAAAAAGATTAATCTTCATTTGCATTCTGCCCTTCAATTATCTGGAGGTTCTCTGCTGTCTAAATATAATAGGGGATTACTTGTAGTCCTCATTCAGGCACAATTTGCAGTTACTGAAAGCAGACTTTAATTTCAGTGAAGTTGTGTGCCATGGATTGGAAGAGAGAGCTTCTGTTGGAAACAAACTCCTGAGTTTCCTGCATGATTCCACTTCTGCTGTAAATCTGGGAGCAGAATCCCAGTGCCCTCAGTGCGCTAGATGCACTAGGATGTAAATAGGAGGTGTGCAGGGGTGAGAAGGTCCTGCAGGTAATAGAGAAAGAAATTGGTAGGTTCTTGGGGATGCTTTGTGGCAATGGAGATGTGATTTCAAAAGAAAGAGAAACAAAGTTGCTGTCTATGCAGTATGTATTTACACATTTATTAAGTGCAGGTAACTGGCAATGGAATGTGAATGGTTTAATAGAATAGAGCGCGTGCCAGAATAGGTGATGTTTGAGCTATTCCAAAGCAAAGGTCTGACAGGGGAGGTGCCTGTGTTTTTAATGGAATGGAAACTGACTTCAAGGTCTAGCTTTCCATGCCATCGTGACTGTAGTCTGCTGCTTTTTGTTGGTTCCTCTCTTCCTCCATCCATAGATCTGAAGTCTGATGCTCCTGAGTAATGCTGTAAGGTGTGACAGGCCTGAGGAAAGAAACAAAACAGAGAGCTCACCTGAAGTGCTCTATGCTGTGCTTTGTATTGTGGCACTGGGTGATGCGCTGTTCCTCTTGAAGACTTTCTGACTGAAATACGCTCTCTACAAACTTTCGGCGTCTGTGGGAGTTTCTCTGCATCTTCTATTCATCTGAAGCACTCTTAGGGCTCAGGCCTTCTGGGTATGCTGATCTTAGCTCAAGAAACTGTAAACTGCCTTTATTTATTTATTTATTTCCCCCCCTTGTGAGATTATTCACACAAGAAGTGGCTGGGTGTGTTGGCCGGGCCACACACAGTACCTGGCAGGGCTGGGGCTACGTTCTTCTAAAAGACATTTTTCTGGCAGTTGCATAGTTACTCCTATTACTCCTCTTCTGCAGCTGTGAATCAGTACTTTCATGGCGTCAAAATTTATTTGGTATTAAGAGACTTCCTAGAAACTTGGGTGACTGCAGCCATATATGACAGTGTTTATAAAGTTTATAAGCTAAAGTTTATAAGGGTTTAGATTCCAGTTTGGGTGTTTCTTCTGTCTCATCTTTCTCATTCATGAACTGGCATGAATGATACCCTTCCGCAGTTAATTGTGAGGGTGAGCGTTTGTTGTCTTCTCAGAACTTGCTTTCAGAAAAGTCAAATGCAACCACGAAAGACTTAAAATATAATCACTACCAAATAAAATGTTCATAAAATTAAGTACTATTTCTAATCATGTGAAATAATGGAGGTCATCAGTGGTCAGCTGTAATAAGAAGAAAAAAAGCATAGAAAAGCAATTAACGTTAATGACTAAGTGATTTCTTTCAATTTTGATCGAAGTACTCATTTCTGTATTATCTCTGCCTTGAGTAGAACAGTAGTTCTTCTGGACGATTAATAAGGAGCACATAATGTGTCTGAATAACTCCTTGCTTGGAGTTCTTTTGAACTCTTGGGTGATGTTTTGGTCTGAATTTACTTTCCTTTGGCATGATTGAAAGAAATAGAGGAACATTAGAGCAAAGGAATTAATTGCTCCAAAGTAATTGTAGTATTTCTAAACAAAGCAAAAAATGTTTTGGAAAATGCCGAGGTATGTTTTGGTAGTCAAAATTAGTTTTCCTAATTAGTTCAACATTTTAGAAGTTTTTGCACATGAAATGTATTTTTATGTTGTGTTATGTAGTGGGGTGGAGGGGAAATGGAAATAGTTTAGTGTAGTTTTATTACATACATTTGAGTCCACTTTGAAATGACACTTAAAACTAGACTGGTATTAAATTACACTTCATAGTGTATTTACAGATGTGTGTGCACTAAGCACTTGAACTGAGGTCATGGAAATCAGAATGCAGTCTTTTGGAGTGGCTGGCATCCAATTTGTGACCGTCTTACTTTTCATAAAATGCAGTGTTCTTGCAGCTAGTACAACCTCTGAAGCTGAAATAATGGAAGAAGAATGGAGAAGAACAAATCCATCCTGTTATGGCAGTGGTGATTGAGGAGTCTAAACCCTGCTGATTTTCAGTGAGGGTAGGTTTTAAAACAATTGGGCATCATGTGGTTCGCGACTGGAAACAACAGAACATGGAATATCAGTAGAAATTGATGCTAAAGCACAAAAATATGAAAAGTCTGGAATTGAGGAGCATTACTTCTGTGTCTAGGGGTATTATTCATGTAAATCCTCTTCATGCTCCCCTATCACTCTCTATGGACTACATGCTATGCACGGACCATGGTTTATCATTTCTTGTTTTCGTACTCAGTGTTGCACATGATTGGTTGGCCTGATTTAGGGCCTGGTGATCTGGAGTGTGATAGAGCAGTTTATACTGGTCTGAGGAGAGGATGTGTTATTTTGGGAGTTACACTGGGTGTCTCATATCCTACTAGTAGTCTTGCACTGAGTCCTCTCCCTTGTGGTGAGACCAAATCGTGTTTGCTTTGAAATGGTTTCTATTGCTTGAGTAAGGGCACAAATTACTTTTTTTTTCTTCAGTCTATAATGGAAACACTAAGAGACCTCGTTTCATTAGCACACTTGGTACAGTTGCATGTATAGTTTATGTAGCACTGACAGACAAAGCAGCCAAGATGAATTTTCTGCTTTAAACACAAATCATTAGCACTTTCTTATGGATCTTGTGTATATATGGTCACACAAGCAGTGTATACGGAAAGTATCACATAGGTATTTCAAGAGAGTCTTTTCCTTACTGAAGCATTATTCTCAACTGATCTAATGTATTATGAGTAAGTTGAAATAGACCAGAAAACTTTTTAACCAATTCATCAGTGGAAGTAACTAATTCTATAAGAGCTTGAAATAAGCTCTTGCAGCAAAAATAGCTATAATGGAAAAGTGTAACAGTATTCTTCAGCTATCAAATTGAATGTAAAATCTATTACTTTCCTTCACTAAATTTAATGTATTTTGCTATAAATTATTGTACAGGATCAAATGAGAGTCTTGTCAGCAATTAACTTTCTTCTTCTCCATGATAAAACAGTGTCCAGGAAAAAGGTCAATAATGTTAATTTAAATTCAGCTTCTCAGAGGATAGAGCTGAATATTTAAAATTAGGTTGCTTTGTGCAGGATCTCAAGGTGATCATTGTGGAATGACCTCTGTACCTCTTTAGGGCTTGAATGGGTTGGAGGTCTCATGGCTTTTCAGTGCCTTCAGCGTAAGTGTCTAACAAAGAAGCAGTTAACCACGTTTTCTTTCATAAATATGTTTTCATTGTTTATTCTTATATGTTTTTAGCTTAGAGTTTTAGTCTTTAGATTTTATTTTTATCACAGTTGACTCAAGTGGGTAGGGCAATACAATAAAGTTATCTGGATTTCAGTACATCTAGGTTCATTTAAGTGACTGTTGTGTAATCTGATTGGGAAGATTCTTGGAGTTTGGGCCTGAACTGTGCAGGTATGGCAGTGCAGCAGTGAATAATATGCCTGTTGCCTAACTGGTCTCTGGTCCTCTCTCTGGGTACACTGGTGTAATTACTGCCTGTCTGCATGCTTTGCTGGTGCTGGATGGTAATTTGGTTTACCCACAAAATGCACAATTTGTGGAGCGAGCAGGTCTGTCCAGATGAAAAATTCAGCACTGCATGTATTATTTCTGTTAGGTGACTGGCTTTCCCTGCAGATCCTGGCTCTGTAAGCTTACTGCCTTTTCTACCGTGTTGTTTTTTTTTCGAGCCTAAAGTGCATGCAGTATGTAGTCCTAGGCAAGTTTGAAGCAGGAGCCTATTTTACGACTCCGGCTGTCTAGAAGTTGTCTCTGAGCTATTTCTCCTCTCTAATCAATATTTATACAGGGAGGAAGGCTCATCTAAAGAAGATGGAACAAATTGTTCTTTCTGACAGCTAAAGTAAATGGAGTTGGATCCTGCCTTAAGTTTAGATTTTGAAACAGTGAGCTCAAAAAATCTTGAACTTGCCCAGAATGTTTCTGCTGCACAAACAGCTGTGTAGGTTTTTGGTAACTATCCAGATTGATTTTATTTTAGAGGGAGTGAGAACTTAGTTTGCATGCATCACTTGTTTATTTGTAGTAAGGGACAAACTGAATTTCTGTAGGTAAAAGGCCACTTTCTTATGTTTTCTCAGGTCAAAGTACATTCTTAAAATGTTGAGAAGTATTTTCTTTCAACAAGAATAGTTTGGTTTTATTTCAGTGCATGTTGGCCATGGTTATGTGGCATAAGAAGGTAATGTAACACAGAACATTTCCTTTTACCGCTGGAAGGGATACGTGGGAAGGGAAGTGAATGACAGAGTTGCTAATTGCCACCTTTTGCAGTTTGTGCTTTATATGATATATGTCAGTTGAGAAATGAACTGTTTTCCGTTCTTTCATGAGAGGAAATGAAGTTTTTTAACCTTTATTTACAGTATGTGAGTAGCAAGGGTGACAAAAGACGACACCTTTTCTGCTCAACTTTTAGAACCACCTGAAGAAATCCATAACTGGAGCTTTGGTAGCTGAGTTGAATGAGTCTGACTTCAGATATGAGAGACTAAAGTGTTTCCTGCAAAGAAGGCACAAAAAGAACCCATCCCAACACTGGAGTGTCTGTTTGAGGTGGTGCTGGCATCGCAAGAGCTTGAGGGCTGGGGTCCCTGTTCTGCCCCCCCGGAGTACTGTGCAGTCTGTATACATGAGCTGAAGCTCGTGTTGCTTTCTATGGTCTGTTGGTAGCTTTAAATGCTTAGTGTTTGTAGTAGCATAATGTAGCAAAGCCTTGACTGTAGTGATTAGCACAATATATGACTGAAATAAGCCAGCAGACTTCTGTGCCAAAATTCAAGGCTTAGTGTGGAGTCAGTGTTGCTGAAAAGATGCAAACTGAAATTATTTCTGTAATTCTGATAAACTTTTGAAGCTTAACAGAATGAAGAACTAAAAAAAAAAATAAAAAATTAAAGTTCTGTGAATGTATTTTCTGTAATAGGCTGAACACTAGATAAACACTGTTGTTAATTGGGAATATCTGTCCAAGCACAACAAGTTAGGAATGGCTGTAACCAGATAATAGCAAACAAAGGAGTACTACTCCCTGAAAGCTCTCATGAAAGAATGGATGCAGTTCATCTTTGTGAAGATGATCTGGTGTCTTGTAGGTTTCCTTGTTGATTTTGTGGCCTTTAAAGAAGGATCTTTTATGCTATCCTGTATGTTAGAGGAGAGGAAATCAACTTTGTAGGTGATGGCTACATTAGTCCTTGTAGTTGCTATGTCACCATTAGAAATCCATGGTAGGGCAACATTTTTAGTTCCAATACTCATTATTGTAATATTGATAATTATGCTATAAATACAGTTTTATGCAATAAATCCCATTGTTTTTACTGGCTGATGAAGTAGAAAAACTCCAGCAGCTTCTTGGCTCCCAGGAAACAAGCACAGACATTTAGTAACTTAATGTAACTAGAATAAGGCATATAAAACTGATCTCAGCCTTTTAATTTAAAATGTGTTTCTTGTAGTAATCACTAAGGTGGAAGCAGTATTAGCAAGACTAACCAACTCCAGTTAGTTCTTGGTAAGATGATAATTTATTGAAGAGCTTGCTAGAAAATTTTGCACTGAATGTTCCTGGCTTTTGTGAGTGGTTGCACAGCCAAGCAGGGAAGGCCATTCTAGTCTGTCATTTACTGAATAAGTTCTGAAGAAGCTTTCTTACCATTAAAATAGTCATTGCTAAGCTGTTGGAGTTAAATTTTAATGCTTAGTGTAATCCCTAAGAACTAAGTTGAACTTTTTTCTTTTTTTTCTTTTTTCTGAGAATGCTGTTTCTCTGGCATAAATTAGTGGAAGCACTTAACCAGTTCACTGTGTGTACTGACCTGAAAACCAATAGAATCTGAAGCATTTATGACTGGTGCTAATTGAGTTCTTAGAATGTGGCTGATTTAGACATATAAGAAATAAGTTGGCAGCAATGTGCTGTCATTTTATTTCATTGTGTTTGGAAGAGACTGCTTCTGCAAACTGGGCAGTCCTTAACCTCTGTTAACACCACTAACAAGGGAACAACCAAACAAATTATAATATGGTGACCTGTTCCACTGAGCAGCATTATAAATTTACGTGACACAGCTACTTGTGAGCCATCAGCAGATAATGACATTCTGCCAGATCTGAACACAGAACATCAAGGTGTGAAGTCTTCCATTCTGTTACATGTCCTAAGACTCTTAAAGGTATTTCTTTAGTACTTTCCTGGAAACAACCAAGAAGTTAAGAGCATTTACCCAGATTTTTAATTAATTATTTTCAAAATCTTTTCCAAGATTTTATATTTCCAAGGAAGTAGGTTTGTGGTAGATGTTGCACTGATATTGGGGAAAACATTAGCTTCTTCTGCAGACTGGATATTTGAATCATTGGATAAGGGATCAAGCATAGATATTTTTTTCGCATTGTTGGTATCGGTTGTTTTAAGTGCTTTTAGATTATGTATCCTCCTCAGGTCGTGTGTATGAGTGAGGTGTGGTGAGTTAATAGAAACAGGAGAGTCATGAAAGTGTGTTAGAGTATAAGATGCTATGTTACAGTGCATGAAGAGACTGATTCTAAATTTCTTTCAGTTAAGTGGAATAACCTGGATGTAATTGGGTAATCACTAAATACTGTGTGAAGCAGCACTTGTACCATTGAGGGGGTTTGGAACTTGCACAATATATATATATATTCAGGTAAGTATATATAATCTGAATCTGAAATGATAACAAAAGCCTTACTTGAGTTCTCGCATGTGTGATATCAGTAATAAGTGACCTTTGAGATGCCCAGAACTCTTGAAGCAATAGTAATGTAGAGTTTTGAAAAATGCATCGTCTTCTACAGCTTTAGAAATTAGGACATATGTTACAGTAATTTTCTTCACAGAAATATTCAGCATTCTGCATTAATATCATATAACTAGTATGAAATTAAGTCGTCACATTATGCTGTGTTAGGCAGTTGTTTGGTTAGATGTAGGATCTAATCTTTCCAGCTTAAAAGTATACATGGTTATTCTACTGATCTTTTACAACTGTTAGGCACAACATGATGTCATCTTTTAAAACCTAGAGCAGGCAAGGCCTAGGTGAGAGTGTAATGGGAGCTCTGCAGTTTTGGTAGATTAGAAAGTCAGACGTTGTGATGGACAATGGAATGCATAGCGATCTTGCTCAGATGAGGAAGAAGTAACCCTCTCCTAACACACTGTCCTAATCTGGACATGTTTGTGTCTTTATTTCATTTTTGTCAACTTGAGAATAGTGTGGGGTAGAAGATTAAGTCAGGCTTGAGTTAAATTGAATTACTCCCCTATGTGGATTGAGTAACAGTTGTGAAGCCTTCGCTTCGCCTCCTTCATGTAGCAAATTTAAAACTAGTAATAAGACTTACTTTGGTCCAACCAGAGCCACTGGTGTATTTCTGCAAGATGTGGTATTACATCTTATAGTGTGTGTCAGGAGGATGTGTATGGGACACAGGGGAGAAGAAGAAAGAGGACAAGAAAGCAGTTAGTGAATAAAACTTCTGTATGTATACTTGAGTTGAATACTTGGGGTTTGTATTCAGTAGAACTGTGACAGCAAATGATTTATCTGGGATTGGTCTATAAAAGCCAGCCTGCGGCTTATAGTTTTGGGAATTCTAGATAGAAGATCTGCATTTCAGAGGGGCGGGGAAATGTTTTTTTAAATTGTCAGTGTTCAAAGACCCTCCTGTACCTTTAAAATTAGAAGAGGTTTTCTTCAATTTAACAGATTTTTAAACCAAATCAGTATAACCTGTTTTCATGAAATGATTTTTCCTTTAAGTTTTCTTTGTGTTCTGCAGCAATACACAGCCTTTAACTTCAAGGTCTTTCTACTTTTTCTGTAATGAAAGATTTAATAGAGGTGAAAAGTAAATGTTCACGGTAAGATTTTGTTTAAATTATTTATTATACGGTGGAAAAAAATTGTCTTCTCATAATGTTATCTCTGACTAAGGAGTTTAGCTAAGATCAAGTGTCCACTCATTAGGAATTCTTTTGAAATCTGTCATAAAGCTGTATTAAGTATAATTATTCACTATTCCTGTGACTATGCTGTGGAAAAAGTCTAACAGCTCCATTACAATTCACCATTATAGATGCATTAGATAATAGATACTGAAACCCTGTTCGTGAAAATGGCTCCCTGCATTCTCTATCAAAGATCATCTTAATGATTTTAAAGTAATAAAGAAATCCTAAAACTTGCATCTACATAGGAATGTCATCCCTTGGGAAAAGTTATTGACAAGGAGGGGCAGTATGCTGCTGGCAAGTGAGAATGAAAAGGAGTACTGCTACGTGGTGAAAACCAGGGGGCCTGTCACCTCCCATGCTGCAAATGGAGCTTTGCCCTGCCTGCTTTGTGGTCCCAGGGATTAAAGGGTAACTCAGCCAACAGGCCCAACTGAGCCTCGCCAGGATCAGCTCATATTGTTTTATGTTGATCAGTTACAACTCCAGTGCATGAAGCATCTCTCTCCAACCTGAGTAGTTAATAAATAATGCGTGCTGTAGGAAAAAGTGACAACTAACAAGCAAAGGAAATTAGATTTTTTTGAAGGTAGACTGATTTTGAGAATAACTTTTCCCTTCCCAGTAAGTTGTTAGTGGAAAGAGCCTGGAAAATGGCAAATGGTTTGGATTTGGATTTACTGAGGTTTGCTTCCATTTGTATAATTCTAGATGCAATAACAGAATCTAAGATACGAATGGAACCTAATAGTGTGTCTCTAAGTATGCTTCCAATGTCCAAAGCAGGATGTAGTAGTTACATTATGCCAACTCCTGTGCAGGGCTTCCCATTGAAATGACTGCTGGTCTAGAGACCAGGTGCTTCCGCATCAATGAGCTTGGGAATCTGGCAGTGTTAGCAGTGTGTGTGCTGCCACCTCCAACTGAGGCATTGAATTAGTGCTCCTAAGCCTGCTTGCCCTTCCAAAGCAGGAACAGACTGTGGGGACCCCATACCAAGTGAAGAAAATTATTTTGTGGTGCATCCCACAGCTACTTGAATGGCCAGAGTCTGTAAAGTCTAGAAAATTGTGAGGTTAGGTCTGTGCATAGAACAGGTTTAATCAAAGGTGTGGCATCATTTGAAACATTTTTACATTTCTTAGTTCCTTTTTTCGTGTTTGTGTGTGTGTGTTCTGGAAAGGTAGTCTTAACCTTTTTTGCTCTGGCTTTCTTCTGCTTCTTAGGGAACACTAGACATTAATGAAATGTCAATGACTATTGCAGTTCAATTTTCTTATCTAATTAGAATTAAGTGGCCAGAGGGCTTTGAGAGACTAAATAAAAGGAACAGAGATGGTTCACTTTGAAAAGGTGTTCTTGCATTTGCCAGATCAGTTTTAATAACTATTGAAAAAAAAAAAATCCTGATTTTTCAAAGGTTCATCTTTGAGTCTTTCACACTGGTAAAAGATCAGATCTGGCTGTGTTTTATGTGTTTCTGCTCACAATCAAGTTAGGCTGTTGTCAAGCTGGGTAAGCAGATCTAGACAATGAAACATTTTTATGACGTTATAACATTTAGATATTTAAAGTTTTCCTTTAGATTGTAATCTACTCAATTACCATTGGATGACTAAAAGTTAAGAAAAAAGACTTATAACCAAACCTACTTTACCAGTCAGGATGGAGAAGTCTGAGTGGGATGCGAAGATGTGAAGGTGGTGAAGCCTTAAAGGGCAGGCATTTCTCTGTGATAGTTGATTGCACAATTAGCTGAGCTTTATTATTATACAAACTTCTGTAATCCAGTTATGTGACTGCAGTCAGACTTGTTTTAATGTCCTGCAATGAGGGTTGGCAAAGGAAGCACCGCACGCATTGCTTCATCCTGCCACAGAAGGCCATACAAGGAGAGTACTTTTAGGAGCCCTTGTCAGCATGGGCTGTAGCTGTACTGTGGAGATCAAAGGTAGTTGAAAAGAATTACTTTCCTGAAACAAATCTTAGAGGCCGAGGATACCAAGCAGAGCTCAAAATATTTATTTGTCCAGACAGACCGATTATATTTACTTGGTTATGCGATTGGTTATTTGGTTAGGCTGTGAGTTCCTTTTCACGGGGAGGTTGTAGTAAAGCTGTTCTTTGTGTGTATTCAGCTTTGCCAGTTCTGTTTCTGCTCTTACACAGTTGGATGGTTTGTCCCACAGTTCATCTCAGTGTTTGTGTACACTTGAAATGTTTCATGTAGGTGTGATTACAGGTGCCTGTAGTAATTTGGCTTCTTTAGTAGTTACTCATTTTTTAGGGAACCTGTCAAGCATTTAGTCTTTCGTCTTTCATTCTTAAGAAAATAATTCTGTGTATGTACACTTCCAGTGAAACTTTCTTATCTGTAACAATGTCCCCAGTTCAGTTTTTCAAGAGGTGTGACTGAAGTCAGTCAAATTTTGTGTAGATCCTTAAAATTCTAAACAGCCTTCTGGGGTAACTTGTAGGATGGGATGTTTGGCAGATGGGTGTCTTTGATCACCTTTGTGCACCTGAGAGGTTCTCTGGCTTTTGTGGAACAGCTTCAGGAGAAATAGGTGACAGCTAGATGATTCAGTTTTCTGTAGCAGAAGTTTCCCTTTATGTGAATGTTCTCTCTCTCATTTGCTTTATGTCTGGTTTGGAGTCTAGCTGACTGTGCTCTTCCAGCTTCTTTACATGAATGAGGAGGGAGCTACTCCAGCTTGTCTGTTGATTGTAATAAGGGATTTGTATCTTCATGTATGGTGGCTCAGTAAGCAATATGTTGAGAGTTCCACTGTGTGGAATGAGATGTTCCATTTGTATTCTGAAGGGTCCCTGAAAATGCACTCCATTGCTCACACATGTTTCTGAATCAGAAAATGGCTGAGAACCAAGTAACTGACCTAAATGTTGTCTGCTCCAGCTGCGGGTGCATCTGCCTGCTGTTACTCTGAATTCCAGTCCTCTGGGATACTTGCAGAACTGAATTCTGGTCCTCAGGCCCAGCTATTTCACTCAGAAGTCCTCTGTTGAGCAACACTACTGACAGATGTGATGGTTCTCTGTCTGTGTGTGTAGGCACATTGCAGTTACCTTAATACATGGTGCTTGGAAGCTCCTTATTTGATTCCCCACCATTTACAAGCTCAGATGAAGAGGTGCTGACTCTTACAGAACTTGAAGTTTTCAATGTATTTTTATCTAGTGTTGTGCAGAGAGAGAGAGAGAGAGAAGCCTCTTACTGAAACCTGTAACATGGATCTTTGTTTCTAATGCAATTGAGTCACTTTTGCACTATAGTAGCATTCTATGTTAACGGAAGCTAGTGCTGTGCATAGCTGGTTTTTTTGTATTGCTCACCTGCAAATCTTAAAATTAAAAGGAAGCTGTATCACAAACAAGGAAGTACCTTACCTCCTTTCTTAAAATATATTTCTTCCTGCTACAAGATGCTAAATATTAAGACTTACTGAAAAAACTTGGGCTAATTTTTTATTCCAGTGTAAGTAAAGAGGGACTAATAGTTGCGTGCTTTTGGTGCATGTGGCTTGTTTGTTTGAAACATGGTCTGGCTTGGTATTTCTTCAGAAATCAATCTAAAAGCAAAGCTTTTGACCCTTCTCTGCCAAATACACAAGAAGAACTAGTTACTGATGGGGAAATCATGGAAAGAGGAGTACTTCACAGTAGTTTTTGGATATATGCAAGGCTGTTAATGTAGATAGTCTGAACAAATTAAAGTAACATGTCCTTATGTTCCTGGAAGAAAAAAGAAAGCAACAGAATTATCACTATTGTTCCTGTATCTGAACTGCAGTAAGGTGCAGAATAAAGCTTGAAATCTCTTTTTTAAATTTTAACTTTTTAATGGAAACTTGTCCAAATGATATATTTAGTGTGCCCTAACATTGAAGTGTCCTTCAGATGAAGGACAACTTTCTCCATAATTATGATTTTCTGCGCTGACAAGCGTTCATGTCAGTGTCACGTTTCAGAATGCAGTCATCCTAGATGTACAGTGATGTTGGTTGCTATGGGAAGAATGGGTGAAATGAAACTGACTTCTTGAATGAACGGTCAGGCACAAATGATGTTTTCTGAATTAAGCAATGATCATCTGGTAACTCCACTGGTAATTTCTTATCACCCGCAATATTTGGACACACAGTTGTGGCTACAATGGCTATAATTCAACCAAGAAAAAATTTGAAACCAACAGAGTGGAAATGACAAAATCTTTTATTTCTTTAACTGAACTCTGAAAAAGCTGAATTCATTACTGTTGTAACTTATGTTCAACTGAGATAATAAGACTTGTATTCTTTTATCCATTATCTCCAGAACTGGAAAGCTTTCATCATCTGGGATTTCCTTAGGTGACCAACAGTGGCAGAAATTGAATTGTGTTCATTGAAAGAACTAAGCTTTATATTCCACGTCCTTAGAGAGCTTAGTCACTGTGCTGGCTTCAGTTGAAACAACACAATTAGGCTGCTTTTGATTTGTCTCTGCAAATTTATCACCATCTTTTCCACATCTGCACTACTTTGCTATGCATGTCCCTGAATGTATGCATGAAAAGAAATGTTTCATGCGGAATGAGAAATGTGAGCTTGGATTTTCAGAGAAAATATACAGGTCAGAATGTGTTGTTTTTTTTTTTTTCTTTTTAATACGTTCTCTTATCTGCCTAATTAAATTTATTAATACTAAGACCAAAAACTAGCACTTCGTTAATTGGGAAGAACGTTGGGACTTTTTATGCAACCCAGAAGAAATGTACTTTTTAATGAAAGGTCTGCCAATGTATAGTAAGGGAACTGATGCACTGTGCTTACCTCTCTCTGTAATGCTTTTGAAAACACGTTTATCTAAGTCTTAAGCCAGACATGAAGGAAACATCTGAATTATTACTATTAATGCAAATGAGGGGGAAAAATAACTGCAAGTAAAATAACAGCAATTGCCTTGCTGTTCTTCTAGCTCTGCCATTTCTTCTGTGCAGAGTACAGACTGGACAAGACAGCTCCACTTCTCCATTTCTCTTACATCTCACGTGAGAGGCATAGGAGCAGCTCATGTGGGCAGGGCAAGATGCTCTTTTTTTTGCAGGGGTCTGTCTGCTTCTGCAGGTAGGTCTACAATATCTGTATGTAGACTAGTTAGGGATGAGGCTCTCACAGCGCTGAACATAGTGTGGATGACTGCTTCAGCATGTATTTGAGCTTTTTCATAGATTTTTCAGCTAAGATGGCCTCTGTTTTTGAATTGTATTAACACAGAATCAGTAAGATTGGAAAGGCTTCTAAGATCATCTAGTTCAACTATCCACCAATATTGCCTGCTAACCCATGTTTCCACGTACTGCATCTACCCTTTCCTTAAACACCTTCAGATGTGGTGACTCCACCACCTCTCTGGGCAGCCTGTGCCAGTGCCTTACTGCTCTTTTGGAGAGGAAATTCTTTGTAATATCCAATCTGAACTTCCCCTGACGCAACTTGAGGCCATTCCGTCTTGTCCTATTGCTGTTACCTGGGAGAAGAGGCCAACCCCCACCTCACCACAGCCTCCTTCCAGGAAGTTGTAGAGAGCGATAAGGTCTCCCCTGAGCTTCCTCTTCTCCAAACTAAATAATCTCAGTTCTCTTGGCCGCTCCTCATGAGACTTGTGTATTTAGTATATTGAAGCTGACTGAGGTGTTTCTAGTGTCTGGATTTGATTGTCTGACATGTGTGGTGCTGTTGTGAATCTCCCCTGGCCTTGTTGTCCCTTGGAGCCTTCATCCTGTTTGCTAGCACTGTAAAGATATCAAGGATGCCATAGGGCATATCATGCAGCACTGCATGCCTGCTCTTGAACTGGTCCATCAAGCCACAGGTTTAAAGTAAGGTTGGGAATTTCTACTGGAGCTGAAATCAGTGTAGCGATACTAACTGTACATGTGCACTGAGATAACCTGCTGGTCATGCTGGTTACACTGCACAGCACAGTTTAAATGCCCTTCCCCCCCCATTTAAATTATTATTCACATGCAGTATAAAGGCATGCCTATATTTATACCCTTTCTGTAATGTCTATTTAAATATTAAAGCACAGCCTATGAAGGATTCATATGAAAGAATATCTTCAGAGATGTCACTTAGTAATTAGGTTTTTAAAATTTATTTCTAAAACGAAATAATGATTAAAAATTCAAGTAATTGGTTTCTGTAGAACTGTGTAACTGTGCAGCACTTTGCAAATACTTGTAAAGATTAGTGTTTTGTTTACAGCTTTTAATTGAAATTTTCTTCCTTTGAAGAAAGGGAGGGCTGCCCATTTTGTTTTATTCAGCTTTGAGAAAAGAGGGATGAAAAGTTATGTTATTGGAAGCCCATCCTTTCTATTATTTAAATTAGGCACCCCATGTCCAGTGAGTTGCACAAATATTCTGTCATACTTTGCAGGTAAAATAACTAAGGGTAGAGCGCTACTCTTGTCTTCTCAGTCTGAAAAAGAACATGTGTCCTTTTTAGAGCCCATTCTCAAGTTTTCTGGTATGCCGAAGTCTCTTCTGTTCTGTCTCCTTCTCATGCAGCATGGCATTGATAGAGCATGAGGACAGAAAGCTTGGATCTTTTCCCTGTGGTTCATAGAAAAGACACAAAGGTGAATGTGATGGGTTTGATTTCCTGTAGTACTTCCCAGAAATCCCAGGGCCACTGTACGACTTTTAAGGTTGTGTTGTTCTCTGACAGGCAGCACACTGGTAGCCACTAATGTCTTCAAGTTAAGGTGACAGTCTTCAGTATCATCTTGTTTTCCTGGGCTGTGGTGTACATCTCCTCTAACATCTTCATATCCAGTTCTCTAAAAGACATCGTTCATATTCTTAGTGATCAGTGATCAGATGTGCGTTGGAAAAAATGACATTCTTCTATTTCTTCCTGTAATTTGCAACAGATCTCATATGAGAGTAAAATACCCACTTTTATTGAAAAAAAATGAAAAGTTTCAGGGTAGACTTCAAGAATATCCTTAGCATATAACTGCCTTCCTGGATGTGTCAGATATCAGTAAGCTGACATGCTCCTTTGTTTTGAAATGGTGCTTTTTTTCCCTGTATTATTTAATACTTGATTCTGTAATGAGATAAAGATGTTACACATAACTGCTCTTACACTTTGGTGCGTGTATCTCTGTCTTGAGTGTAACTAATCTACCCCTGAAACACAGCTCTGTGTATGCTTATGGTTGGTTTTTAATTTACCAGAATTGTACTGGCTACTTTAGTCAGTTGCAGCTGGATTAAATGTATCTCCTATTCTGATTCCAAAATGAGTTAGTTATTTAAATTACAAAGTTCAAACCGAACACCTCAAACACCAGATATCGTAACTTTGCTGTGGGTGTTCAAAACAGTCATTTTTCAGCTGTGTAGCTGCAGTAATATCTTTCGATTCATTTGCTACCCAAAGTAAGAAATAGGCACTATGTGCAGCTGTGTGTGTATGCTGCTCCCTAAAGAAATAATAGGAGTGCCTTTTCCCCTGCATGGAGGTGATGTTATCCAAGACACTTGTGACTGCTTCTGTATTATTCTGTATTATGCCATGAAAATACTCAGATTAGTTAGCAATAATAACATCGATAAAGCTTCCTTTGGTTAAACTGAATGAATACCATTTTGTACTTTGTTCTTCTCAGAGTAAACCTATTTAATTCTTTGTGATATCAGTTATTTTAATTGATATTTCAGTCATCTCAATTATAGATGAAACCTTTGCCAGTATTTTCTTTGTGGCTTAATAAGGATAGTGATTTGATAGGAGAAGGAGTCACTTTGCAGCTGGTTTTATAACCCTTATGAATAAAATTTCAAAAAATCCCTCTGGGGCTACATGCTTGAAATGTTTTTTCATGACCTGTACTGGAGAGAAGGTTGTTACCTGTTGATCTGTTGCAGATACATCTCCTTCTGGCACCTAAATACATGCAGTGTGGTAGCCATGGGATGGAGTTTGAGTTTCAACGTGAGGAGAGAAATAAGCACTTTACTAAAGATTATTCTTTGCTTTCTCCCTGATCAAATCTACAGTTTTCAGAATTGGAACATTGCTGCTTATTTTCCTACTCAAATGAGTAGTTGCTAACTCACTAGGAAGAGAGGTAATACTGGAATCTACTGGAAGACTCCACTCTGGTTCTTTGAGCCTCTGAACTGTTACACAGCTGAATGTGAAGAAAGCATAGCAGTATTAGGACTCTGCAGTGCTTGTTTCCTTGCTTACATGGCTGCTTCGTACAAGTTATGGGGCATGATTTCATCTCCCAGAAAACACCAGTTCCCATTTGTCCATTTTATGTCATCTCATAATGTGCTGCAGATATTTTAACTGATGCATCTGGAAAATTGTAAGATATTTAACTACTGTCTTCTGTTTAAGTAGTGGAAATTTTTCCTCTGGGTGATTTTATTATTGTAACTTGCTTGTGTAAAGTCATCTCAGGATAGGCCCTGGTCCTCTTTATTTTTCTTACGTGCCTTTTCTTTTTATATTGGAAAATTCTCCTGAGTAAACAGTCCCTTACTGCAGTGTACGTGCAACACAGCTCTTGATTTTTAGTGTTAGCTTTATTAAATTGAAAGTAACTAAGGCACATATCTTCTTTTATCCATTATTATTATTATTATTATTTTTTTCCAGAGGCATTATTCTTCCTATCACAAAACATGCTTTCAAGAAAGACTGCTGTTTTTGGTGTCATTTTGTTAGGCAAAGTGAGAACAGGGGAGTCTGTCAGTGGTCTATGCTATGCACCACCTAAATAAACCAGTGCATATTCCATGTCCTGAGGGCTTTTTTTTAAAGTGAAACTGGTGAAATTTTGGTTCCAAATTAGAGTTCTGACCCATTTATCTGATCTAGAAGAAGCTGTTAAAGAATTCCTTGTTTCTGAGCATGCTGGAGAAGTACTTCTGTTATTATTTTTTCTTTATAAGAAAAACATATGTGCTCCTCTTTCATTTGAAATCTTATGTGGGGAAAGCAAATGATGGAGAAGGGTTTAGCATCCTGTATGTTTTTTCTTATGCACAAGGGGAAAATGCAAGAATGCCATAAAGAACTCTTACTCCGCTTTCTGGACCAACACTTCTCAAGTTGCAATTAAGACCATAATATTTTATTGTTTGCTTTACACTTTAATTACTTAAGTGTAAATGCATTTCATTATTCACTATTTCATTAAACATATTATCTTCTTCATTTACAATTTTATAAACTAAGGGTTCTGATTTATTGTGCAAGGACCTTTTCCTACATGGCTCTGTGTTAGGGAACCTAAACTTCATCATCAGTATTGGTACCAAGTAGAGGTTATTGCTACTTCTATTAGAGTGACTAGTCTTTTGCATTATTATTTCTCTCTGTAACATCATTTCTGGTGTGTTACTGTATTTCCAAGTGCATTTTCAATTTTTATTCACCTTTATCTGAAAGCATGGGTTGAAAAAACAACCAAACAAAAGCCAACATATTGCATTTCAGTAAGCTCATCATAGATGCTTCCTGTAGTGACTTGGTCCTAAGGAACATGACTGCTTTTAAACAGTAATAGGAACACTGAACATGGGCTTGTTAAAGGCTAATCTGTTATCTCTCCGTCATCTTGATTGGGTTTACCAAGCCCTGAAGGCAACTTCAATCTGTCCCAAATTCTTCCTTCCTGTCTTAGCGGTAATTTGGGGAGAATATAATAATATTCCTGGAGTGATTTGTCAGTGCAGTCTACCTATGAGTGAGAACTTGCGTGCTATGTATGCAAAGCCTTGTGTTGGAAGTGTTGTTTTAGAATTGCTCTTGCTTCATCAGCTCTGCTCAATTATTATTTTTTTTTAACTGTCATTTTTTTTTAGCAGTCTGATTATTTACTATGCATTTCTCTAAGGCTTGGTTATATTATATCTGCTTCTATTTTCACATTGCCCTGTACCATGGACTACAGAGGAGCATCATGATTCTGTTTCTTCAGTTGCTTGTTTTAGGCCTGTGTGTATAGCATAAAAATGAAGCACTCACTCACATTTTGCTTCTCTTCACTTTGCTTCTGCGGCTGTGCTTCTGTGTTCACTTGCTATAGTCTGAAGCTTGGAGCAAGTACCCATTTTGGGAGCCTTTTGAATTTTTTTCACATTAATTTTAGAGGAAGAAAGAATATAATTTGCTTTTCAAGTGTTTGAATGCCATCTAGTACACTTGAAGGAGCTAAGATGAATTTTTGTGAATATGCCCTGGAATGTCTGAATGCTTCAATTCCATTGGGAACATTTGGCTTGAAAAGTGGTGGATTTTGTAGCTTCCCACTCAGTATTAAACTTCTCCATGCAGTCAAAGGAGCTCATTCTATTAACAAAGATGTGGTATAAATTTCTCTCTTCTTAAATTCAATTTCAGCTTACAGCTGCTCCACTCTTGAAGAGATGTACTTCATGATGCTCTTTGCTCCTTTATTCAAGATTGGAGACTAGATATCCAAAATGCACAGAAAAATCAGGGCATTTCATTAAAAAAAAAAAGAAAGAATCTACATACCTTTTCACTAAAAAACGCTTTCATCACTTTTTTATTTTTTGCTCTCTGATGAAGCAGGTGAAGAAAAGTGAAACTTTTGAGCATCTACAGTCAGAATAGATAATAGAGTTCATGTGAAATGACAAATTGTACATTTCATGGGGAAAAAAAAAAGTGCTGCACCAAGAAAAGCCTCGCAGCTTGGCTCTTGGGAAGAATGGGGCCTTGTATAGACTCTGGATTTTTGAAATTTCTCCTGTAGCTCACCACTTTGCTCTTGGGAAAACTGTTATATTCCCGTGTCAGTCAAGAGACTCCTGACCCCTCTTCTCCTGCAGTTTCTCACAACTGAGGATCTTAAGAGGAAAGCTGAGTTTTGAAACTATGGAAGTAGTACATCTGCTGGTTGGTCTTGTAGAGCAGGTTTCTTACGTGATTCCATTCAACAAGCCACTTTCTTCAAAAAGCTGAGACTGACTAAGAAACCATAAATAGCTGCACATTTATGTTTTATACCTTTATCAGTATGTTCCTATGCCCTATATCAGATGTACGTACATACTTAATCTTACATAGAGTACTGTCTCAACAAATTTAGATTTTTTTTTCCTGATATAATAATTTTTCTCTTAGCATAAGCATAATGTCCGTATGATTATTAGGAAAATGAATATCAAGAAACCAAAGATCATCCATCAGTCTGTTCTTTAATGTGTAGACTGAACCATCAGCAAACACAGTGCTTGCTTATACATACCTGTACATCTTCCTCAGAAGTAACGTCTGAAACATTGAGATGTATTTGCCAGTGTGTGCCAGATTCCATGTGTGTACTTATGGCGATGGGCACAAGTCTTCAAACGGAGCAGTTTTGATGGTAAGTGGTGAAGATGTAGAGCGCTTCAGTGGTGCAACATGAGCACAGCACAAGGAGTATGTTACTGCTCTGCAGTTTGATATCAGTATTGTACTGATGATGAATGACATACAGACATGTGGACTCCTATTTTCCAGTAAAGACTGATACTAAATTTCTACTGATTTCTGGGAAATTTTAGTGACAGAACTTTTTCTGAATGCTATTTTTTTGTAAACATAGCATTTTTCATCTCTGCTATTTTTCTCTGAATAGGCAGATGAATAGGTAGATGCCATTTTTTTTGCACTCTAACAAAAACCACCAAAGAACCTTCCATGCAGCCTTTGTGGTTAAGCATTTCCTTCTTAACTACTAAGTTAACAAGATTACATAAATAAGCAGATACTGAGTTGTTCTGCACAACTATAAAAACATCTACTAATATATTCAAATATAATTTTACTAAGTATTGGCAGAAATTATATTTTAAATGATAAAAGGATTTATTAGCCCAATCTAGGATGTTGGAAACAGTAATGCTCTTTAAAGATTAAGGATTTTTTTTTCATAACTCAGTCTTAAGCCAATCAGGAGTTTAACGTTCAGTTGAAAAGATATCTGGCACATAAAGTCTGAGTATATATTCCATATAAAATATGTATTTATTTTAATTCCTTGAAGATAGGAGAATTTCTGTTCTATTAAAAAAAAAATCTGTTGGATGAGGAATTCTGTGTATTTTCCTCTTCTTCCTTTTTGTTCATGACATGATGTTATTCTGGTAAATATTACTGTGGCTTAGTGAATGCTTTATTTTTTTAGCCTAACACGGGCTGGCAAGAGGAAGCTCAGATGGCCGTAATGGAAGGGGATTCGCTTCTCTCTGCATCAAGTACTACATGTGTGACATTTCTCAAACACCACCTTCAGTGAAAATTTCAGTTCAGAAATTAGGATCTCTCCTGGGGAAGTGTGTTAGAAGGCAGATTCCATCTGTGATATGGACAGAGCTGGGAAGTGTGGGAGGGAGCTGGCTCACGTGACTGCATGAGAATGCCTATGAAATGTGCTGGAGTACTATCAACAGGGAGGGAAGTGCTTTTCTCTTTCAAACTTATCTCTTTCAAGCCCTTATCTTGTGTTGCTTCTTAGTCTGAATGTGAAAGTTGCATGCTGAAGATTGCTCTCTGTGGCAGAGACCAAGTGTGGGTGCAGGTGGTTAATGGAGTAGTAACCTCTTTCCCTGAATGTTTTTGTGGGTTATCATTTGGAATTGCTCTGAATTGGACAAGGTTATTGTCCACTTCCAGGCTCTGTGGGAGAGAGGATAACAGAGCTGATACAAAATGGAAGCAGATTTGCTCCCCTGAGTTCTGACTCAGGCAATTGTCGGGTCTTTCAGATACCTTAAAAACCAAAACACCAGTATCTGCAGAAGGTGAGGACAGAACCTCCCTCAAGGATGCCAGCTTTTTGGAGGAAGATTAAGGTGTCTGGGAATAACATTGCAAGAGGAAGAGTTTGTGTTATCCTGGAAGAGAGGAGGTGGTTAGGTGCGTAGCTGGAGAAGCAGTACTGGGAAGCTAACACAGAAAGGAGGAAAGTGGAAGGAAAGATTATTAATGAGACAGGCATCTGCCGTGTAGAGAAGGAGGAGTGAAGAATGAGGCATCTAATTTCTTTTTAAAAGGAGGCAATAAAATTCCTTCAAGTCTTTCAGCTCTATAATGAGAAGTCACAATTAATGTTCTATAGAAAGAGTATTCATCTGCTCAAATAGATGTGTTAGAAATGTAGGCGTATGACCAATCATGTGGAAGATGCTAAGATCAATAGGAGCAACAGACTGACTTGAATTGGCTTTAAATATAGTATCCATTTTCAAAGACTTAATATGTAGTATTGACACAAAGCAGGGTGTGTATAACTGTAAGAAGAACACATTCTTTGCAGCTGATTAACTGTGGAAAAGCAGGGATATTACTTAATGATTTGAAATGTCTTTGTATTGATACTGATTGGTTTTCATGAAGGTTGTTTAAAATGTGCTATGAGCTGCAGAATAGATAATGATACTGTAATATTCCTTAATATCTTGTTTAATAGGTACAAAATAATGATGTAAGCTAGTTTTGCCAAGAGAGGCTATAATGAATGCAGGAGATATGAAGAGGTAAAATACATAGCAACTCTCTGGAAACAGCTTTAAATCATTTCATGAGGAGAAGTATGAGGCAAAGGTAAGAAAGTTTAGCAGATTTTAAAGCCTCAAAGCACTTCATAAATTTCTGGATAGAAAATCTGTGTTATTCAATTGGACTGTTTGGTTTATCTGAAAATATCTTTCTGTAAGATTGACATTTTGGTTGCAAACTTCTGATTTGGAAATAGTTTTTTTATATTTGGACTTAATAGCAGCAGTCTGCATCTGACTAAACCAGATGTAGAAACACATTTTTATCAGGGCTTCAATGAGACCTAAGAAAAGCTGGATTAGCAGCCTGATACCTTTGGAATATTATCACAGAATATCATCTTCTAATGCAGCCAAGGAAGACCTTGCAAAGCATTAATGATGATAATCTCTATACTGGATGAAAAGCACATAACTGTGGTCTAAACGTTATTCTGTTCTACTCTGCAAACTGTAGTGACTGTGGGAATGTGACATCGAAGATTTTATTTGTGCCTTTTTATAGTGATTAATCACATTTTCTATCTGTTAATATTGAGGTGTTTTTTGTTTGCTTGTTTGTTTTGTTGTTGTTTTTTTTTTAATCAGTTGTCATGGTGGTGGTATCTCTTGTTTTGAAGCATCAGATCTGCAGAAATGATGATCTGTGTTCCTGCAATCTAAATGATGGCCTCGAGACAATATACAACGACCACTTATGAAACTTGCATAAACATTTTGTATACTCTAGGTCTTAAAATTCAGCTTGTATAGCCAGCTCCCTGCTCTGATCTTCATAGCTCTCCTTTCTGTCAACTTCCACCCCAAAGTTTTGTGGAAAAAAAACAGACCAGCTTTAAAAACTGGTATTATTTTGTTTTCAGGAGGATAGTGGTGTGGCTCCCCGGGTATTCAGTTCATATTATATTTCTGTCATTTTCTGATACACCTCATGAAAGTCTCTGAAAGTTTTTTCCAAATGGTGGACTTTTCTGGAGAAACACTGTAGATTTAATGCTAATATTAAGAAGAAAAAGCTTCCATTTTTACTGCTCATAATTAAATGGGTTGATATTGACCTGTTAGTTATGACAATTTTCAGATCATAGAATCATTAAGGTTGGAACAGACCTCTAAGATCTAGTCCGATCCCAGCCCATCCCACCATGTCCACTGACTGTGTCCCTCAGTGTCACATCTCCGTGGCTCTTGAACCACCTCCAGGGACAGTCACTCCACCACCTCCCTGAAAAGCCTAATGCAGTGCATCACTACTCTGAGAAGAAATGTTTCCTAATATTCAGTTTACTGTCGGACAGAATGAACCTGGGAGATGTCGTGGGAGGAGGCCTGAGCTGTTGGTGTGAGGAGCACTGCCGGCGGCTCCTGCCTGGATGAAGGGAGCAGTGGAGATCAGAGGATGCAGATGCTGCCAGAGTCACCTAGTCAGCTGCCTAGCACATGGGTGACAGTGGGAGCAGTGGTTTTTTTTGAGTCAGAGGTTGCAAGGTCATGTAATTTCAACCACACTGTTCCAGAAAGTTCTGTAAAAGCTATGGTTTTCCTGGTAGGAATTTACCTTTCTCAAATAAATAGCAGTGTCAGTAATGATGGTGCCATAGCATCAATTCCAAATTAGACAGCCCATATTGTGTAATAAGTGTTCTCTTACTTAAGCACTTGTTTCTGAGGTGGAACAGCAGTTCCAAAGGCAATGTCAATGCATATTGTTGGGTTTTTTTTTTTTTGGTGTATTTTGAAGAATCATGTTCTAAAGTAGAAGTTTTGTTCAACCTTATCTGTGAAAGAATATGCTGTTTCACTTGACTGGAAGCTACATATTCAGCTTTATTCAGGCAAAGTAAAGACATAAAAACTTAAATCACTTATTAATCATTACTAAAATCATCAAGTGAGCAGCCTTGGAGTAAAAATGTGTTTGATTCCTTGATTCCGTGGAGAAAATAGTTTTTGTTAGGACCTCAAATGAAGAAGTACTACATTTGTGTCTACACACTGATACCTTTTAAGCCTTACAGAGAAATCTCAGTTTGTATTACTTCTATTTCAAAGGCTTATACAGTTTCAAAAGAGGCCTGAGGGAACATGGTAAATGCAGACGTTTCATAAGCTGAGCAATAAGTAGATGTTTGTAAGGTTAAAACAATTTGTTTCCCCATTAATTAGTGCTCCTCATAAAATCCTGCTGGATCTTCAGCTACATCCATGTTTGCAATAGCAATGAGGCTGCAGATTGTCATAACACCTGTCATTGTTCAGTGAAAGCTTTTAGCTCCTAATGCAAACTTGCTTGTTAGTTTCCTGCTATAACTTAAAATTACCTTGAAACCACGTGTTCTACTCCAATTGTAGTAAGTGCTGATATTCCCTGGATTTTTAACATGGATTTTTAGTATAACCTCTTCATTAGAAGTGCAGAAAATTCCTGACGTTACAGCTTTCCTTTGCTTTAGGACAGTAAAGGGGAAGAATGTCAAATGACTGGGTACTTGTAAATAATGCTTTGAAATTTTCAGATTAAAATTCAGAAGTGCTTGTTGAAAAATACGTACCCATGAATCTCAGAATGGAAATGTCACTTTGTTTTTCATATATTCAGCTGGAAAAATGTCTAAAAGAAAAAACAGGATTTGTTGGTTTTAAACAAGCCAAGAAGCGTAAAAACAGATCTGTGATCTTCATACAAACTTTCCTGTAGTGATACAGCAGCAATCATTTGTCTGTGTTGCATTAATATCCTAGAAATTGTGGAATAGAACGTTGCCTGAAGTTACCTGAGAGTAGTGTATTTTTCTACATGCTCTCTTTACCCCATGAATGACTGATATTTTTCCATGTTTTATGGGTGTAGAACATTGAAGTATTTAAGCTGTATTAATAAATATTTCTGAAGTAATTTAGAAAAGGGAGAAATGGTTTTCTGATCTAGTTCTTGTATTAACTTTTTGTATGTTTTAAATCCCTCAGGAAATCTTTCACAGGCGTGAATGCTTCTGCTGACTTTGTCCTTAAGGATCAGAATCCACTCAAATTATATTTGCAAGTAACTGGAAAGGCAAATAATGAGCTAAGTGCCCAAGCAGGTGCATTTCTGGTGTCCAGGAGACATCGGTACTAGGTGTATGTCTCCTTCACATGTGGTTTTATATTGGATATTGTACTCCGTGGTTCACTTTTAGCCTTGCTGCTTAATGTTTGCTTTCCTAAACAATGACTTTCAAAGTGAATTGTAGTTTCTGCTTCAGATGAGCATATACTAGAGCTGTCCTGCGGAAATCTACATCCTGTTATTGGGCTCATGAGAAGAATACAGCCACAGCCTCTTGCCCTTGGGGAAAAGTTTCATAGATCCTGTGTGACATTGCAAAAGTTACTGTTGACTGTTTAGAGATTATTGGGTATGAAATAAAAATGATAAAGAATGATTTATATAGACAATATATTCATTTATTGCTATGCCTTGTCCCTTTTTAAAGGATAATTACTTGGTCTGGTTGTCTGCTGCATCAGACGTGCTCAACATAAATGGAAAGAAACATGAGGTAATCATCTCCCCAGCTTGGCTAGGACTTGTGCTGAACTGCCCCGCTGGTGCCTGAGCAGTATGTGATATGATGGCTGTGATGTCACCTTGCTGTGAACGGAGCCGTGCCTGCTGCCCACCTCTGAGGTGCACAAGCAGCTCCACCTGGGTTTGAATTCTGTCTGCAACCAGGAAGGGAGGATCAGTTTCTCCTACACAGAATTTTTCAAATAGATTTCTTGAAGCTGTTATGGAGAAACTGGCTGTTTTGGCAGTGCCCACATCTGGAGCAGCCATCTTATAAGAGAGGAGTTGGGTCCTTAGAAATGTTCACATGGAAACGCTGGCTTAGAATTCCCATGGTCTTGTCCTTCTCATCAACCTGTCCAGACCTGAAATACTTACTGGATTTTTGCACAGAATTCAATTTCAAAAATAGCTAGTTATTTGGGCTAAATAATATATTGGATTTAATCATAGTACTGGATTTAATCATAGTAATCATACATTCCTAATCATAGGACAGTTAAGAGACTTGGAAAAATATGTGGAATAAGATGTGGTGTTTGGAATGACTAACATCACAGCAGACCATGTCTCCTGGGAAATAAAAGAATAAAATTATTTTTCAGTTTGGGAATTGTTAGACTTAAGGGTATTGTTCAAGAAGTGATGGAAGCCATTGCAACTTGCAAAAATGTAGGAAGGCTGTTGGTTTTAACAGGGCACTTTTCTGCCTTTGCTACTGTCTTCTAGCAAATTTGTGTACTTCGTTTATACTGAGGGTAAGATAATATCCCTAATAGCAACAGGAATCCTGTGGGAAAATTTTACTACCAGCATTAGCCTTGGGTAATATCTTACTCCACGTGATGATGAAATAGGTCCTCTTCTGCTCTCAGAGCTAATTCGAAAACATCTGCTTCACATTAGCTCCTGAAAGTACTTTGTTTAAAAGAAACACATTAAGGAAACCTTTCACAGCTCTTGGTAGAGCAACTGCCTCTTATTTAGTCTTGGGCTAAGTGCTCTTCAGTATGAATGATCACTCTGGCAGCAAGGACAATTTGAACAGCATCCTGTAATAAAACAGCGCCCCGTCCTGTTTGCAGGGTATTAATGGTCTGCCTTCCCAGCATGTTATGATAAAGATAATGCAAAATGAGCAGCTACTAAGAGTCCCTTGGCTTTCATAGTGTTTTATTATTGGTCTTTTTTTTTTTTTTTCCTTTTTTTTTCTTCTTTTTTTTGCAGTTACACCATAAATGAAAGAATTACAGACCAGTGGTGGTGGAAAAAAAAAAAAAAAGCCAAGGTGTATGTTGAACTTTTTGATTCTTGGCTCTTCAGAGTTTATAGTACTTTTGTTACGACACCAGTGAATCTTTTTTGTCAGAATGCTTTCTTTAAAAACACAGCTGGGTTTCTGTTTGGTGATTTTCATGGTCAAATCCAAACTCATCTTCAGAAGATAACAGCAATTTTTAGCAGCGCCCCTGTTTGGGCATATTCCATTACCATAGTTGCATCACTATTCAGGCCTGCTTTCTTTCTTATCTCTGTCCCATCGTTCTTGCCTCTGGGCAGACCCATATTTGTAAGTGCCCTTTTACCCTGCTGTTTCAGGCCTGAATTTTTCACTGCAAGATGTTTTTAGGGTTGCAATACAACTCTGCCCCCACAGCTGCCCCAGCTGCTTGTTGCTCCTTGCGGGCACAGCCTGCGCAGCCCTGGGCTGCAGCGCTGCCCTGCTCCTGCTGTCCAGGTGGCTGCTGATGCTGAGTAAGAAACTGTTACCCTCCTTTGTGGATCCTTTTTGGATCGGGCTACTTCCTTTCTGTCTCTCTGCTGATAACCTTTCTGGATAGAGGAAGTTAACTGTACATGTTTTGTTGTTGTTGTTGTTTTAATTGTAACAGTGAAATAAGTGAAAAGGTGTGATATATAGACAAATGTTTTGCTAAAGTATGTAAAGGGGCAGGAATCAAGGAGGACTTTCAGAATTAGAGTTTTATTTCCTATAGGCAATTTAGCAGGACAGTGATAGTGCTAAACAGACACTGGTGTGTTTATAAAGCTCAGAATTTGTATTCTACTGCCTTAACAGGCAGGTTCTTTAGTTGCAGTCCCTGAGAAATAAAATATATATATATATATATATATATATTTGTCTTTACCTTTCCTTTCTGGAGTATCACTAAATTTGTCCTGTTTATTACTAATTTGGGAATAGTGGCTGCATTAGTGTGAAGGAGACAACTAAGTGGTACAGGAGATAGGTTAGTGTAGGCACTTAGTTTTTTGTTCTGTTTTGTTTAAAACTACTCACAACAAGAGGAGGACTGCAAGATGTGTGTGTGGCTCCCAGACCAGTCTTGAAGAAAAGCACAAGGAGTGAGAGGCAGAAAGGATTTCAACTTCACCAGAAAATATGCTGATTTTTGGAACTTGTCTTGAAATGCAGAATACTCAGCACTATTTTATTCCATTTCTTTGAACTTTCTGAAATGGGTTTGATTGCAATTTTACATGTAAGCAACAGATAAACAGCTCAGACCATAAAATGAAAATTATTAGCTTTAGTGTTTTGCTCCAGAGCTCAGGCATCAATACTGAACTTATGACTGAGAAATGAATAAAGTATGGTTTACAGCTCTGAATTGCTAAATCTTTAATGCGACCGTGGGCTGGCTCAGCAATGCTTCAGCCCTTCAGCTTGAACTCCTGTGGTATGTTAAAATGCCATTAAGTCATGAACCATTTATCATGTAACGTTTCGAGATTTCCTGGAGAAGCAGCAGTAAATTTCAGAGAGGAAAGCAAAAGAATTTTTTGTCTCTTGCTGATTTGTAGCCTGTGGCGAGGCCTGTGAATTTAGAAAAGTGTGTTCCAAAGAAGATTGGGAATTTAGTCTAAATAAGAAAAACAAAACGTTTGAAATAAAAGAATTAATATTTGGAATAAAAGTCTTTAAAAACAAGCAAGAAAGCATTTTTCAGAATAAAAGTACTTTGTTCATTTCTTGGCATGGGAACTTCAAAGGAAATTGCTCTCTATGCATGGACAGTTGCCCCTTGAAAAAGGGAAAACACAAATTCATAATGATAGAAGGTCCATTAAAACATTTATTGGTGACCATGGTTTCAGTGCTGTCAGCTGCTGCTGGAGTGTTTACAGCCATAGAATCATTTTGAGTTGGAAGGGACCCTTAATGTTCACCCTGTGCAACTCCCCAACAATGACCATGGATAGCTGCAGCTTGATCAGGCTGTACAGACTCCTGATCAGCCCAACCTGGAATGTCTCTAGGGATGGGGCTTCCACCACTTCTCTGTTCCAGTTCTCCACTACACTTACTGTACAAAAACAAAACAAGTAAACAAAAACAACAAGGAAAAATACACTTTTTTCTTATATTCAGCATAACCCTCTTCTAAATTTATCCATGCTAGTGCCCAGCATTCCTAGTACTTGAAGGAAAGGTAAGAGAGGTGAGAATCCTGAAGTCCTTTATACAAATCTCCTCACTTGGGTTATGTTTAGGAGAGATGATCTTTTCATCCTAGTGGAACTACTGTAGGAAGAAAATTAACTGGGGAAGCTCTTCTATTGCAGCTGAGTTTGAGGAGATAGATCATCAGGTCAAGGACAATGCTATTTGAATTGAGAAAATGAAACATATATGCTTGCAGATTCACTGCTGTTATGTCTTCAGAGATTATCTGTCTTGTTGCTACCAGTTATTTTAGTGAAGAACCAAAGAGTTATCAAGTTCATTGCTGATCTGCTTGAAACATTGTGGAATCATGGTGTAGAATGAATATGTTTGTGACAAAGATTGTAGCTACAGTGTACTTTTTGCATGGTTTCTTCAGTGATGAAGAAAAAACTTTCTTAACTATGAAGGAATTAGCAACTTTTGTTTTGTTTTTTTATTTGGAAGAGGAAAATCTAATTTGGGAAAGATGAAGAATCTATATTAATTACCCCAGTTTTACTATGCCACCAAGAAAAGTAATGTAGTTTTTGTGTGTGTTTATTTGTTTGTATATAACTATCCTTTATTAATAGGGTTATCATAAAGACTGGATGCATGTTACCTGGTAGAAGGAAGGAATGCATGAACAGCAGCTTGCACTGTAAGAGGAACCCAAGCAGCTGCAGGTAGCAATGTATGTAACTGCCTACCATCTTTAACAGATGGTGCTTTGGTGAACTTGCCTCATTAGGATGTACGCTTATTTATGTGTGTGTATGTGTGTCTTTCTTAACATTCCCACTGGTCATATTGATCCCAACACAAAATTTCACTTTGTAGTTTTGTTATTTCATTTTGTTGGTTCCAGTGCCCGTGGTCTTGCATGATAGGTGCATTTATATGTGAATGCAATATAAAGCAATGGTAAGTTTGTCACGAAAGATGATTAAAATTATGGAATTTTCTCATACAGTGATTTGACAGTTAAAAAGGAAGAGAGATTACCATGATTTCCTGTAATCATGTGAAACATAGGACAAACAGAGACAAGATGACACACAGCTAATGTGTGATACAGAACTTCCCCAAAGAGAACACTTTTCCTGAGTCTTCAATATTAATTCAGAGTTTTTGAGGTTTAATTAATACACAGATATTAGCGGAAAAATAAATTAAACTTACAAATGAGACAAATAATTAGTATCAAATTGTTCATTTAGGGAGTTACTGAAAAGCTTTGCAGCTTTTTGACATGGTAAAATCATATTCTGTTAAGTGAAGCGGACTTAGTCAAAATAACCACTTGGGAACAAAATCCTTGGCATTTATTTACATCTTAATTCAGATGTATATTTCACAGTCATACCAACCACTGTTTCAAAATTTAGCTTCACTGGAATCTGCTGCTGAGTTTTTCCTGTTATTGAAAATAATTCTTTTGTGGATGTTATGCGGAGGTAGATGAGTAGAATAGCTATTATTTTATGTATTTCGAGGTGCCACTTGACAAGGTGAAGACAAAATACAAGAGCACTCTTCTTGCTGCTAAAGGCCCAGCTCCAGATGAGCCCAATTAACACATCCACCTGTGTTTACCTAAGCAGAGAGACTTGCTGCCCTACTCTTTCCCAGGTGATAAGCCCTGGAGCATTGCTTACCTCATTGTAGGTTTTCCGGAAAGGAGTGGGTGGCTTGCAGTTTTTATTTCTGTAATGCTGTCACTGAAATGCTTTGGTCAGGGCTCAAGTGTTAGAGGAGTTGAGCAGCTGCTTTCAGCTTCAGTCATCCAGTGGAGGGGAACATGGATTCTGTAGTACTTAAACACTGCGATTAAAACCATTTCAGCAGAATAGTGACTTCATGGAAACTCAGTTTCCCATTTACACCAACAGGAAGTACAGATTTATAAAAGTGTTTGAATGAGTCCAGGATAAGACAGTGAAGTGCTATGTCAGGAGAGTGATCTCTTCCCACCAAGGCCCTAGCAGATGTGAGTGCCCTGTGCCCCCACCTCTGCCATGGTCTCGTTGATTAGGAGAAACTTGACTCAGATGCGATAAGGCTTTCCTAATAAGTTTTGAATTAAAGAGAAATTCTTTGATATGTTCACCTTAGCAACAGCAGGAACTTGATAGAAATTAGATCCTACTTAATAACTTGCAAGTTTTACTAAAGCCTGTTTTCATAATATAGAGTGCCATATTGTGCTAAGAACAGAGCAATTCTCACCAGAATAAGATCTATAAAAACATACAAAACTGCAGAATGTACTTGAGCAACTATTCTGTATCTTGCTGCTTAGTTATTTAGTTATGATGGCATATATATTTTCATAGACTTGCAGAGGAAGCAGAACTAGTGGGAATCTTCAGTTCTCATCAGTGGACAATTCAGTATCTATGTAAATAAATACATAATTTTTGTTTAGAATTTAAGTATCAGTCTGTTTTCTTATGTACAATGAAATAAATGGCTTATTCAGACAGGTGAACTGTTTTTCCATCAGTGTTCAGCTGATGCATGAAATAAATTGGATTTCTAATCACGATGCTTTATTGATGGATTCTGTTTGATGAGTTCAAGTTGCACATCTTCAGTATTTCTGACATGTGAATATATTACTGAAAAATATTGGTATTATGAAGTATAGTAAATAAGTGTTTTCACTAGTCACGGTCTGGAACACAGATTTATAGGGAAGAATTCTGCTGGACAGGAGTGCTGAACACACCATACTCAGTATCTTTTCCAGGCATAAATGATGTGTAAGAATAGCGCCAGACAGAAAAGTGCAATAATAGATTGTTAGGCTATTTGAGTGTTGGCTACCATAACATGCTGAGTTTTACCCGTTCCTGAAAAACAAGGATAAGTGATCTTAACTGTAGCATCTTTTAAAAAGAATAATAGGGATATTGTATTGTCAGAGGGCTTAAGTGCTAGTATCTTTTAAAAGGGTAGGGATGCGTTGAAAGATTGGTTTGCAAGTCAGAATTATTGTGCTGGTTTTACATGAGCTCATAGTCAAACTTCGGCCCTATGTGGTTGAGCCTGAGTGAACATCTAATAGTTTTTCCACCCAAACCCATTACAGTCAGTCTTAATTTGCTGTGTTAAGCACTGCTTAGACTGTAATCCTTGGTCAGCATTCACACTTACGGGAAAGAGTACTGAGTATGTACAGTGATTCAGACTTACTCTTTGTATGTTCTCCAGTTACTTCAGAGTAGAAATCTCTGAATTTCTCTATTTAAACCATGCTCCAGTGCTTTGACCTGGGCAGATTCTTATTTCCTCAATTCCATTTTTCTTGTGATAGAAAGGGAATACTTATCATGCCCAGCATAGTGGGCTAGCGAGAAGTTCAGTAACGCATGGAATACCGAGATGGTATTTTATGCCTGAGTTTTAAACTAAGGTCTATTCAATAGGTTGTGATTTTTAAAGGTGAAGTGTTTGTAATTGGGGTTAAGTTCATGAAAAGTACTGGGGGGGAAGGGTAAGCCTGAACAAAAATAACTTTGTAGAACTCTGCTTTTAGCTATTTACTTACAAGTTTAATGCAGCTCATATATGTGGCTTTTGCACCTCATTTAAAAGCAGGCACATCTCTTGGATTGATCATTAGATCATTAGAATGCTGTGGGTCATATATTGAATGATTGCTAGCAATTCTGTGTTAGCATGTTGTATTGCTTAGAGTTTGAACAGTCGTGGGAAAATAATAGCTGTTGCCCTTTTAATGTGAAAGATCACAGTGAGCTGCTTATTTGGATGTACAGCCTGCCTGGATAGAAGCAAATTATGTTGGTCATTAAGAAACCCTTGTTGAGAGACATCAACAGCTATTAGCACAAGTAGGCTTGGGGATGTTTCATCACAGCTGAGCCCAGTGGTTTGTCAGCCACGATCCCGGTGACATCTTCGAGTCACTTGCTGAAGTGCTCCCAGTGCTGCCAGGAGTTGATGCGTGAGGGTGTTCCAAAATGGGAAAACGTTATAGGATTGTAGAGCAGAGGGGAGGATGTTCAGACCTGAGTATCAAGTCGAGCTTGTGATTTGAGTTACTCTGGAATGCAAAGCAGAATACTTCCAGAACATGATGAAATACATAAAATTCAGTTTTTGGAAATGCTGCTATTAAACAATTCCTAGGAAGTAAATATGAAAACACTGCAAAATAGATAATAACTCTTTCATGCTACCTTTTGTAATGCCCCATTGATTTATATGGCTGAAGTGCCATACCTCCATTCCATATCCACCCAGTATGTTGAAACAAGATCATTGTGTTGGTGCATAATTCAAATAATCAGCTTGAGAGCCATGACAGCAAACCTGTTGCCAAGGCTGAAAAATAATGGGTATCAATACAAGAAATTACCAGACAATGAACACGTGTTTTGAAGTCTGAAATGCATTGCTAGGAATATGTTGGAAGGTTTAAATTTAGAGATGCAGTTTCATAAGTCAGCACACAGTGGTCTTTGAGGACTTTTGTAACTTGGTAGGCATACCAAACTTGTCTTAGGGTTTGGCAGAACGAAATAAGATAGCTACAATTCTAAGCCTGTTTTTGTTACAAAGAATGTGATGAAAAGACAGCTCTGTCATGCACAATCCCTGGATCATGAGCATCAGGGAATAGATGTGGTAACTGCAGAAAAGAGATGAGGTGTGCAGAGCCTTGTATAACTGTGCTTGTATGGTATACCTGTTCTGTAAATCTGAGGGACAGCTGTTTGTGCAGCACTTTCACTCGGCCTACTAAGTGCTCAGTAACTGCATGCCGTATTTCTTTGATGTAAGTGGAGCTCACTTTTCTGATTTCTCTAGTGTATTTTACAGTGTTAGAAGAAACAGCAAAGCTGTCGTGACTAATTGTACCAAAAAAGAGGGGGCAAAAATCTTGAGAAAAAAGTTGCAAGGAAAAAATCGTATGAATTGTCCTGCAAATTGTAGGCCGTGGATATTTACATAGCACTGTGAGTACGTTTAAGTATTTGAGGCTTTAAAAAATCTGTTTAAAACAGAATGTTCTGTCGGAAAATAATTGTGTTGCAGTGGCCAAAATAAAGCAGTGTCTAGAGTGTGCTGTGTGCTTGATGTAGAGCTTTGTTCAGAGGTTATTCCTGTGAAACACCATTTTTTCACACAGGGGCATGCAGGCCTTTTTCTTAACATAAGCTCCCTGTGGTGAGACACAGAATTTCAAAAAATACTTTTTGCCTTCTGGTGCTCATTATACACCGTGCCCTGGAGCATTGCTGGACCGTAACCCTGTCACATTGGACACCACCACTGGAATTGTTAACTACAGCCTGGTGCTTGTCCAGGGATGGGATTACAGAGCTCCAGGGATAGCCATTGCTCAGGTCTGAGTAAAACCCATTATTCTTTCTGATAATTACATGCACCTTTGTTGAGTTATTCTCTAAACTAGAATTTGTCTAGGTAACCTGTGACCCAATTGTTCTGGTAAGTACTCATTAGGAGAAGCGTTGGTAATACAGTGTGTGACTACGTGTTGTGGCTACAATATAGGGTGGTGCTCACATTGCTGTTTTCAGCTCATAAATTTCTAAAATATCTTGATCTAATATTTTCAAGCTAAATTTCAATTTCTTTAGTATCTTAGATTCAGCAAAAACATTAAGTTTTTAATATTATACTCAGCCTTGAAGTCTAGATTTCAGAAGTCAGTGGTTATATACTATCTTGTATTTTGATATTCATTATGTTAGGTGTTTTCATTTATATGAAAGGTCATGTCAGAATCTTTTCTGGAAGTATAATACTATTGTATATTTCCTTTTGTATTATTAGAGGGTAGAAAAATATTTTAATAGTGCTTGTGCCTTCTTAGAAGGTTTCATTTATGATCAATATAGACCATGGTATTGTCTTGTAACATTTCACAATAGCAAGATTTCTTATTGCTTTGTTAAATGAGCTGCTTACAGAAGGAACAGATATACTGGAAGAATGAAGAACGTATCTTAGGATACTTCACCAATGTGTAGATTTAACCTTCTGGAGCAGGTGGAGTATTTGTGAGAGAAAGCTCAGGGAGAGACTTGGCAAACCTAAATGCAGGTCTGTTGATCAAAATTGACTTTCAGTTGTGTAGATTTCATACTTTGTCTGCTCTGTTTTATTGTGAGTTTTTGTAGCGTGTCAGGAGATGTCAAACACTGCAATTTCACTTTTCTGACATCCTACTATCACATTTCTTATTGTCCAACTATCTAGAAAATTCATCTTGTAAAATGTGTATAGCTCCAAGTACTTCAGAACTTTTTTTTCTAGCAAATCCACTATTTCTCAGAAATATTTTTTTTGCCCAGCTGAAGTCACAACAGCACACGTGGAGATCAGAAATTAAAAAAATATATATTTTGTGTTGTTTGCGATGTGATGATGGTTAGTGCTTAAAAGCATACACTGATGCCCCTAAGTTGGGGGGTGGAGGGGTTGATGGTGTATTTCACATAAGAATTGCTGGCATATCTTGGTACCAAACTGTCTTAGAAGCAGGGGAGAATTTGGTTGTATTATCTAGTATACCTTAAATGTATTTCTTTTTTCCTGTAAAAATAAAATCTGTTACATCTATAACAAAATTCTATCACTGAAATATCACTAAAGGTCCAAAGATCTTCCTTATTTGGATGACATGCATGGTATTTTTTTTATATTCTCTTCACCAGATTGGAATTTTATATTCTGTCCACTACCCACAACATAAATCTTAATGATCAAACCCTTGAGGCTACTCTACCCTATAGTGTGTTGAGTCTCTTATTGTTCTTACTATCTTCTTTCAATGCTGCTTAAAATGCAGTGTGCAAAGAACATCAAAGAAAGCTCCTTGTTTAAAAGTATGATTCTTCATGTTATTTACCTGCAGTAAGTAATGTTACATCATAAAAATAACTGATACTAGGTGTTCACCCAGAAAATTCACGTAAGCTTGTTGGACTGTATAGGTGCAGAGGAAAGCACGTCTTAGCAAACCTTTTACACATGAGCTAAGGAGAACTGGTTGCTTGTTGCATTGATGGGTTCTGAAGCTTTACCTTAGTGAGAAATGGAATTGGAATACCTTTCCACAAGTTGCTTTGGATTTGATCAAATACAAAGATTTGATGACTGGAACCAAAATATTCTTTTCTGCCTCTTTCCTGTTATGTATGTATAATTGACACTAGCAGTAAGCAAATTGAGATTTAAGATATTTACATGTACATTTTCCATTTCCTTGCTCTTGTTTACAGGCTGCATTTTTTGTTTTCCAAGCATCCTCTCCAGTATTTTCTCAATCTCTTAACTTGATTATACTCACAAAAATATGAAAGTAGTTTGACATATCCAGGCTATGTTGCTCTGTAGAACAGACTGTTTTCATCTGTTTCATTATCCAGAATGAGGACTGAAAAAGTGATCGTTGGGGAACTATTAGATCATTGCCCGAACTGATGATTGAGCACCTGGTGAAGGGATATGGCTGGCCCAGGAGGCCCAGTGCAGATAATTAGTGTGCTTCCCACCTGACCAGAACAGATGGACTGTGGGTCACTCCCTACCCCCAGCCCCTTCCCCAGACTTATTTAAGGACTAGCCTGTGAGGGGAGAACATCTCCTGGATGAAGGCTGCTTGCTTAGAAGGAGTGTTCTACAGCCCTCAGAGACCCTCATCATCAGCTGGGTGAGTCAACTTTTTTCCTGTATATGGCTACTAGTATTCCCAACAGTTCTT
Source organism: Perdix hodgsoniae (assembly GCA_035772895.1). Taxonomy (NCBI): domain Eukaryota; kingdom Metazoa; phylum Chordata; class Aves; order Galliformes; family Phasianidae; genus Perdix; species Perdix hodgsoniae. The sequence goes on along the minus strand of JAPSGF010000037.1, from coordinate 6,737,623 downwards.
TGCCTGCTATGACAAAGAACTTGTCAGAAGCAGTTTCATTGTTTCACAGGACAAGTAGTGAATAAAATGATCTGAAGGGATACTCTTACCTATTCAACCACACAATTTGATTTTCATTTGGTTGATTCTGTCTTGGTGTGTCATAAGAAAGAGAAAGGGAAGTTTGTATGATGTAGTGTATGGTTCTTAGCACTCTCACAAATGATTATTGAAAATGTTAAAGAACGTGAAAACCTAAATCAATTTTCTAGGACTATGTGCTTGTGAGTTAGGCTTTCAGAAGAAGAAATAACAGATGAAAGAATTTTAAGGTACAAGAGATTTTGATCAAGAGTTGACGTCTATTCCTTATTCTCAAAACTAATATTACCAAATCTCTAAAGTGGTATTAAGTGTTTCAGTAGAAGTTCAAAATAAGTCAGAGATGGTTGAAGAATTTACTCTGAGAAAGGAAGAAAAGCTCTGCTCTTAACATCCATAACAGTTAGCCAAAGTAATATATAAGAAGATGGTGATGGCTATTCAGTTAATTTTAATTTACTTCTTTAATTCCTTATCTTTGCAAATCTTCTATGTTTGCAGAAGGATGATATTGAACAGATGTGTGGCTTGTTGTGGGTTTTTTTTATTTTATTTACTGCTGACCAGAAGTGTAGCCTTGCTGTTTTTTGGCAAAGAAAGAAATATCTACTACTTAAATATGCTTCTTGGCTGAATTTATCTGGGATGCTGTTCACTTTCAAGAAGACAAAACTATTTTCTGCTGTTGTCTTGCTGCTTGGTCAGTCTCTGGAACATGCTATCTATTATGTCTTCCTTGACTATCTTCAGATTTACTGTACAAAATTTTTCTGCTGTCACTTCAGTCATGTGTAGCCTAAATGAAATGTGTAGCTAATAAATAAAAAATCCTCTCTAGAAGTGTTTTCCCTGTAGTTTCCCTGTGGGGCTCTTTTTCTCTTTTCTTTCTTTTTTTTTTTTTTTTTTTTTAAATCTATCAGCTTGTTTTTTGTAGATCAGACTGTTGTTTTTGGAGTTTTTCTCTGCCTTGTCACTTTTTCTTTTTCCCCATAGATAAAACAATTTTCACTCAGCTCTGACTTTAAGATCTTTGTCTCTTTTCTTTTTTTCTTTCTGCCTTTTAGAAATGTTAGACAAACTTGCTCTGACTTCTTACCATTTTTATTTTGTCCCTTTACGTGACTGCCATATTTTGATTTTACTAAGCTCATACCAAGAGGTAACTCATCCAGTGTTACACCCACGCGTATCTGACCATAGTGGTTCTGCAAGTTCACATAAAACATTGCTTTGGGTCCTATATCCTTCTAGCAGGTCGTGTGTATCACAGCATTCAACTTAAACAAGCCATGACAACTGCTTGTGTTTTTGAACACTGCCTTTAAACCATGCCAATGACACTGAAAAGTTGTTGCACAAATCCGCATAATTTTTTACTCTGAGGAATATGAGTGATAATCAGTGCCTTCTAGTGAAGGTGAATTTTTAAATTACAGTTATCAGTCTTTCATGTTTTCTGGAAATTAAAGTGTTTTATTTATCTTTACATAAAACACAGCCTAATTGATTTGGCATCTCTACCTGGCTTTTAGAAATTCCTTGACTCATTTACTGATAAACTTCTTTTTCTATTAGTTTGAATGAGTCCATAAGCTCTTCAAAAAATGGAAATTAAATGCATGTAAGGGGATCTGCCAGTAATGCACGAAGCTAGATGTAAAGAAGAGATGCTTTTACTTTGTTTGAATAGTTACTGAACTATTCTACTAGAATCAATAAAGTGAGTGAGATGTTAAAATTATGGAAGAATAATACTGCTTGTAGGGAAGAAATTTACTATGTGGAGCTACTAACTTTCAGATCTGCCGAGAACTGATAGTGTGTCACTTGTTTTTGAAGTTGAGGTGGAGGAAAATGAAAAATCTGTTGTGCCACTGTACTTGGAGCAAAAGTAATATAACATGATAGTGTGGTGAAGCCAGGTATCTGTAAAACACATCTGCCCTGCAGCAGCCAGACAAATACGAAAATTTACGTGTATGAGCCTGTTTGTCAAGCAGCACTTCAAATTCCTCTGCTTGCTTTTTATTTAGTCAACAAAAAACGTAGTTGCCTGTAGGCTAGACAAACACTGAAAGCCCCGGTGGGCTGAGTGTTATTACTTTAAACTGCACATCCCTGGTACTAACTGCATGCATGTAGGGGTTTTGAGAGAGGAAGTCTTCTGTTCTATCAGCACAATGCAGCACTGACCTTAAATGAGGGTTTATGCTTTTTTAAATGTTATTTACTTATAATAAGACAAAGCATGAACGTGGTGTTACAATTTGTAGCTCTTTACTGAAGAGGGAATGTGTGTGTGTGTGTGTGAATGGGACACAGAACCCAAATGTGTTGTTTTAATTTGTGTCTAGATATGCAAGCCTGAAAGAAATACTCAATTTAAAATATTTTTCCCTTATGAAATGAATAGTCTTATTCTCAGAATTTCTTTTTTTGGTGCCTGTGTTTGTAGCTAGTTCAACAAGAGTAATTTCAGCTGCATAATATTCATCTAGAGCCAAGCAGTCAAATTTTGTAGCGGTGACAAACGACTGGTGCATTTCTGGACGAAGAATAACTTTCACAAAGGCATGGAGTTATATTTCCTTCTAGAGAAACCTGCAGAGACATTGTTAAAACAATTCCAGCGTATTTGATCATAGTATGTCATGTACTTAACAAAATGGAAATGAGAACAGACTACATAGTTGAAAGAATATCATAACTTGCTTGATTTTTAAACTGTTGTGCAGAGGGGCTCAGATTTCCTTATGTTGTTATTCCATGTTATCCGTGAAAGGATCTCTGAAACAGAGGCATTTTCAGTCTAGAAAGCTCTGTAAAATCTTATACAGGAAAATAGCCAGCAAAACTCAGTCAGGAAAGCAAGATAAATGGAAGAAAGGGGAAATGTTAAGCACCATTCACCATTAGATTAATCTGAGGCAAGTCCATACTCCAGTCAGACAGGAAGTAGCTGAAGAAAATCTGCTGGTCTCTGTTACGCGTGTTGTCTTATCAAACTATTTTCACATGAATACTTCCAGGCATCTCTTCAGTTCTGTTTAACATTGTCCTACTCTTGCAGATTCATCACTAAAATACATTATTTTTTCAATCAAAGCTATTTTTTTTTTACAATCAGTCTCTACTGTTCCATGATACATTGTTCGTGGTGTTACTGTTTCTTTCAATGTTTTTTGAGTAGGAATGGAACAGAACATTGTTAAACTGTTCTTGAATTCATATGATTAACTCAAATACATTGCAGTGGGAGATGTAGTTCAAGTATTTCTTCCATGTTTTTATCAGATTTAATTAAAATTTTCTATCAAAAGTATATTTGGTTTTGCTCAGATTTTCTCAAAGGTTGTCTTTATGACTGTGACCACCTGTAAAGCAAAGCTTAGTGGCAAAATTACCTAAAAAACAAAGCTACCAGGCGAGTAGGTTGTCTCAGGTTGTTTCTCTTGTAGATAGCGAGTATGACAAGAAGATCTAAGTCTGAATCCTCAACAGCCCTCTCAACCTTTGTTTTTAAGGTAAGGGTTGCTGCTGTTTCTTATCTTCCCAGGTAGGCTCTGGTGCATAGCAGCAGGAGAGAACATGGCTGAAGAGTATTTGTGTTAGCTCTTGGTGTGGCTGAAGCTCTGTGGTGGAGTGTATGTCCTGAATGAAGGACATATCCTTTCCTGTAATGCAAAGGAATGTCATTTTTATTACTTAAATTAAGATGCATTGCTTTAAATAAGCTGTTAGAAATAAAGGGAATGTTGTGATACCAGTGACACTTAGTAATGTAAATGCATAGATAACCCTAAAATACAAGTATGAAACAGTAAATTTTTCAGTTCTGAAAACCAGCTTTAGAGTGAATACTACTGCTGTTCAGTTTTTCTCTCAAGAAATCATTACAACTAATTTATCTGTGATAAAACAAAAGAACCTTGTGGAAGTACTAGCAACAGGTTTGCTATAACAAACACCATTTTGTAAAAGCTTATTTTCCAGTGTCAGTGTTTGTGGGTTTGAATTTCAGGTTTTTCTTTGCATGTTTTATTCTCAAGTTTCAGTTTTTGTTTTGTACAAAAAATGCTTTATGTTTTATATTATGTAAATTATAAAATATATTTACATAGCAAGTTTTTTTGATTGTTTCTTTGCCTGTTAAAAATCCCTGTCCTAACTAAGAACTGGTGTTTGATAATGTTGGTTTGGAAAGAAGGCACAAAAAGTACTGGAAGTGCGATTCCAAAGGTGTAGCATACTTTTAACTTCTAAATGAATGTGAAGTGAAAGGAGGGCTTTTTGTCTTTATCCTTCTTTTTTTACTACCGTTGCTGTATTAGAGTGAAATATGGTTTTCATAAGAATACTTGTTACAGCAATTAAACATAAATATTGCTGCTATTTAGTGGCGAAAAAATAAGCAGTAAGTAAAATACTGGAGTGATGGGATGTCTGGTAGATAAAGCACGCATCAGCAGCTCCTCTGCAGCTGAAATATGCATTTCAAACAAATTCATTTTCCTTTCAGCATGAAAAGATTGGTATCAAAATAACTTGCCAGTTCTCATTTTTTGCTTATTATTTGGAAGATGAAATGAAAGTGAGAAATCTTGACAGATATCTCTAGAAGCTGCAGAGAATTATTGTCCAAAGCCAAAATAAGTCTGCTTGGTTTTAGCTTTCAGAGATCTGCTTTTATATATCAGTCTTTGATGTTAGCATGATAGTCATGAGGTCATTGCCTAATACAAGAATACTGAGAGTGAGAGGAGTAAGTGGATCGTCAGTTTGAGATATTAATTGTGACTTTGTTATTTTTAATACAGAAGATTAAGCTTATTTAAAACAATAAGAGAAATCTTAATGTGTACAGCCTCATCATATAGTTGCTGTAATGTGAGATTAACACTGAGTACTTAAGGTTTTTTTTACTAGTCTCAGTTGGTTAAGAATGATTTTATAAGCTAAGTTAACTTGGTGCATGGCATGTTGTGTTTGTGAAGTTGAGACTCAACTGTTTGCAGTACTTTGTGGATTGACTAATCCTTCAAAGAATGTGATTCTTGTTGAAAACTATAGATCAGATTTTATTGATCATCTATCAAAGCAGATAGGAAGGCATGTGGCTAATTATGCTGGGCTTTGGCTCAGGCACCCTGGATGTTGAGTTTGATGAAGAATTCTTCACTGTACCTCTCCCCCTTATCAACAGAGCAATTTGCACACTTCAAAGATATTAGCTTTCAAACAGTTACTATGCAATTAGTTGTATTGACTTAGTTCACTAAAGCGTGTAAGATACTGAATATGGTGCAAACCTATTACCTCTTTCTCATTCCAGTTTCTTGTAGACAGTTAACAAATAGTGTTTCTACCTCGTCTGTGGTGCGAACAGCACTATTAAAGCAACCTCTTCCCAGTCAAATCACAACAGTTAGATGGAAAGTAGATGATATATAGCTGTCGTTAAATAACTTAGATATATTTAAATATATATCTTAAATATATTTAACAAAAAAAAGAAATACTTATTCTCCTTATCTGACATATTCATATATTATATATATGAATATATAATATAATATTCATATATTATATCTGCTTGTTTTTATTACCTAGTCTCTCTCTCTCTTTAAAAAAGACAAAAGTACTACATCCTTAAACTGTGTATTTCAGTATTAGCTTTATTTGTTTCTCTTATCCTACAAGTATTATGGGTTTGTGCGAACTATCATTTAACAAAGACGAGTTTATTCTCAAGTAAGATTTGCTAAAAAATAGAAGATGGCAGGTGCTAGTATTTGATGCATTTGCTATTGTTCAGTGCAGTTGCAGAGATGTGCTTCATCCTAGAGATGGAATGATCCCAAACAAGCGTTGGGTAGGATGCCAGCAGATTTTCTCATGTGCCGTGTCTGGGAAAATACATTGTATTGGTGATCTGATTAGCACTATAATCATGACATTTTCACAGCGTTCTCATAAGAGCTACTTTGTCCTTTGTGATTTAGGTACTTTTTTCAGTGACAACAGCTGTGTCATGTCATTCAGCTCAGGTGGTCCTTGGCAAAAGCACAGTGTGCATCCTGAGAAGCTTGCCTTCCTGCATATCAGAGCACTCTGAGCCCTTCTGTTTCTCCTTAGTTAGGTGGTGGAGATGAATGTAGTGAGCAACTCTGCAGCTCATGTGTGAACAGAAGAGAGCAGGATAGTATAACAAGCTCAAGACCAGAAGTTTACTTTTGATATGACTTGAAACTGAAGTCTGCTCGTGTTCTTAATTATCTAGCTTGTTGTTTTCATCACTTTTTTTTATTAGAATCTCAATTTGCATGATTTCAGGGGTTTCTAAAGTGTTGTTTCCTATCTGTTTCAAGAAAATAGGTGCCAGTAAAGATAGTGCTTTGTAGTCATAAGTCCATCATGATCTGCTAGATTTAGTTTCATTTGCTTAACATAGTTAACCCCATCCTTCCCTACCAAAAGTGCCTGAGCACGTTGCAAAATTTTGGTAAAATACCTTGCTTAGGGGAGCCAGTGAATAACTCTGCACAGGTGGTGTTTCTGCCAAGTCAAAGTCCGTGACAGATCCTGCTTAGCAATATTTGGTAATATTACAGCTTCCTGTTTTGATGACTGTTTTTCCCACTGGGAGGCTTTTACATAGCAAAAGCTGTGGTGACAGTTGAAGGTATCGAAACGGATGATAAAATGCTGAAAGATCTTTTGGTAAGAAAGCTTTGTTTACTGTAGAGTTCATTTGTTTGCTTAAGTTAGTGTAAGAACAATCTGGGGAAAAGATGTTGTGTGTCATAGGACCACCAGTGTTTCTTTGTGAGAGTATAGGGGAGCATGCAGGCAGCCGAGTTGCAATGTGGGCTTATGAAGCAGAGCCCAAGCTGGCAGCCTCCCCAGGGCACGGACAGAGGCTGGTTTGGGCTGCTCTAGCTGCTTTTCTGTCCTCTTGGAAAAGCTGTGTGCGGCTTCACATATGTAAAGGAGGTTTAGGTTTTGTCGCCTTCATGTTTGGGCTCATCCAGTATTATTAACGCATATTAGAGCTGATACTGTGCTCTAATTGGTCCTTGTTTTCCTGTAATAAATATAATACACTCTGATGCTTTTTCAGTCTTGCCTTCAGCAGCCTGCTCTTCAGGGTCTTTATCAAGCAAATGAACTTCTGCACTCCTGACTAATGTTTGAGGTGGAGAAAGCTCCAGGAATATTTAGAGAAGTAGTTAAATTACTGGCTGAGAGGTATTTTTTCTTCTCTGAATAATTACCAAGCAGTCATCTTTGTTGAACTTACAGTTTATTTTGCAGAGTGCAGCTTGCAGCTTTCTTCACCATGATAAGATGTATGTGCTCTATTGCTATTGTGTATTTTGTTCCATAGAGCGATTCTTTTGCTTGAAAATATGCCAGATCTGCTCAAATGCAAGAAGAAACTTAAAATGATGTTCTGTACTGTAGATAAACCTGATTTCCAAGGGAATGAAAAAATGTATTTTTTAAAAAAGAAATGCACAATCACAGACTTGATTTCATACTTACAGTAAGGCCAAAGTTGTTTGCATTGTCTCCTCTTCCCTACAGTTTCTCCTTGCCTGTCATGAGGATATGCACTACGTTGTTTTATGGCTTTGCCTCTCAGCAGTGATGCTGAATATCTTTGTTTTCACAGCTGGAATCAGAACTGATGTTTTATGTGTCTTATTTAAATTTATTCAGGTAGCATGTTTCACATCTTCACCCTTCATACAACTAAGTCCAAAAGCAGTTAAAATAATTCATAATATCAATATACACCTGCAAAAACAGGGTGAACAGTAAATAAATGTTTTACCAGAAATGTTCAAATTCCATTCTCTTTTCTTATTTGTTTTGTGTTGGAACCTATTTCAGTGTAAATCTATTTAAATAACAAAGTAGTTGTGAAGTACTCTGTAAACTTGTTCTGTTTTCAGTAGGGCCTTAATCAAAAATATTTTAAGAACTTGAGGATTTGTAATAAAATTCACATTTGGATTGTGAATAGAAAAACAAGTATTGATATTCCCTCTGTAAGGAAGCTGCATTCACGTGCAGAAACAATTACCAAGAAAAAATACAGACAAATAAAGAATATCCTTATTTTTTTAGTCCCCCCAAATTAAGAATCGAAACTTAATAACTTAAAAATTACAAATTGTGCAAGAGAATACTGATTTATGGCTGTTTTGATTTTTAAAGCCCTAGGAGTCATTGTGAAAGGTGAGTTCCTTTTTCAGGAGAAGAAAAAATGTACTGGGGATTTCTGTACCTGCACATTTCTTTGGTTGAGGTCTCAGTGTATCATATCAGCTGCCTTTAAAAAATGTACAAGTTCAGCTTAGCACCTTGCCTTTGCCCAAAGTTTTTCATTCTTTGTTCTCTTTATGGATCTCAAAGATCCAAGTCCATTATAGTTCTTTTACTGAGTCTTCTTTCCGAATTTCTTTCTGGATGTATTAATCTTGTCTTTTCTTTCTCACATCCAGTCACTACTGGTTCTGTGTCCTCTATTGTATTGCTTCTTCCTTTACTATCTTGAACTTAAGACAGTCTTGGAACTTCTGGGACATAAGTTACATAATGCTGCACATTTCCTACTGTCATCCAGGAACGAACTTCAAAGAGGTTTTTTTGGTTTGGCTTTATTACTCTTATACTTTAGAATTAAATTGTTTTAAATATAATTACATTTTCTATGGTCAAATTTATTAGGAAATGTCATGATTTGTATAAATTCAATGCAAAAATCTTTACTTCAAACCATAGGCCACAGGAAGTCTGCCCCAAAGTATTGGCAAGCTTTATATCGTAGCAAGGTGGGGGGAACAAAAACAACACTGAAAAACACAAATATTTTGGTAATTAAAGCAGTAATAGATTTGTAGATGTAGAGCATGTTAGGTAGCCACTCCTGCAGTTCTTATTTTACTCTGCCAATATAGTTTGTAATGATTTTTCTCCAAAGTTTGTGGATGTTGTTATTGGTTAAGGAGTTACTACCGTAGGTCAGCAGTCAAGTAGGAATTGCTGGAATGACCATATTCAGTGTATTAGTGTATTTGTATTCAGCTATTTAGAGCTGACAAACTTTGCCTTCAGAGTTGCTTATAACTTTTCTGAGTTGCCCATAATTTTTGTGCCAAGTGCAATCTGCGTTAATGTCATTCTAGGATTTTATTATGATACTAAAAGAATCATCTTTTAAAATTACTGTAATCTCTCAGATATTCTGTTCATTTGTTTAAAAACTGGTTCAGCAGTCCTTTGTTTTCCGTAACGCACAATTTCCTTTTCTGTGTATTATAGCTACTTGTTTGTGGAGGCTGTGGTGTATTCTGTTTAGTGGGGAAGTTACTGCTGCTGTCATCTTCCTTCTCCTGTGTCAATGATCAGGAAATCTAACAGCACTGTGAAAAATTGGGCACCACATATAAATAAAGTAAGGAGATAAGAGAAGCAGAATGTATTCCCCCCCATCAACTTTAATACTTAAATTCAGAAAGAAAGATAAAATTATAGATTGATGAATTGATACATGTCTTGCCTACGCTTTTCAGACAGCTATTTGTTATCTGCATTTGTGTCAACTGATTTGCCGTTTATGGAAAATACCACAATATGATACTAACCAAATAATGTAAACCTTCTTTTTGAGGGTAATGGGATGTATGCTAGGAAAGCAGATGAATGAGGATGCGGTGCTTTCACTTACTGGAAAGGGCCATATGTCTCCTGTTTGAGTTGAAGATGTCAGTAAATGATACTGCTGCCTTGCACGTCTGATTTCATGGGAAAGAGATCCCCATGTTAAAGTTGCACATTTGGTTGGTATGTTATCTGCATTTTCACAAATGTTAATGACTGCATTAGTCATATTTACGTTTCCTTTTTTAATTGGGTCTTTGGAGGAAAATTCATTTGGTACATCTCTGGTGTTACAGTTCTTGCTTTCAAAATTTGCTAACGGGCACAGTCTCGATCAGAGAGCATGCTGAAAGGTACCCAGCCTTTTTCAACATAAGCTATACTGGGATAATGAAGGGCCTAATTATCATTGCAGTTATAGACTAATTATCAAATGCAAAGTATACCTCACATATAATTGAGATCAAACTGTATTTTTAAATCATTAGTCCCTTTTTACTGGAATGTCTTCTAGAGTAACCTTTGTTTCAGCACTACAGAAGGCATCATGCAATTGTAGTTTTATCTTCACTTTTTTTTTGGCTGTATTGTGTATTGGGAGTCCTGTTTAGGTACAGCCTGTGAATATTAGTCTAACCTGAAAATCAGCCTAATATGGTAATGAGCTTGTATGAGCTTATACCTTAAGCTTGTCCTACAGCCAAAAACTGAGAAGAATGCAAAGACCTTTTTGCTGAAATAATACATTTAGGATTTTCTAAAGCAAGCTAAGTAGATAGTAATAGCTATGTGCTTTGATTTGATAGGTAATGACAGTGGTTGTTCAAGATTAGTGATTCATTTTGGATTTGCAAGTACGGACTTCATTTTTTTTGTCTCCCCTTCCAGTGAACTGGTCCTCAGGCTTTAGCAGTATGAGAGCAATAAAGCCTCAGAGGAGCCATGCTGGCTTCCAGGGCTGGGTATCTGTACAAGTACACTGCAGGATGTCTTGCTGGGCTGTTTCTCTTATGTCTCTAGGCTGGTTCTGAGGCAAAAGAAGAAATGGCTTCATAGTTGTGAGGTCTTTTTGTCTGTGGTGGTGGCAGGTGTTGTCAGCTCCTTGTGGGAGAGTGGGAGCTGATTGGCAGCAGGTGGGGGCTGCAGTGGTCTCAGCAAGGGGCAGAACCAGGTGCAGGCTGGGGCCCAGCTGCTAAACACAGCCCTAGGCAAGTCCAAAGTATGTGTGGGGGTCAGGGTGTGGGTCAGCAGGGCACAGCTGTAGTATGGCTCCAGTAGGGATAAGCAGGACTGCCTGGGCCTACAAACAGTTCTTCCTAGTGAAGGAAGAGAGCCCCAGTCTGGTGCAGAGCTGTCTGGGGAACCCTCATTGAGGCTCTTTCTTGTGCTTGTGGTCCTTAATCCTGTAGGGGGAACTTGCTTGGGACCTTGGCTTTCAATCCATCACAGACTGTATTTTAACCTTTTCTTGATAGATTTCTGTCTGTCAGTGATGCCTTATGAATTCTTATACCCTTTTGAAAGGAACCTGTATGTCAGGTCGCTCATCTTTCTTTGAAGTGAAGACAGAAAATGCCTGTCTGAAATGCCTTCAGTTTAAGAAAAATCCTCCTGCTCTAATCTCCGGTGGCATTCTGCCAGTTTCTTTGGAGGCCTTTAGAATCTGCCTTTGCCTGGCTGAGGTATATGAAAATGACCCTGCTGGTTGTAGGCGTTCATCAGGTGTTTGGATAATAGGTGAAGGAAAACCACATGTATAGTTACAAACATGCAAAATTGTGTCTTTCAAAATGTTTGTTAGCCAGTCCATATTCACTGTGTGTTCTATGACTACAGTGTGTTGCTTCAGATTGCTGTCAGGTTTTTAAATCCTCTGATGCAGACACTTTACCAGAGACAAGCACGAGCAAGGCAGTTCATGCTATCTTTTTGATGACACATAACATCATCTAGAACTTATTCGTCTTGGATCACAAAGTGTCATACATTTGTTTCTAAATGCATGGGAGGTTCAAGCATGTCTCTACAACCAGGCAGTCATGTACGTGCTTTGTTGCTAAGTTGGATGGGCCCCTTATTTTGATTGCATTTACACTCAATTTTAAACTATCAGTCTTAGCTCATATTTATACTTGATATATATACCTAGTTGATAGTTAATATTCTCTATTAAAATTTGATATAAAAGTAATCTCAGCGTGTCTACTTAAAGTTTGCTATTCAAATACTCAACTGTGGGCTTAACTGAATATCCTCTGTCAAAAGCTGCATTAAGAACATCAGACAGCTTGCCATAACTAAAGTCAAATCTTGCAGTACATTCAGTGCAGTTTCTTAAAGATCTTTTTCATTTCTCTGGGAGCTCATCACGCTGCTGTATTTGAGGCTACAGATGATGTCTGCAGGGAAAGAGAAGACTTCTTGTGCCTTGCACTGACGAGGTTCTTCCAGAATGTTGTACTGTGAGGTTTGAGGCAATTGGGGCTCTGTGTGTGGTAGTGCAGGTATAGTTTAATGGCTGTAAAGCTGAAAAGATGGGGAAAAGGCATAGAGACAAATCAAGCTAGTACAGTTTGTAGGTAATAATATGTGTAAAAGGATCCTCTTTCAGAGAGTTCTATCTAGTAATCTGCACCGTATCTTAGGAGAACAAAAAGTGAGAGTATTAGGCGCTAGAAATCTGCTGGGAAGGCGAAACTAGTGAATGTAAATTAAACTTTGCTGCATTGCACTTTCTAAAACAAATATTTCATTTTTTCTTTAAGATGGATAATTAAAAAAATGTACTGTGAATGCCCCAGTGGTAATAAAAGTGTTTGAAGTACTTAGCAGATTCGGAATTACATTCATAATGTCTTTTTCTTTAGTACTTCCTGTACTTCAGACTGATGTTTTGTCCTTGGGGATCATACTTCTGCACAAGTTCTGTACATAGGGATATGCGAAGTAATAAAATAATTTTTGTAATCTCTGCTAAATCTTTTGAAATTTGCAAGTAATTATCCTCTCAGTAATGCGTATTCATAGAATATTCTAAGCTAGTAAAGCTCTCCATCAATATGAAGAGGAGTTTCTCAGATATAAATGTAAATCTACTGTTACAACTTCCAGTTAAATGTTTTGTCACAGGAGGAGAGTTAATGCAAATGATTGGTGATTGGAGATATTCTCCAGTAGAGTAATACTACCACATATTCACAGAATTTACTATTGTATTCTGGAAATATAATAATTTTCATTAAATACAAACTAAATAGGGAAGGACCATTGGTAGTGTGAAGTTAAAAGCAGTTTGGGTCCTTGGTTTGCAGAGTTCTGACTTTTTGATTGACTAGAAAACAGCATCTGTTTCAGGAGTTGGATTACTGCTTTTTTTTGGTCTTTTTTTTGGTTTTTTTTGGAAGGGTGACACGGCAAGTTTTAATTTCAATTTTTGTTTTTCCTGATGACAGCTGGGAATAAGGTCTTCACTTGTGCCAGGGGCTAAGGAAAAAAGACGATCAGTATAAAGCTGATGTTTCTCTGGGGTGAGGAAAACTCTTTCTTCCTGTTTGTCTTTAAGAAGAAGATAAAGTGCTAGGTGGTGGAAGAATGAGACTCTTCTGAGTCTTCCTTCTCTATTTTTTTTTAATCTTTCTGGAAAGTGACGCTCTACCAGTGACAAGAATAGGTGCATTAGACTTGAAATGTCCATTTTTTTTTTCCGTTAATGCTTTTTGTTACTATTGTGGTTATGGTATCATTGTTGCTTAACAGGCAGCTGCTCTGAAACTGCTCATCCTTTGAAACTCATAGTTTTTAAGAACCTAGTGACCTGTCTTTTGTGTGTGAATGTGTAACTCATTCGAGCTTCGTCCAAACATGCTTACCGACAGGTATAACACAGCCTTGATGAGGTTGCTTTCATTGAAATCCAGAGACAATTTTTCTGTAGGTCTTTTTTGTGCTGGGCAGAGATGCACAAAATACAGCTAAATGAGACAGATACTGCAAATGCAACTTGCGACTGTCAACTGCCAGTCATCTTTTCTTCTTTTTTTTGCAAATATCTCTGTTCTATAAGTAGCAAAGTCTTCATACATCCGTGAACATTGTCTAAAATAGTCATGTCAGGGATAAAGCTTACTTTATTGATTTTTATTAGAAAAACATTCAAGTGTTTCAGTAACACTGGACTGTTAGCTTAAATAACCAAAGTTGAATAGGAGGAGGCTGTTACATATGGCTTTAGAAAGATTGTGTTGTTATCCATTAAAAACAGTGAAGTTCAAATGAAAGTTTAGGAGATCATAATGTGTCCATTTAAGTGGCTATTTTTGCTGCTCTTAGTTTACAGAGTATGCTTTATGAGAATCTAAGGGATAAATCAAGACCAAGTATTTAATTTTGTTGTTGTTGTTGGCATCTACTGGACTGTGCACTTGACCAGGTCTTACTGGGGGATAGTAGATCACTCGGTACAGATTGAAACAGCCTACGCTTCTTTCACGTCTATTCCTTTTTCTTTTAATTTCTAAGATAATTTTTGGCTGTAAGAAGACTAAAATGGATAGAGGAGAAGAGAAACACTCCTTTAATGTAAAGAATTAATAGCAGCTACTTCTGTGGTAACTGAAATATGATAAAAGAAGGTATCTGAGAAACTGTAATCTAGGGTATGGCCTAGGAGTGGAAAAACTTGTTGTTTCTCAGCTCTGGCAGATCAGTATGCCAGCCCAAAAGCAGATATGGGTTGCTCGTGTTATTGTGAGAGAGAGGTGCAGACAGCCATGAAAATGCTTACCTGCTAACTGTACCAGGAATGCTCGAGTTCATGTTTACAATAACAGCGTGAAATACATAAAGCTTCTGCTGTTGCACATCTGCTTTGTGCTGAGCTAGACAAAGATAAGAACATAAATATTGCAGCTTCTTATGTGTATGTCTATCAACTTGGCTCAAAAAGCCCTCCATTAGATAATGTGCAGTTTGGAAGAGCAAGTAAACTACTGTATTTCAGTTTTCAATGTATTTCACAGCTGAAATGAATTTTAATATGTAGCAATCAATGTTCTTTGATTTTTTTTTTTCCTAATAAGAAGTAGAGGTAAGAAAAAAAAAATGGACCCAGTAAATTTTATTCCAATGTTTCTCATCACGAGGAGCAACTGACCGAGTTGATAGGTAAGTATTATTTTTTCTTCTGAGTCTTGGCTTTTTACCAAGTAAATAAGACTGCTGTAGCAATGAAAAAAAGACAAACCAATGACGGACTGTTTTCTGAATTTTAGTAGTTTTGAGACAGGACTGCAGCTATATCAACTAACTATTTCCAATGCTGAGTAATTCCACCACACATTTTAACAAGCAGGAGGAAAATGTATGTTGTCAACGACTCTTTTGTACTTGAAGCATTGTGTTAGTTTTCATTCTGTTGGTTTTTGGAAGTATTTTTCCTGCATCTTCACAGGCTGCCCAAACCAAATGTTTGCCAGAAGTACTTTGCGATATTTTCTTAGCAAAACCAGCAGTAGTATTTTGGATTTGGAAGTCATGAATGAAGAGGCTAAATTTTTCTTCTTGTCATAGGAATAGGAATATTGTAAACTTGATGTATGAAATTACATAGTAGAAAACTTTCCTATCAGCAGTCTGATTTCTATTGAATGTTGATATATTTCATTTCAGACAACTTCAGACAAAAGAAACTCGTCTTTTGGCCACTGTTGTGTCATATTAAAAACAAACAATCATAAATCAGTACTTCCAAATATAGAGAAATCCTGATGGTTTGAGGACATGTACACAACAGATTTGAAGAGTATATTGATCACCTTTCTCCTGAATTATGCTACGCTCTTTTTGACATAGACTAGGCTGTTTTGACAACATATGGCCTGAAAAAGTATTGCTAAACAGGTGTAGCAGGAATGTCTGAGCATATAATGTATAGAAATGATGTGTGCTGGAAGACTGAGTTTGAAAAGCTTAATATTTTTTAGCAGCTGAGCTCTAAATGTATAAAATTCTGGTGCAACTGCATAATGAAGGTGATTTGCTTTTGTTTCAAGGTTTTATGAAACTGTGACTTCAGCTGAGGTGTTTTTTAGTATTTATTATAATACCAATACAGTTCCATATTTGTTTGAAAGAGGATTTAAATAAAGATTTTTTTTCTACCTAGGCTTTTAACAATAACTCCTATTAGAAAAAGAAGATAGCCTTTCTAATGTAAAACTCAATTAGCATCTGTCTGAAAATGTTCATCCTAGGTTTTGTGTTGATGAGGTGCAAGGAAGTGGACTATTGTCTTTTAAAACAAACAAAAATTCAAGTAATTTCTTCTTTCATGCATTTGAATAGAAATATGATTTCATTATATGTTACCTCTAGATATTCTTTGCTGCTGTTTTCCTGAGAAATATTTATGAAACTTGCTTGAATTTACTGCAGTGTAATGAATGCGTAATGAATGAGCCTTTTTCCTTTCCATGTAATTAAACATTGCATCATAGTGAAGTTGTGGTATAGATCCTGGAATTTTATGCTTGAGGGAGGAAAAGAAAATAGATTTTGAGTGCTTATGGTTTAACATAGAACTGCAGATGTGATCAATCCATATGGTAAACTGATGCATATGAATTGTTTTGTGTAAGCTGATCTTGTCTGAAGGTCTTGAAAAGCAATAAGTGGCAATGTTGAGCTCAGAATTAAAAATCTGAAGTATTCTGGTTGGTTTGCCATCTGTTCCTTAAAAATGCGCATTCAAATTGGCATCAAATTTTAGTATTTGTTGACAAACTAATAAACATAAAATTAGATCTGACCTTTCCTAGTCCAACCAGACCTGACACAATTATCGAGGTTTTCACTTCCGAATCAGTGAGAGGGGATCTATAAATTGAAATGTGGTTGCAGCATAAACTGAACTCATCTGTGTGATTCAGATTGAGGCAACAAAGCAATGCAAAAAGAGTAAGCATACAAAATAGAAGAGTTTATTCGAAAGACTGTAGTGTTCAGCTGCCTGGACACTTACAGCTAACCTTTGTGCTTTAGCACATAATTAATGGTGTTGTCCAAATGCATCATGAACACTGAGAGACACCAACTACCTCATCAACTAAAGAAGGTTCAGGATGCTGCAGAAATAAAGGATTGTTAGATCTTACAGGTCTGTCTAAATCACAGTAGGAATTAAAGTGTATTCAGTGGAGGTAATTTTCTTGCTGTTGTTTTGCAATGAAGGTTCAATTAGGGCCTGCAGGGAGCTGAAGAGTTCGGGTGCAGGTGAAAAAGGAGAGGAAGATGTGCAGGCCTATTTGTTAGGTGTTTTTTTTTTTTAAATCTCAGTTTGGGACACTTGAAGGGGTTACTGGGTGATTTGAAATAGAAGTGAAAAAAAGAAAGTAATCGTTATCAATTTTTTTTTCCTTATAGAACAAATTAAGAATTGATTAAACTTCCTAAAATATAGAAGTAGTGCAAAATACTTGATCATCAACATATTGTAATTGCACCACTGCAGTTTGCTGAAGCATTTGCTAGAAGGAGCAATTACAGTAAAACATAATCAGCACTTCATCTCATAATTGTTCAGACTGCTCAAAGCTGTTGTAAATTCTGCATTGCCATGTGTGCATATTTGGCATGCTGCACATAGTGTTAATTTAATGATAAGACAATGCTTTCAAATCATGAGTGGAAGTAGCAGCAAAAGTAATGCTGAGTATGAAGGACTAATTATTTTCTCATGGCTGCTTCTTATGGCTGGAACTATAGACCATGTTACTTCATCTATCACCAAGTGCATGTCCTGCATTAAACCAGCTGATGAGCTGCTTTTCCCAAGCTTGCTGAGCATCCTAGACATGCTGTGGGAATTTTGAAGCCTAAACTCGTGATGGAAGTATTGAGCACTGTATAACTTCGCTCTGTTACTTTGATTCTTTTTTTTAAATTACCTTGGTTTTTCCTGATTCCCTTTTTTAAAATTACATCAGTTCTTCCTGCATTTATCTGATGACTGGTTAATTAAGATTACAGACAGTAATTGGAACCCACGGTTCCAAATCTTACGAGTCCTCATTGGAAGAACAGCTATGATGATGCTTGTTGTTTTTTACCATATATGATTGCACCTCAGTGTGCAACCTTTAGTGCCCGTGTGGAATCTCTACAGAAGTAGTACAGCATCCTAAAGTGGCTAAGGAAAGGTTTCAGTGAGGTTATATATCTCCCAGAGACAGAGGAATTTCACTGTCTTAAACTTTTCTGACAAACTTAGTTGCTTCTCTTGTTTCTTGCTTTTATGTACAAGGAGCGGTCTGGTGAATTCTGGAGGAATTAAGAGTTTTCAGGAACTGCTCTCTGAGAATTCACTTGCAATTGAAATATGGTAGTTAGCACAAACTTCAGCTTTGTAAGTCTTCCACCCTTTTCCTTATTGGCTAGATTTTTCTTAAGCAACAGTAACAAACAATACCATAATACACCAAACTAAGTTTATTGCAGTGAGCAGTTTGAGAGCATCCATAACTGTGTAGCAAGAAAAGGTCCGTGAAGCACTGAACATCTCCTATCTGCCTTTCAAATTCATCTTTCCGTGCCAAATATTTTTATATAGCCGTGGTCGGTGATAAGCTCTGTGCATGGAGTATGTCAAAATGCGGCAGTAGTCCTCAGCAGTACCCAACCAGCCATGTAGGTGTTTGTGCTTAATGGTTGCTTTAAAAATTCAAAATACTCACCCAGTGCTAGTTCCAAGAAAGATGTTTGACCATGGAGCTATCAATGTGTCTTTGCACATGAAAGGGATGTTTCCTAAAGGGCGTGATCCTGGACAGTTACCTGTGCTGCTGACTTGAGTCTTATGGGGCTCCACAGTTACCCAGCAGTGTGGAGAAGGAATTCCTTATATAGCATAATAAAGATTTTGTCGATCTAAACAATAGACTAAACATATAGTGGAAAGTATTGTTACTCTGGGTAGGTTCAGAGAATGGGGGAAAAAATATGCATCAAAAACCTGTGAGATATAATGTAACTTGGGTTTTAAATACTGTTATATTTTTCTGTAGAAACTGTTGTGCTTTGTCAGCTTTTGGACGCAGATAATTAGGAAGCTAAGGAAATATGGTCATCTTGATGCTATCAAGGAGGATTCTGTGGTAGAGAGGACAGTTCTTTGTAAGTTCTGTAATTTAATTATTTGTGCGTGATGTGAACCAGATGAAGATCTTATAGTGGTTTAAAACAGCAAAAACAACAAAAAGAAGAAAATAGCAAACCTTATGCAATTTGGAGGAGTAAATAAAGGAAGGTAGCTAAGCATATTTACACAATTTCTGACTCAGTGAGAAATATGGGGAGGTCATAGCCAACTGAAAATGCTTGGAAGAGGGATGTACCATAAGGGGGAAGAGGGATGAAGAATATTTGAGGAATGAAATGAAGTATTCAGAATCACAGTTAACTTTTTTCAAGAGATTGGAATTCCTCCACAGCAAGAACAATGTCATTTCTTAGTGAGAGTGATCTTAATTTAGTTTGCATTTGTTGCAAGTTTAAAACTTGTGCAATCCGTTTACTAGCACTGGATTGCAAAGACTAGCATAATCAAGTTTCTGTTGAGAAATGTAACTGTGGAATAAACTTTTGCCCTTCAAGAAATATTAAGGCAATTTTATTCTCCTCCAACCAAAAATGATAGATCTAATTTTCAGCTTTAAATGTTGTGCCTGCATGTAGACGTAAAATCCTTTTGATCCTCTGTTATCTGGAGTATGTAACAGCAATACACTCTTCAAAGTAGGAGGTGTGTGAGAATAGATGAGCACTGAGAAGCACAAGCAATAGTCATCATTTCAGTCACATAGGTGAATACTGAGGGTCACTGGAAAACTAAAGGTGACCTTGCATCAGTGATGGATTTGCTGAAGTCATGTGCGCTGCTAACTTAATGAGAGAGTGATGCTTTGTGTTGTTCTGTGACAGCTTATACATGGTAAGACTGCACTAGGACAGGTATTAAACCTGGAGCTGAGAAAAATTGTAGGTGGGACAGTGAGAACCTCCTAACTGTTGTCTTTCACTTACACGTTACAATTGAGTTCATACAATGAAGATCATTTTGCAGTCATCTGGGCTTGTACTGAGGCAATTAGACATGTGACTTCAGCTTTCAAAAACAGAACATGCTGTGCCAAGCGTCACTGAAAACATATGGTGGAAAGTATTTTTCTTGTTACTCTGGGTAGGTTCAGAGAATGGGGAAAAACATGCATCAGTCTCTCTTAAAACCTGCATTGCAGCAAGTTCAGGTGCCTGAAATTAAATACCTAAGTAAGCTATGTTTGAGAACTCCCAAAGCTCCTTTTAAAGGAATTAATGCAAATGTAGAGAAAGTTCCAGTAATGCTTGGGTGGATAGAATCTACTTGATTGCCACTGTCAATAACTTTGTTTTTGGTCCTAACGCTAAGGCTGATACTGTGCTGACCAGTAAGTACTGCCTATTGATTCTGTCACCTGAGTTAAGGTCACCTGGGATGTGTCTTGCTTTCCCCCAGTGCTTTATTAATATTGTATTCTGGAGGTGTAGTTAATATAGGATGTTCTGAGTAAATAAGAAATGTTGCATGGATTGATGTTTGTCTCATTAGCACTAACTGCACCGAGTTGTTCCTAGTGATCTGGGTATTTTAGTAGCCTCATTCACAGCCCTTAATTTCTTTTCCCTGAAGAAAAACAAGACACAAGCTGCTTTCTTAAAGTAGGAATGAGATGTCTTTTATCTCTGAAGAGATAGTGTTGTCATAATTGTACCTCCTGTACAGGCAGCATTTCCCATTAAGAGTGAAAGATTTAGCAAGTGTGCATTAAAATGGGTTTTCTTCTGATGATAGATGGGCAGAGAGTTCCAGGCACACTTACACTCAAAAGTCTTTAATGGAGTAAGTACTTGAAGATTGTTTTTTGATAAGTGTATGGACTCCAGTATGTCTCTTGTGACTTGTTTTGTCAGAAACTTGCTTTTCTAATCATGAATCTGGATGAACTCGTGTCTCTGTCTGTTTATCCTATGAAATGGTCTAGAGGGGTTTTGATCAGACTCTGAAACTTCCCAAATGGCAGCTTATTTTGACAAATAAATAGCAGAATCTAAGATGCTGCTTCTTCCTTCATTGTTCTTTTATGGAAGATCCTTGAAAATGCAGAAGGAGATACTGGCTAACAAGGATGTAGTGTTTGTTTTTGTTTTTTTTAGTATCAGTCTCACTTGTTTTCACAAAAGTTTCTTTAGTGTGTTCAAGATGCCTACTTGTTTGAATTTGTGTCTGACGGATAATTGATATCTAGGCTTTTTAAAACTATTTTTTTCCTTGTTTAAGTAATTAGATTGTTAGAAATTTTGCCTGTTGAAGCCAGTGTGATCCACTTTTCTCCTCTTGTTAATTTGCTTATCTGAGTTATGGCCTCAACTATTGTCCATGGTACAGAGGAGTTATTTCATTCATTAAATAACTTCATTTATTGAAAATTAAAGAGCATGATTACCAGCTGTTAGTCTAGATGCTCTCAACAACTGAACTCATAGATGTAAGCTACAGTGTGTGAGGGCTGCTCTGAAAGTAATTTCTTCCAATTTTATTACCTTGGCCCGCAGCGTCAGAGGCAGATGTTGGTGGTATGGCAGTAGTAGTCAAACCTTCCAGCAATATTTTGTTATTTTTGTTGTTGTGTGACAGATGGCAGCAAAATGACAAAATGGCATCTGACATGGAAGTGTATGAAGCAAAGGCATGGAATTCAATTGTTTCGTGTTAGAGAAATTGCACCCATTGACATTCACCGATGCTTGCTGAATGCTTATGAGGACCAAACAGTGCATGTGAATACAGTGAGGTGGAAGGTGGTGTGTTTCAGCAGCAGCTACAGCGATGCAAAAGACAAGCTATGTTCTGAATGGCCATGCAGGTTTGGAAGAGAGTGGCAGTGCAGGCCATTGCTCATTGCTGTTGAAAATGCATAGCTGATGGTGGTGACTGTACTGAGAAAGTGTATGGTAGCTGAGAATTTGCTCTGTCAAACAGTGTGTTCTTTGTATCTGTTCTAGTTTCCATGAAAATAAATAGGAGGCGTTATTTTCAGAGTAACTTCCATATTTAGGTAGTGTCTCACAGCAGTAGCTGTGAAAGTTATCTGAGCTGTTCCTTGCACAGGCAGTCCTTGTAGCTGTGGTGTTGGCTGCAATGACAATTGTTTGGCCTTTTGAAAAACAAACCCAACAAAATATTCAGTCACTTAAAGCCTTTTTTTCGTAGAATTTCTGATAATATTTCCACGTGTTATGTTATGAGTATGTTTTTGTTCAACCTTCTTCCATTTCTGTTGCCCCCAAATTTGGCCTATGTCCTGAGTGACACATGGGAGGGTAAGTGCAAATCCATGTCACTTATGAAATTAAAAGAATTACTATAATCTCATGATAGGAATTGAAAAAAGTTCATTGCAAATGTGTGCCTTGAAACATTACCTATACATGCAAATAAATACATATTTTATATATTTATATAAAATTTGTATACAGTTAAAATAATTTCCTTGCTTGATTCAGGAAAAACTTTTTCTATAAAACTAAGCTGATTTATGGAATGTTTTCAGCAAATGAAATGAGGTGTTACATTGAGGCTAGGAGAAAAAAGACATTGGGCAGAGGAAAATATTTTAAGATGTTAACTAATTGTTTCCTAACTTCAGAGCTGCTCAGAAAAGGGTGACTGTATGATTACTCCGTCCTTTTAGACCTTCTATCCTCAACTTCTTGGCAGCTTTCAAAGTTGCAGTTAACCTTTTAAAACCTAGCATTTCTCCCTTCCTAAGTAGTAACAAACTGATTTCTAACAACTTCACAGGTTTTGACCTTTTTTTCTGAAGTTGGAACAAGTCTTTTCCCCATCATTAAATTTTTAACATTCCAAATTTTCAGATATTTGGTTACCAACACAGCACTGCTTGTAATGAGGAAAAATGAAAGCTGATTTCTCAACAGCTGTTGCAGTTCAATAGCTTGGCATCAAAAGCTGTTAAAGAGAGCAAGGCTGTAAAATGACATCGGTGTCTAAAGAAATAGTTTGTTGGGAAATAAATAGGCGTTGTGTTCACAGTTTCAATAGCAATCACTTACAACAGGACTAATTATTTTTTTAACTCTTACATTTTAAATATTTTAACATAGTCATCACAATCACATTAAAAAGGTGGTATTTTCTCTGACTTTTTTTTGGGACCTGCTCCTATTTCTCTTCTTGCTGCAACTCTGACTTGGCATTATTGATGTTTCATATTTTGGGATGGTTAAATATTCAGAAATGCTGAGTGTTCAGTATTTTGTGTTTTGAGCTGTTGATTGTAGGTATCTCTGCTCACAGAAATGCCATTTCCAGAAGGCTAGTTCAACGAAAAGTGCAACTGAGTATACCGTGTAACAACTTTGAAGATAGATTGTTTTTTCCCTCTTATTGAGGGCACTTGTCTTTCTGGGAGGCCTCCCCTCTTCCTCTCTGGTTTATTGGGCAGAAAGGTTGGAGGAGTGGTGGACTGATGTGAATAAACATGCTCAAGAATGTTTTTTTTTTAAGGTAATACTTAAATTTCTGAAGGAGTTTTCAAAGAAGTTATTTCTGGTAAAATGTCTCTCTTGTGCATATAACTGTCAAAGGTAACTTGTCCTAATAGGATAAATTTTCAGACTCTTAAAAATACTTCTGAAAAGTAAGAAGCCTTTAGCTGGTGGCTAGTGTCATGAAGTATTCCTTCCTTTTGAAGGCAAACTTCAAAACTGACTGACTACAAAATTCTTCGGAGAAATGGAGACTCATATATATATATATATCCAAAACAAACAAACCAACAACAAAAAAACCCCCAAACCTTGTCATAATTGCTACTTGAAAATGCAGTTTCAGAGGGACAAAGACTCAAGGCATGATATAAGATAACATACCTGTTAATACTTCATGATTGCAGTGGATCATCTATACAGACAGGTGGGTGGTGCTCATTCTTTGCTGTGGCTCCCATTCTCCTCTGCATTTCCCTCTAGTTATTTGCCAGGTTTGTGGGAATTCAACTGCTTTTGTGATGAGGAATGCATCGTGACTGGTGACTTTTTTTTTCTGTGGTCATGTGCAAATTGTCCTAGCTTAAATGGACTTGATTTCAGAAGTGCAAGGCATGGATGGATCAAGAGAGGATGGACCATATTGAAGGCTAGAAGAAACAATCTCTTCAAACAATTTCCTGTGAATGCTCCACATACCTTTCTGCTTGAGTTCACTGTTTTCTTTTGGTACTACAGAGCCTTTTCATTCCTTTTGTTACAAAATAAACCCTGTCAGTTGGATGCTTATGTATGCTTTAGCCACTAGGGCTGGCGTTGGTAAAGGGTGATTGGTTGAGATGTGCATGTTTTTATCAGTGCTTCCTACCAAATGCAAACTACACTCAGACCTTCTGTTTTAGGATGGCACTTTGTGCTTCACAAGGCATACCTTTTCTGCATATGATAAATGCTGTAATCTCTTACTTGATAAAAAAAAAGAAATATGCTTACTGCAAAGTAGGTTAATACCCTGGAGTAGTATTTTCTCATATTTTAGATGAGATTGTGAGTACAACTCATTTGTCATCACAGTAGAATGAAGTCCAAATTTATTTGTGGTAGATCTGCAGTTAGCACATAGCCTCTGTCTATTGTAGGTCACAGCACAGTTTGCTCACTACATTGACTCCTGAGGAAAGCTTTATTTATCAACAGCTTTAATCTAGTGCTTTGTGGTGCATAGCATTTCAATACTGTGTTCTTGTTTGTATGCAGGAGGTGAATATTTTTTTCAATATTTATTCTCATGTAAAAACTGTGTTCCAAAACATAAATCAGAGCTTTATGAGATCTTGTGATGCAAGCCATAGCAGAGCTTTCAAACCACACACTGCTTTGCAGCACTTTCCTCACTAGTCAGAGTGCTGCACTAAGCCTGCAGCAGTTTTCCTGTGTTCATGAAGGTACGTATTCAAGATCTGTGACCAGACACAGCTCCCTGCAGTGTCCTTCCCACCCCAGTGCTGTGCCTCCCCATGCAGGCTGCAGAGTGCTCTTGATGGTGGGCTGTTGTCTCCGCCTTGGTTCCAAGTGCAGCCAAGGCAGAGGTCAGTGGTCAGTGTGCTGACTTTACTGTTCTTGCTATTTGCAATTGAAAGAGCAAGAGGAACATCATCTTGTACAGGATGTGTTTGGGACAGCAAGTATATTGTGTAATTTTTAGCACTCTGGCTTTGGATGGTACCTTTGGGGCAGAATAAAATATTAATTCATCACCATGACAAATTGTAAGACCTGATCCAGCCTCTGCTTAGCACTCCATAGGAAGATTTTTCTTTCTCCTGTCAGGCTGTTTCAGCACGTAATGAGCCAGCTTAGTGTGCAGTCTTTTCATTGGCAATTAATCCCCACTTCAAATGAAGGTCTGTGCTCAAGTAAGTGACAAACAGCAGTCTGATCCACTCAGGAAAGAATTGAGGCTTGAACAACAACAACAAAAAGATGCTGAATAGAAGCATTTTGAAAATGAGACAGACAGGAGATTATATTCCTGTCAAAACTATAGCAGACAGTAAATCCAGAAAAGCAACTGTCAACTTTTTTTTTCCTTCAGTAGAAGTAGTGGGGAGATGTAAGAAGACTGAATTGGCACATCGTTATGGTGTGGTGGGACCTTTACAGTTAGTCCTGATAGTTAGGCAGCAACTCAGCAGCAGCTTGGCTTTCCTCAAAAACACTTTTTTTTAAACATTATAGCAATTCTGCTACTGGTGCAGACTAGTGTGGGAGTAGGGATTCATCTCTCTTGCTTTCTCTGACACTAACAACATACCCTATGTGCCATCTAAACAGAGCTCAAGACTTAGTTATCTCCTAATGTTGGGAAAGCAGGGATAGGCAGCACGATTCCCCTCGGATGTTTTTTTTAACAGTAAGGTAGAGCTGTGCTCTAAGCCTTCTGTGAAACGTGTTATCTCTCTGTATTTATTCTTACTGTATTTTAATAATATACTATATTTGCTCTTTCTGTGCCTGTATGTTTTCTATACCTGAAATAGAACTCTTCACAGATAAACTTTCAGAAGTTGAATGTTCATATTCTCAAGTAATTTTATTCATTTAATTCTGGATGGAATTGACAGCTACTGATGGTGAAGAAAGATGTTTCTGAATAGAAAAAGTCTTTGAAAGCTGAAGGTAGAGGATTGTTTTAAACTCCCTCCTGACCCCAATATATGTATGTGCTACTGTACCACTTGTGTGCTGTAGAGATTGCAGCACTCCTTTGAAATTTCCAATTATTCAAGACCTTCCAATTATGGCTCCTATTGATCAGCACATTTGGGAATAGTCCAGGCACAGTTGATGTTCTGGAACCCTCTGGAAGGTCCCCCATGAACTAATTCAAAGCTTGTGGGTAATTCAGGAATAATAGTATAAACTTTATAGGCCTAGGATGTTTGCAGTGGAATTAATGTGCTCCCTAGTTCAAGCCCAAGGCTTTGTAAGACAAATGCCAGATTAGTTCTCTGCAAGCAAGTTCTCTTTAACTTGTCACTAGAAACCTATAAAATTACCATGTAATTGTATCAAATTAAAAATACAAAACGCATGTTTGTTAATAACATAGAAAAGGAGCCTTTCAGTCCTTCAGCATTTCCTAAGTTTCATAAGTAAATAGAATAAATATAGGCTAAGCAATGTAATGAGTGCTTTATTAGTATCAAGGCCATAATTTACTGAAATGCAATGAATTATTCTTTGTGAGGTGGCATGGCAGATTTTGCCTCCCACCCGAGCTGCTGCCTTGAGTTATTTTTAGTTACCTGTCTATTTTGTTATTTTTTTCATAAACAATACATTGCATGAGAATGAGTTTTAAACAGGAGATGGAGCATCAGCAACATTATTATTTACCATTAGTTACCATTTTACCATGTAATGAGCTGGTTGAAGCCAGTAAGATGTTGATGAGAATGTTCTCTAATCTTTCCCATTGCATAAGAAAAATTGTCAATTTCGTCAATATTTGTCTGCTTACCTGAAATCCAGCCAGCTCCAATTCTTGCACCCAGTTTAAGTTTTTTCTTAAAATCCTGCTTTACTAGAAGTTAAAATGATGAAAGCCCATTCTGAAAGTACATCTTTGCAGATCCCTTCTGGCCCTGGACGTGGCTACCTGCACAGTTTGCAGAAATCTTTCCTGAGATACCAGCTGAGGAAGGTGCCTCTTTTCTTGGCTTTCTGGTCCTTAGTTCTCAGGCACATAATAATGAATGAAGCTGGGTTACCTTGTCTTATGAAATGGTTGAGGTTTCTTGCCAGATTAGTGGCTAGTCATAGTTATAACACAAGTCTGCTATCAAGTGCTTCAATTCATGAGCGATCACAATTTAAATGCAATACTAAGATACTAGTTTACACATCCTGGTATTTATAGGGGATCTTCAAGTCTTGATAGGTAGGAATATAGGTAGTTGCCTGTTATTTGTATAGCACGTTGAATTAGAAAGCTTCAGCTTAAATTCAAGGTGATAAGAATTAACCTAAGGTAAATGAGGTTACATATTCGGCTATGCATACTGAAGTTTGTCCAAGTCAGGTAATTTGTTGTGCACATTCAAGGCCTGGTGATATGCTGCAGACAAATGTATTAAGCATTTTTTAAAACAAGAAAGCAAACAAAACCCCACACCCTAACCTTGCCTTAGCTTGTTTATGCTCTTTCTTCCTTTCCTGTTCCTTGTGGCTAGTTTATGAATTCTATTCACACTTACATAAGAAAGGGTAAGAAAGAAACTTTGAGGAGAGTAGGTGATCTGAGATGGCTGTTAATTTTTGATTAAGGACAAGTAGGGAGACAGATACTTCCTGTACTGGATTCTCCTCAATGTGTTTAAGCGTCCCCTGCATTTAGAGGAGACAGCTGCTTAAACTATAGAAAAAATTCTACAGTTTGCATCAAAGTTACTGAGGGCAATGTCCACGCATTTTTTTTGAACACCAGCAGGCCTGGGACATCATCTACATTACTCTAGGAAGCCTGTTCTATTATTTGACTACTCTTATGTTAAACTTTTCCTTGTATTTAGGAGTCTAGGTATGAAACACTGCATGGTAACCTGAGCATGTCAAACTAATTAAGAAAAGAGAACTTTTTTTTGGAACACTTCTACATTTAAATAGCTTTTATGTCCCTGAAATCACTGAAAATTAAAGATTCAACAGAAGGTTGTTCAAAATGTGTTTTGCTGGTATAACACATAACTACAGAAATAGATATCTGTATGTCCCTTTACCAAGTGCTTTTTAGCTCTCTAATTCTTTGTCCTTCCTGATGAAGTATCCTGAAATGTATGCTAAATATTAGCTTGTACAAGACCTTTACAAGGTCACCCTGGCAGGTGGAGTTTAATTTCATGCATGGCCAGCCAATTAGTTCAACAGAGTTGGGCATTCAGCATCCAGAGAAATCTATACCCTTCTCTCCTCCCCCCAAAGAATTTACAGTATTTATTGGAGATGATATAATTTCCGAAATTAGAAACACTTTATCAGAGCTTTCATGAAATGTGCATTTCTGTTTGTAAATTAACCTTTTCTTACAATCAGGTATTTGCTTAGCTGCTCTAGAGAGGAAAAATGCTAATGAACAGAAAAGTATGAAAGACCTCTCTCAGTAACACTTGTTGATCTTTGCAGAAGTGCAGGCGGTTCCCTGCCAGTAGTCCTGGTTCAGCCAGTAAAGTTTTATGCACAGACTTAATTTCTTAACTTTTCAGCTTTTCTGATTTCTTTAGTTTTTAAGAAATGTACTAAAAGTTGCAGCCCTGTGGAAGACAACTTGTAGGCTTGTTGCTGTGTTTTTTTTGTTGGTTTTTATTTTTTGCATCTGAGTGCATGTACTTTAAGTTGCTTATTTTATGTGTAATAAATTGGCATTTAGCAATGTGAACATATGGGCCATATCCAAAACAGGTATAACGTCCACACCCGACTTAGTGCACTGAGCTGCCTGCAGGAGTTCAGTGAAGTAAAAAAGGGTGGTTCTCCCCCCCCCCCCCCCCCCCCCACCCACCCCCACACACCCCCACACACCCACACCCCCCCCAAACACAGTTCTTGGAAGGAAAAAGCATTAATCTGGATACAACTGTACGGTAAAATAATAAACATGGATGCGAGTCAGGAATAGTATTTTGTTCTGCTGGATGGCAGTGAGGTGATCATAGAACTGAACATTAAAATAATGTTCAGGCTAAGAGCCTGTGGGGTTCTTTATGCACATATGAGCTGTATTCTGAAGTACTCCCACTTCAGGCACTGCTGGTGAAGTAACATATTCTTGATGCATGACTTGTCCAAAGACATTTCAGGGGAAAGGTGCTATTTAAGCCTCTATTTTTATTTTTTTTAAACTGCAGCACATATTAAATAAAGGTAGGAAAATGTGTCAGGATCAGTTTCCTGAGAGCTAACAGCTAATTCACTTACCAGAGTAAAGACTGCTGGACTAGCAGGATGCATGGTTTGAACTTCTGTTGTCATAGAAAGCTTTCCAAAAGTAGGAGCTTTTTGAAAGTTTGTAAGAGATTTGTCATGAGTCCTTGACCTTACATTCTTCTGGTGTCTAGATCCTATAAACCATCCAGATAAACAGTTCTCGTGTGAAGCAAACCACAGGTCTAGCATCGCGGAATCATAAAATCGAAGAATGGCTTGGGTTGGAAGGGATTTCAAGGAGCATTAAATTTCAGCCCCTCTGCTGCAGGCAGGGTTACTGGATCAGGTTCTAGACCAGGTTGCCCAAGGCCCATCCAACCTGGCACTGAACAAATGCAGGGATGGGGCATTGCGGCTTGTTCTAAATTTTGGTCCTCAGCCTGGTGCCTGGACATCTGCCACCTGTATAGGCTGCCTCTGTGTCACTCAGAAGCACTTTGCTAGTCCGTGGGTCAGACACTGACAGCACTGGAACTGCTGTAATGCTGTCAGTACTCCATCTGGCAGCAACCCTCATATTTGGGCTCTGTTGACCATTGCTATCTCAAGACAGCTGTGCAAAAGCAGAGTAGATACTCATTACCCAAGGAAGGTTGTTTTTTTCTTTTAAAGCATTATTTTATCATTAACCTAATACTGCCAGCTGATCCTGATGTTTATTAGTCACAAATTGAATGTTAGGTTTTATTTTCTCTTTGTTTTTAAGAGATGAACTCCCGCATGGAGCTTCCTGGGCAGTCCTGCTTCAGTTTGAGACAACCAGCACCATCAGTGGGGACAATGCCCAAACTGTTCAGCCCCTCTCCAAAAGACTCCTAGAGTGAGGCCAAATGAATAGCTTTGCTTAGTCAGATTCGAGCACCCCAGTAGAGCACTACATTTTGCTTTTCCAGCCCAGAGTACAACTAGCCAACAACTGTCTTGAGGCACTTGGCCCTGGCTTCAGTATATTCAGGGCCTGGTAAAGGCAGAGCAGGGGTGTGAATCCTTTCAGTTACAAGGAGAACATGAGGAAAATCCTTCGAACTGAGATGTGGAATTATCTCATTGTTCAGGTATTTTAGTGCTGGAGGTGACTTGATTATATAAATCCCTGCAGGGGGAAGGGACAGGGAGATTCACGATAGGCAGCTTTTTAATCTACTAATAAAAAGGGAAGAGAACTAACAAGATTCATTTCTTAGAACTTGAAGTTACAGAAACTTAAATGAGTTAATAAAACAAAGTACAGTTTTCCTATCATGATGTTTTTCCTTGAGAGATGCTAGCACAGCATTTTGTCAGTGTTTATTCTTAAAAGCTTCTGGAAACCTAATGCATTTCCCTTGCTGGCAGTGGTGCAGATATTGGGAACCAAGGACCTTGGGTTCCTCCTTATTTTGAGTTTCTAAACCCTGAAAATGAAATGTTTAAAAATATTCAACAGGTTATGCAGATTTGTTCAATTTGAAAAAGCTGAGTTTAAGTTCTATAGAATCCACAGCTTTTTGTATTCTTTACTTATGTTAAAAGCAAACAAAAAAAACCCTTAATATTTTAGGTGGTCTGCAATTGTTCCAGTGTAGTAATTGTGAAAGCAATGGTCTTCCAGTGTGAAAAGAATGATGATATTTAGTGGTAGTAGTTAATTCATTTTTTTTCTATCTTCGTTTCTCAAATTTCTCATAAGTTTAAATAGAAAGGGGTATATTAGGGAAGACAGAAGGGGATGGTAATTCTACAGTTGACCAAAAAAATGTTGCATAAAGTTGCAGTTCAAATGCTCATTTCTTACAAAATATTGGAGAGTCTTTTGTTTCAGAAAGTGTGCTGCTTCCTCACTGTATAGGGGATTGGTTTCTAAGTGACCAACTATATTACAGAATTTTAGCATAAAGTTGTCAATGGTAAATACTAAGGTAACTGCATTTGGAATCATTTTGCTGTTCACTAACATACAGCAGTGCTATTGTGTGCATTTCATGTGGGATTTTTCTTAGATTATGTTTCAAAGTGAAGCTTTCTGGCCTGTGTGGGGTAGTTAGTATATGAGTATTGATCCATTTTGTGTGCATAAACCTGAATATGCTTTTAAACACAGACATTTTCCCAAACATACTTGCCTTGTGAGGCATAAACACACTTTATATAATCATGTAAATCCATGCAATAAGCAACTAGCTTGAATGTCAAGATTGTAAATACATAATGCTGATTTGTAATTAGCGTAGGGTGTAATTAGCGTAAAGACTCTTGGTCTGTAAGGCATTAAAGCAAAACATTTGTGTTTCTTATGATTAACCATTTTGTAAATCATCTTCAGTGTTAGAAAACCTGCTGAGAGGGTCTTTGTTCCCTTTGAGTTTCCAACACGTCTCAGCAGTGGGCGTGGGGGGAAGGCAAGTAATTTACACTGCTGGCGTCTTATTCCTGTCAGTTAGAAGTTGTGAGCATGTTAATGATCATGTATGCAGGACTGCTTTATCCTAGATCCTAGGCTGAAAGGTCTGTGCAGCTCTTGCTATTTACTGTAATGTGATTCAGGGGCAATGACTTCGCAGGATCTTTCCTTTCAGAGCTGCTAAGCTGATTTTAATCAGCACATTGCTTTTTTTCTTTTTTTTTTGCCAAAAGACACGGAGCTTGTGTGAGAGGGAAGGGGATAAACAGGGAGTCTGCAGTCCTTGAAGCCTACCCAGGGAGGGGAGGAAGGGATGATGGTAACAAGTTTGTGCCAGCTGAGGTGATGGGGCTCCTCTCTTCAGTTGATGTTCAGGTAATCTCACAAGTCTCCTGGCTTCAACAGATCAGACTTGTACGATCCTCTCCTGTCCAAAGAAACATAAGCAGAACCAGTTTACTCTAGAGGATTAAAGTTCTATGGTTTAGCAGCAGTGAAAGTCTCAAATTAGTACTGAATGTGGCTGTTTTTATATCTAATACATACCTATTCAGAGGGGCTTGAATAAAGTTGTGTGTGTTCTTTATAACAGGTTGCATATAAACAACTGAAAGTCAAAAATAGTGAATGTCGAGCACTTTAACAAAATTTGAAGCCTGTCCCTCGTGCAGTTCTTATGTGTTTGAGCAGTGACTGCTTGTAACGAAGCCTCACCCGCTTCTGACTTTGTTCTCAAACAGTTAATGTTAAGAACACAATCCTCCTGTGCATTTGTTAGAGCTGATTTTCACTATCATAGCTTTAGGCTAAACGGTTTTCCTTTGTTCTCCCTTGAAGTTTGCACTTTGAGCACGTACCTCAGGAATCTGTATGAAGGATGACAGCCCATGCTTACCTATTCACGAGATACTGAAGCTTCATCTTATTCCTTAGAGGATATTCCTTGCTCTCCTCTACGGTGAGCATCTACTGAGTCTCTCCACAGGCCTCCCCTGTCTCACGTTCAGTCCAGGTTGGGTGTGCTTAGGGAAGAACTTCAAGAGAAACAATTCATGGCAGTAGACAGATCGCTTCCTCTGCTTCCTTCTTTATTCTTCCAAACTTCCACCATCTTGAGAATTGTGAACTTCTATGAAACGTCAGTAAAAAGTGAGCACAACCTAATGAGCATGAAAAACCCACCTCTAAATACCAGAAAAGACAAAATTACTGAGAGGTAACTCATTAGTGACGACTCGAGTTGGTATTGCAAATTTTGCTTTTGATAGAAGATGGCGTAGTAAAAGCATTGCATGCTGGTACTAAATACATCTGTTGCTCAGACATCTGTGTCCTTGGATAGATCCACCTTTAGAGATGAATTATAACAACTTTCTTCTTTTCAGTCAATACATTTATTATAGGCGATCTGACTGTATACTGAAAATGATAAATGTTTGAAAGTTTTATAGGCATTAGTCAGTTATTTGATGGAAATTAACTTGCATGTTTTCTAACCAATTGTATTTTTGATCGAACTCATCATGAATGTGACTTATGTACTTAGTATGTGAAAATAGCTTATATTTAGGGCTCTGTGTCTTCTAATATGCATTCTTAATAGCAGTGAAAAACTTACTAATATATTATCAAAGACTCTTTGCTTGGCACTTTGTAAGGATGAATTCAGCTGTTTACCTTGGCACTTAGAGACTAAACAGTCTGCTAAACAGAGTGAAAATTGATATTGAACAAAATCGACTTTTTTATGGTTGATATTTCTTTCAACTTATCCTAGCTGTAAAATCTTTATCAAAGAAAACAAGTCCATGGTATCTCCTGACAACCTCTTAATCTCCTTGAGGTTCTGGGTGAGCTACAATACACCAGTCTGTCAGTAAAACAGCTTTCATCTTGATATCCTGGAGGTATGTTACATCTTATTCCTTAAAGGAAACAAAGCTTTCTCAAGTCTCTCCTTTACTTAGCTCAGGCATCCGCTGCAGCATTCCTCTCTGCCTTTGTCACTTATGTTATTTCAAACTGCTGACGACAGGAAAGGACAGATGCCTACAATATGTACTTTGTTGACCTCTAAACCTCGAAGACATATCATTCCAAAAGTTGATGCTCAAAACCAGAACTGGATTAGGTCGCATACACCAGTTTTGTTAGTATAGCCAGTATAAGCAGAGGCAGCTTGTGAGTCTGGAAGGATGGTTTTCTTTTTTTTTTTAAGAAGTTGGAAAAATCATTCAAAAGAAACGCAGATTTTGGGGTAAATCTGAATGTTCGTTCTCATACAAAAGCAGACTTTCCTTGTCAGAAAGTGTATCAGGTAATGCTTTTGTATTAAATTATTTCCAGCTCAAAAACCTTGTCCTCCTTTGCAGGTAAAAAACAAAGGTAGACAAAGGTAGTGCTGGCTTGGCTCTAGTGAACATGCTTCGTGCTGTCAGTGCTGTAAGAGGCCTGTTCATAATACCTGCTATTTGGGATTGTGTGTAAATAAGCGATGGAATGTTACTTCAAAGGTTACCTGCATGAGTAAATAATAGCATTATCTTTTTTTATGGACGAAGTGAGTATGAAAATGAACAGTATTTCCCTGATAGCTGTAAAATTCAAAGTGATGGTTTGTGTAGGGTACAAAAAATAATTCCTTTCTTTGTATCTACATTTAAGTTTTGATGAAGGAGGGCTTGGGAAGAGATGGTGCTCTGTGCCTACTGGGAGGGCGGTGAGTGTGGGGGAGAGTGTCGTTGTTTGAGTATGGAACAGCAACAGGAAGCTCACCTGTTTAGCATTCTCTAAATTCATGTTTTCTCTTTTGGTAAAGCTAGTATAGTGCCACTAAGAATGTGTGTTCCAGTTGCTCCGTTCTCATTCTTGGTGGCTCTTAACTGCTGAGAAAATAGATTTTTATTATTTTTGAATAGTTTTTATTAAAATTTTCATAGTACAAACACATTTTATTACCAATTAATTTATAACACTTGCTTTTTTTCTTTGAAGAATGTTACAATCGCAGACAATTTTGTAGTTTACACTTCAGTAATTCAGTTCAATAAATCCAATTATATAACTGCAGAAACACAAGATCATACTAGGGAAACTAAAAGCAAAGGTTTGAAGGCACACTTCACTTTGACATTAATATAAATGCTGTGTTTGGTTATATGCTCTGCATCTCTGTTGTGTAGCAGAGTACCAGAGTGTTTACATTGAAAATCTAAATTTGGAATTGACTTTCCAATTCTGTAAAGGATTAATTGCATTATTAGCTGTATAAATCAAAGTTGATGGAACTATTCACTTATACGGGAAATGTATATGCTCTGACAAATTATGTACTGGAGACTTCAGAAGTAAGAATAGGTCAATTTGGCAAAAAAAAAACTTATTTTCATCTTTTTGAAGCAGAATTTGCTTCTTTAGTTGTACGATTTTGAATTCTGATATGCTGAATAACAAAATTTCACAGCTGTTGTTTGAACATCTATTACACAACATAACATTATACGTGTGCTACACATCCACTGTTTGTAGGGTTCTTTGTCTATCAGTAGAAAATAAAAGCAGATTTTGTAGCTCTGTTTAGCTCAGCTGCAGAATACCCCAATCTGGAACTCCACGTAATTGTGACATTGACAGGGGCTGCAAATAAGCACACAAATAACTACATAGTCGCTACTGGCTGCTGTTGTGATGCCTTCAGCAATATGACACATGAAGTAACATGAGTTTGGTTTTTTGATTCTGGCCATCTTGTGTTTGTTATGGGCTAGGAGCATTGGTACATGATGGCACTACTAGCTACCATGGATGCATTTATGCCCAGTAGCTTGATGTTCGCATATGTACATGGCTTTGCTTAATAATCAGTTGCTGTAGTATTGAGAATGCTCATAGCTTTTATTTGCTGACTTCCACCAGTTTGATTTACAACTATATTCTTCTGTTGATTTTGTTTTGTCTCTGTAAATGTTCAGGAAGCATCAGTGAATGTCAGTGGGTGCAGTTTTTTCCGCATGGAGGAATTCAGTCACACAGCTTTGCTTCATACACACTTCCATGTCAGACGCCATTCTGTCAGACTGCCCCTCTGCTGCCATCGGTCCCGCAGCAACAAAATGTAATGGGATGCTGGTGGGAAGCTTCAGCCTCTGCTGCCATCCCACCAACATCCACCTCTGGCATCATGAGCTAACCTAAGAAAATTGGTGGCATTACTTTCAGAGCAGCCCTCATTTATAGCCATCTATTACTTTCTCATTCTTTTAAATAGTTATTAATCTCTTTGTGGTACTTGGTAGTTGTAAATTTCAGGTTAATTTAATTTTGCAACTCAAATTTCAAAAAATACTATTTGCTGATAGTAGGAAATTTGGTGCAATGCCTGCTTTTAAATGTACAAGCACTGCTGTTCATTTGACCTTGGCTTTAATTAAACTGAGTTTCTTTTGACATACAAACCTCCCAGGGCATCACACAATATAAGGACACTGCATATGCTTGAACTGTATTGCAAGTCAATGCAGATTTTGGAGTTGATCAGATATTTTTATCCTGAGGCAACATTGATCTGCTTTGTATGAATGCTAGCTGGATTTGCCTAGTGTGCTGATGTAATATATACGTAAAAGCTAGTTAATGATGGAGCTTACAAAGACGTGTTTTCTGTTTACTGTATTTTCTGCAGACTGCTAGCTGTTGAAGACCATTTCAGAAGCATACAATTAAAAATTAAAGAAAGGAAAATGACAATTATTTTTATACAAAGGAACCTGTTATTAAGGTAGATAAACTTTCCCATGCTTATAAATATTCCATTCCTACCTCCTTCATTTCGTTCATGGGCTTATGTTCTTGAGATCTCTTAAGATGTCACAATGCATCCTCTAGTGATTACCCATTAGCAGTGATCAACCTGTACTAATAACTGTTTATAAGATCCTTTTTTTTTCTATTAAGTTCAAATTGATAGGAAATGCTCTCATGGCAACTTCCAGTTGCCCTCTTAACACTTAATGTTCTATGTTATGGAAGTAATCATTACAAATGTTGCATATATGTACTTTTGTTCTAAGTTGTCTACACAAACCATTGAACTTAATCCTATTACTGCACACTGTATCATTTGACTTACGAGTAATCAGAAGTTTGGAAGCATGAATTTGGACTCTTTGGGTGTTACAAGCAAGAGGAGTGAAGGAAAAGGTGCAACCTTGAAAACCTAAGGTTTTTGAAGGAAATAATGAGCTCTAAGCATGTTGATGACTTATAACAATCCCCAGGTTTCTTTGTCTCACAGTCACTTTCAGTGATGACTTCTAAACTTTAAAATAGGTCAGCACTTCTGGAAGTTTTAAGTAAATCTTAGATTATGCAGAAATTATAAATAGAATAGTCAATTTTGTTCCTACGATGAAAGTTATTAATGTAGTTCATGTGAAATGCAAATGCTATGTTTATATTATCAGTAAGGATAACAGCCGTGAACAACTTAAATGTATTTTCTGCTTTCTTTCCTCTCATCCTTCTGAAGTCTCTTCGGTCTCCTTTTATAGGTATGTTCTTTCATTCCTTGAATGTTTTGGCAGCTTGGCACTGGACTAACTTCCGTTTATCAGGGTTCTTCCAACCCAAGACTTCCTATGACATTCTATGCCAGTGTCTGAAATGCAAAACAATATCGTGTTTAATAGGACCTGCTTATAGGTCATCTTTCCCAGCTGAGCATGAAGCTGGAACTCCTTGGCCTGCAGTGCTGCGTTCTGTGTGTTCAGTGTATGCTGGCTGATACACAAAGGATACACAGAAGAGTGCAAAGGGCAGTTTCATTGCAGACACACCAGCTGTCAGCATTTTGTCTTGTTTTGAGTTGTGTGGGCTCCTCCACAATAGCTATATATTGTACGTTGTCTGAAGTGTGCACTCATTTGTTTAAACTTGGCAAATGTGGGGACAGTAAAATGGATGCTTCATTCCTTATAGCATTTTATGTCTTGATGGTGTCAGGATATATATGTTGCTTTAACTATGTAAGAAGTCCTGCTTGAATCATGTGCCTTTTAAAAACAAAAAAAGAAAGCATCAAAACCCCACAGGTGCTTAAAACTCTGCATCATGTGTAATTTGTGTTTAAAAAATATATATTATGTATACAGAGAGAGAGTGAGCACTATATGATGACTGGAGAAGTTGCATTCTATTTGTTTGAACAATAATCAATTCTACTTCAGTGTACTTTGCGTAGTTGGGTAAATAGAGTGAGGAGCAATCAGTAGATAATGATTTTGTTTTTTTCTTTTTTCTTTTAATTCTGAAGTTGAAAAAGCATGTCAGAAACTTAACTGTGTTATAACCAAAAGAGAATCACTACAGTCCGTAGATGCATCTCATAAAATCATTCTGTATACTTCACTAAGAATTCTGCACGTGAGTAAATTTAGCATATGTAAAGGTTTCAGTTTCTATTTTCAGTCCTTTAGTACAGGATAAACTTAGTTTGATATACAAGCAATGCTTTCATTGGAATAATACCATATGGATGCATACACAAATTGCAACAACTGTTTAGGAGGAGAAATCTGTTTCTCTTTCTGAAGTGTTTGCTATATTTATTTGTGCTAGCTGCTTAGCTCGGAGGCATTTGGGAACCTGATCATTAGGTGCAAACTGTGTACAACTGTCTTCCTGCTTTTGGGGGAACTCTGCCTGTGAAAATAAAGATGTCTTTGTCAGGTAACAAGATGTCTCATGCAGTAGATGTCTGAAAAACACACAAAAATGTTATTTTTTAATAGTTCTGCATGAACCAGAAATTACTTCAGCTTTATCTGATGAAGAAGGTGCACACTTAGTATTTTGTGAGTTGAAAGGTAGAATGTCAGTGTCTTATTTTTCTTCTGATTTATTTTTGAAATTTTAATAATATTGGCGATGGGAAGTCACACGAGTACACAGATCAATTGTTAGTGCCATTTTTTTATTTTAATATTTTAGAAAAGAATAATTAGAGGAATCTCACATATTAACAAGATACCTCTAATAGAAAGGCTAGTCATTGTAAATGTCAGAAGAGAGTGTGAATTAGTTACATATTCTAGCTCCGCTTAAATTTAAGAGGAAGTCAAGTTATATTACCTTTTAAGCAATTTAACTGTAGTATGCAAGTTTTTACTCACCTACGGAGAGCTGTAATATAAAGAAGTTTACAAATAAGGAATTGGGTTTTCAGAGGGATAAATGAACTTCTGACATTCTTGTTCAAAGTGAAATATCATTCATTTACTGGATGGTGAGGGCTTTGTTTCTCAGTACTTTGAAACTTCATTTCTGCTAAATGGAAACAATTTTATTTTCTTATGAAAATTCTGCTTCTTCTGTAGGTCTCATCTGAGACATGTTCTGAGTGTTGTTATTGCCTAATTGTCAATATGATAAGTGTTGTCTTGAAAAGTGTTTGTCTTTTATGCACATTTTGCAGTAAAGTGTCACTTTTTATGCTTCCTTAAAGCAGTACAAAGTATGATAATTGCAGTAGATATCTCAGTACCTACTAAGAAACAGTAGCTGAGCCTGAGGTCTCCACTAGGACCTCCTGCCATCTTCGTGATGATCTTTAAATTGCCAGTCACAAACATACAGGTTGGAATGATTCTCCTATGCTCCTTTGCAGAGGGAAGTACAGAAAACAGAAGAAAACAGATCTCAGTTGAAATGCTATTTCATAGAATCATGTTTTCCTTCGCACTTTATTTTTTCCTCTTTTGGGGAGGGTGGTGAATTTCCATTTTAGCTTCAGAATTTGGCTTAGCTTTGGTTGTATCC
This sequence comes from Perdix hodgsoniae, assembly GCA_035772895.1. Classification (NCBI taxonomy): domain Eukaryota; kingdom Metazoa; phylum Chordata; class Aves; order Galliformes; family Phasianidae; genus Perdix; species Perdix hodgsoniae. The sequence goes on along the minus strand of JAPSGF010000037.1, from coordinate 6,698,091 downwards.
CATCACTGTACCCCACTGAACTTTGTCATCTTAAGCTAGCCCTTTGAAACTTCAGTCCTTTAAAATCAGAATTGCTTCTTTTTAGTGAGATACTGCTGCCCTGGGAAGCTACGGCTGCAAAAGGTGAGAGTGACATTGCTTCTCTGAAGTGGGTAGGATTCAATGAGGAAACACTTTTGAGAAACAGAAAAAGCTCTTGAAAGAGTAATGTGCTCAAAGAGATGCAGCACCAGGAGGAGCTGATGAGAGGTCTGATGTGCTTGTGGGGGATCTCCTGGCAGTTGCTGAAAGAATCACAAAGAGGTGGTTTCTGAGCGGATTGGCACTACCAGATAAAATCTTAGAGGAGGAGGAACCTAACGGTGACTAAATTTTCTTTGAATGGTTGCAAGGGTCTGCAAAGGCCATTGTCCTTTATGTGATGAAGAGTGGGATATGTTCCACCCACCTGGCTGTCTTGTTGAAAGATGCACCTACAGTCGTGTCTAGGTAGGAATTTCCCTCTTTCTTCTGTTCTCTGTCTTATGCTTTTTATCCTCTTCCCTTCATTGACCTTCTGTTAAGGTAGAGAAGATTAAGAAGAGGTAATAAGAGGTAGGTAGTGCTTTCTGTTTACATGTGCTGCTTTCTCCCATACATATATTTTTTTTCTCTTCCATTTTTTTACCAGTATTTACTGTTTTGGGATTAAACTTGGAGGGAAGAAAATTGATATTGAGAATTGGTGATGCTGTTTTAGAATAGAAAGATGTAAGCCTTCATCTTTTAGTACCTGTTTGGCACAGACATGCAATAGGATCAAATTGCTTTTTTTTCCCTATGGCAGAAGAGCTGGGAGTGGTACAGAAGAAATATCCACTATTCTGCATGTCTTTCCGCTTTTAGAGAAAAGAAGAATTGGCCTGATTTTAATATATATATGTATATATATATACAAACAAAAAAAACTACAACTTGTCTCATGGAATCTATACCTGTATTCACTGAGTTGTGTGTCTGAGTTTAATATCGCAATATAGCCTTTAAAATGGCAGTGCATGATGGAAATTCTGTGAAGTTACCATCTGGATACTTGTCTGATGTGTGCCTTCTTGCTGATCTTTTGATTAATATGATGTTCCCGCACTGATTAGTGGGGCGACAGCTCATGCATCTTGTGTTCTGTGTAAGTGCGGCTGCCCAGAGCCCCCCCTGCGAACGGCAGGACGCAAGCTCTGCAATTTATTGCCAAAGGTAACCTGTGCTGAGTCTGGAGAAAACTGTAATGAGGTAGCCCAGCAAGTGCCAAGTTATCTGTTGCAGCAGTGCTAAAGACTGTAGTCAGTTATTACCCATTCAGAAGTGATTAAAAATGGAAGGTTTTTTCTATTTTGATACCTATCAAGTTTTCTTGGAAACTGTGGTTTTGAAAAGTTTGAACTTGGTAGTTTGAACCCTTTGATGTTGTTGGACACTGATTTTATTAGGATATTTGTTTAATGGCTTGCTGATGCTGAATAAGCTGCTTCTCCTAAGTGCAGAGTAGAATACCTGCTTTGTTTCAGAGCAGTGTTTTGATACAGCTTAATGACATTTAATGTGGATAGTTTCAAGAGGCAGAGCTTTGTAACAACTCATACCTTTATGCTTGAAGCACGAAAGTAGTGCAACTGTACTGGAGGCATCCTAGGAGCACACTGCAGTATAACCATCTATTAGTATTGCTCTGTGTTACTCTGAACTTTATTCATTTAGGCCAAACTGGAAGAAGTTATTGTGAACACGGTGTAATTTTCATATTAGTAAAGCAGTGAGATAAAGAACACTTGTTCAAAATAGGGAACTCCAATGGTATAACTTCTAGCAGTGTCGTTGTTAGGTCTGTGCTGATACAAAAAGGCAGGATGTGCTCCTTCAGTCACAGATACAGCACATCAATTTAATTTTCCAGACAAAATCAGGCTCATAATACTAAAACTGAAATTGAGAGACTTTTTTTTTGGCTGGCTTATCTAATTTAAGATAATAATTTCTTACCTGATTAAGTATTTAATTTCTAGTTAAACAGTGGTTATTTTTTTCTTATTTAGGTTCTTGTTTTGCCGGAGAAGCTATTTGCAAAGGAGAGTGAGTGATTTGCTCTTTTGGCCTAGTGAAAATGGGAACACTGGTGGAGATGCATTTGCTGCATTGGGCTGTCATTCTGTGCTGCTGATGCAGAATACCAGACTGATTTGTGTATTCTTTGTATATTCTTTAGTGATTTTACGTGTCCCAACTTGAAATAGAATGTTCTTTAGAAAGATTACTTAATATAGCAAATAATGGATTTCTTTATTTCCTTTTTAGTTATTAATCATTTATGTATCTTTAAAAGTGACAGGATTGCCCTTGAGTTTTGGTCATAGGTCATTATGATTTGCAATCCAGTATAGATTGGGTTGTGGCTAGACGTGGAACAAAAAAGAGAGCCTGGGGTATTAATAAATCATTCCGTCCACTGTGGTTATACACAGTAGTTTGTAACATCGTAGCATTGAAAGGCTAGTAGTATGAGTTTCAATGAGCAGAAAGTTTTAAAGAAACTACAGTCCTTGCATTTTGGTCTTATATGCAGTGAAGATTAGATGTCTGGTTCTTTTTAAAGGTCTGAAGCTTGAAGGGCCTTTCAGAGAGCGTGCAGCGCACACAGTGCCCTTTCACATCATCAGTGAACGCCAGGTTTGGTACTAAGCAGTAAACCTTGTTTTTACCAACTTGCAAAGGCTGTATCTAAATGCCTGCTATTTTGTACATTTGAAAGAAACAAAAGGATGCTTTATAAATAAATAGGAAGATCCCAGAAAATGTTAGAAGTGACAGACGTTTAGTGGTGTTGTAACCTTTGTGCTTACGTTCTTATTGGTGAAACTAAGATGCTCAGCAGGGCACCTTCACATTGAAATTATTTTGAGAAAGCTTGTATTATGAACTATATTTCTCACATCTTCTCTATTTTTCCTAGCATAATTCCATAATTTATTTTCTTAAATATTTACCACAGGAGCTGCTGCTGCAGTGTGTCCCACTGAGGAAAGCTGCTTCATTCCTCAGCAGGCTTTAGTCTCCAATAATGTTCTTCTGTAAGAGACTGCACTCCCAGGATTAATTTCTCTGACTGCTGAAGCCTTTGGAAAACGAGAGAGTTGAGTACTTTGTTTTAGGCCTGACTGGGTAAACGAGGAGAAGGAATTACAAGTGGTTGGATGATAAGTATCAAGGATACAATGAATACAGTTGCATCTGGTAAGGATGCGTAATCCTTCCTCTTCACATAAATTCCAGAACAAATTCAGGAGTTCAGGCAGGTACTGCTGCCACTGATGCAGCCTGAAGCACAAAGCCAAGCGTGGGAGGGGCTGGGAATGTGGTACAGGATGGCAAGAGGCAGATGAGGATCTGCTGCTTCCATTCCTTTTGATTACAATTTTTGATATTTACCAAATGTTTTCTTCTCTCCTGAAGCTGGCAGACTTACTCGCCCAGGTGTGGCTCTGTGTTAATTTAACTATGCAGTTTTTGAAAACCCAAGCTTGTTTCTTTGCAGTGCAGTTTGCTGAATTACAGTGATACATTAACTGGGGCATCTCTTCTTAGAATTAGACAGGTACACCTTTGATAGTTTTTGAAAAGGCTTCACTTCTTGCTAGCTAAAGCTCTTTCTTGAGGTCTTCAGGGTAGGTATGAGTGGCATTGAAGCAGAAACTTAGTTTCAGACTGGTTGGTGTTATTCCATGGTTCTTTGAAGTAGTGTGAAAATGTCATCTGTGGTGTTTTTGCATTCTCTCCAAAATGTTGTTCTTGATCTTATTATTCTGTGAAGTGCATGGGAAATATGATTAGTTTTAGTTCAAATACAAAGAAATAGGTCATGAGCAGACTGTGAAATGCTGATGAAATCCTTTAAATGAAAATGTTTTATGGAAGGAAATCATCTAAATGCCTCTAAGACGGAGAGAATGAATATGAAAGAGATGTTTATTGGAAAAAAATGTTGATAGCAATTTAGTATTGTGCTAGAGAAAATGATTTGAAGAGCCTTTATAATGACCTTTAGCAATGCAGTATTACCTTTATTTATACAGCAAGACTGATATCAAACTTAGACCCATGTTGTGAAGTCTTTGAAATTACACCTGCTTTAAAATTAGATAAATTTTATTATATTGTTTGGCATTTCGTCATTTCTGTTGCAATTAATGTTATCATTGTCCACAGGAAAAAATAAGGAGAAAATAAACAATATAAACAAAATTATTTGTTTACTACAGCTCAGAGTATACTGTAAAATAGTCATATCTGGATAAGGTCAGAGGTAAACAGTTTATCTTTCTTGTGACCAAGTCCTTTAGAGTATGTTCCCTTAGTTCAGGATGCTGTGAGGAGAGCTAATGTTCACTGCATGTTAGGTGGCTTAGTTTAGTAGATGAGCACATTGCTGCCATTTGATAAATGAGAATCAAAATACATTTACATGAGGGATTGAAATGGTGCTTTTCAACATTAAAGGATGATAAAGGAAAGAGCTATATATCACTGTGTACAGCTAGTCCTGAATGATAGATTTGGTCTCCCGTTGGGTTAGGCTGCAGACTTTTTCACAGTGTGCATACATAGAGCTACAGAGCCTTGGCTTTTATGTAGCCTTAAAAGTACATACGAAGTAGGAAAGGAAAATTCAAAATAAGGTTGAATCACAAAGTCATGGTATCTCTGAGGTAGGGTCTCAAACCTTACCACACCAATATGCTGATTGCCCAGAATTATTTGTCTTCAAGTGTTGCCTTGGACGTGGTGTTCTGTACTGAGAATCAGAAAGGCACAGCTTCATGCCCAGCACAGTCCTTGTGCCCTTGCTCAAACAGTTGTAGCAGTAGAAATTTGCCTCATGAGAGAGTCTGATCCTAATTCCCTTGTTCTTAGATTCTAGGTTCTGTATCTAACTGTACTTCTATAGTTGGTTAAATATAATTTGAAGATTGAGCAGGCTCCTATTGTTCTTGCTGTGATTCTGAGCAAAAATGGCTTTTTCAGTGTGTGGTAGTAGGACTGTGAAGATAGAACTCAGTTTTTGTCATCTTTACTACAGCTGGATCAAAAGTGACCAAGTGTGATACTTATGCAGCAGCTGCAGCACTTGGGAGCTCTGTCACACTGCAGCTTGTTATTATAGGACACTGGTCCTTCAATTTTTCAGTGATTTTTTTTTTGCAAAGTTGTAAACAAATTGTGTTTGTTTTTCATTCTTTATGGTAAAAGTCTTGTGGAGTTGATTTTTATTGTGACTTTGCTTTTTTTTTTTCGTTTTGAGTTATGTGGGGTTTAACACACAGTAAAAGAGGTACTTAAAAACAAAAAGCTGTGAGAGTGGAATGATTAAGGCTATCAATGTCCTGAAGCATCAAAATATGTTATTTGTACTAGAATGAAGTGACCTTCATGATTGGAGCTTTGCTTTAGAACCTCACAGGATACAGCTTTGGTGAGGGAAAGACATGGGTTTTTCAAGCAGGATGGCAGAAAGCTGTGCTGCTGTTGTGGAGCTGGGCTTGTGCAGACAGAGCTCTGATCACTGCTGGTAAACAGTCTGTAGAAGTGTTTGAAATTAAGTGGACACTTAAGCACCTGGTTCCCAATGACAGTCAGTTGTATACTTAGTGTGTGGTGTTTTTTTTTCCCTTACCAAATAACTAGGTGGTTTTTGTTTTCCCACATCTGCCTTCTGTATACGAGGAGGTGATAGGTTGACTTAAGTGAGCTTTGCTTTCTTCTTCCCCTTCCATCTTTCTCGTCAAGGCATTATTCTGTGGTATTTTTGGAAATACCTTTAAGGACTCGGTTAAAATTGTTTTAACCAGAGCAGAGTGAAGAAGAAGGACATAGCTTACATTCAGTTGATGTCAATAGGCAAGCTAATTTTGACTGCAGTCAGCTTTAAATCAATACAAAATAAATGAAAACATGTAACTTGTTTTTAAATGTTGATTATCTTGAACTTTCTTCACCAAGATCTGCTTTCTGCAGAAGGTAAGTTGAGATGGCGTTCCTTTGTAGGCATATAAAACAGGAAGAAATAAATTGTCTGGGCTTTGTCATTGTCAGGCTGAATTTAAAAAACATCAACAGTAAAAGCACGACAGATTTTACCTGTTGTTTTGTCCCAAAATCAAAATAAGAATTTGAAGAAAAGTCTGCAAAATTTGTTTGCAATCTGACCATGTCTCAGTGCTTACTTTGAATCTGTCCAGTGGCTTTAGTAGCAGTCCAGAGTTTTCAGTTTTTCAATTTGTCTTATTGAGGTCTTGAAGGGGTAATCTGGATGTGAAAATATTATGACAGAAAATGATGGCGAGTGCATCTGTGTCTAACATAACTTTTCCATAAGACCTTTTTCCAAATTGATTTATCTGTTCAGAGAACATGAAAATAGACTTTGAGAGTTAAATACCACAGCATTTCTATCTAATTGCTAACAAATGTTTGTGGTGTTCCCCATCTTAAGGAAAACCCCTAATACTGTAGTCAGCACACTGCGTGCCTAGATTTGTGGTCTCTAAACAGTTAAGGGATTTTCATTATGAATGTTATTACTACTGTTCATTTCTAAATTCAGCACTATTGAAGGAACAAGCAATTACCTACCCCCTGTATTCCCTGTTGAGCTCTCATAAGTCTGTCTTGTAAAGTGATTCACCTTACTCCGTGTTCTGAATCTTTCATGCCTCTCACCATCATCTCACCATTGCCAGTGACTTCTTTCTACATATATGTATGCGATACACGTATACACAGACAAAATATAGAGTGACATTTTAAATTGACTTGTATAATTTTTTCTCCCTTGTGTGAGGGAGTTTACTATGCATAAAACTGAGCTACTACTAGCTGGCATTAGGCCTAGTACAGACAAATGCTATGCAAGCTTTTCTGCCTAGTTCAATGTCCTGTGGTCCCATCTCCCTAACTTACTGCTCTACCTGCTCTTGTGCCAGTTGGTCTCATTTCTAAGTAGGTGATTTCCACCATGCATTAAAAGATGCTTTGCATTTAGTTGTAGCATAGCAATGCAGAGCTGCACAGAAGTGCAGCACCAAATTCTTCAGTTCTGGAAATCAGCAGAGCAATTACTTCAGCTGCTAATGCTAAAGCATTACTCACATTGACTTGACTGTAGTCTAATACCTGGCTGTATAAAATTGTATATATTAGAAATATATTTGAACTGCCAACAGAAATGGCATTATTGGAAGCAGTCTTCTCCATTAACATAGTTGCTTTTGAATTAATTTTAGAGTATTTTTCCACTGAGATAGCTCGTACATTTCCTTTAATTGCATCTGCTCCAGGGTACGACTTTTTTATGGTCTTAGAGTTTAAGTACTTTACAGATGCTGAACTTACTTCTGCACCATCCCACTGATACAAAGATGTGTGATTTTTCCAATGTGCAGATGCTGATCTAAGGGGCTGATTAGAACACAAGTCTGAAATGCACAATGCAAAAAGAGTGGCAGCGAACAGCCTCAACATGTGCATCTTCAGCTGGCCCTTTTCTGAAGAAAACTGGGGCTTTGAGCAGTAGGAGAGTGAAAGAGACATGGTGCAGTCTGTTGACTTCTGCAAAGAAAATAAATGGAAATGGGTCACGTGCAACTACTCACTAGTCAGTAGGAAAAAACTCCCTGCTGCTGTGTGTGCTCTAACCTGGGCTCCTTGTTTTATACCTTGCAGGCCACTCTGCATTGTGTAGGGAAGAGATCAGGGCTCCAGAGGGCTTGTTCAAATCAAGCTTTCTGGAGGTGCTACTTGTTGATGTGTTTCCATATTTTGCAGATTACTGTGACACATACAGGACAACGGGTGTTTACTTTCAATTTATAGATATATGCAGTTTGGTCAGGTAACACAGCAACTCACAAATCTTGTTGTTAAGTGAGCTCTGAATGATGCGATTTTGAACAGTTTGTGTTATGTATTTATATTTTTTCAAAAAGTGCAGCTTTTTATTTCATTCAAATGAAATTTCATTACACTGATGCAATACATTTCTGATCCAGAGGCCATCAGACAACGTGACTGTCACCTTATCAGAAAACTTGTATCGTCCTTCCCTACATCTGTATTTGATAAATGTCTCCCCTGATATTGATGAGTCTCAGGAGAAAAAAGAAAAAAAAAAACTGTATGCTGGATGGAAGCAGATTGAATTGCACCTCAAAGAGGAGAATGCTGCAGGAGGTGTGAGTACCAAGTGCCCTGTTATGAAAAGGCAGAGGTTTTGTGCAGCTGAGTGCGCCATCTGTATTATTCACCTGCTCTTACTGGAAATTGAACTTCTCTGTCTGACTGGATGTGCTTTAAATGGCAGTATTTTAATAGCTTTGGGTATTATAAATATAGGATTGAGCTGCTGTGCTGCCAAGTGTGTGATAGCTTCTGTTCTGACAATTATACTAATTATGGACAGCAGTAGTCTGAAACTGGCTTCTCTCATGCAAGACTCAGAGCAGCTTCCCCCCCCCCCCTTTTGCTTTTTGTTACTGCTAACCAGCAAAAGCTTTAATCATCCCTTCCTGTCCTTATCTGCCCTGCAAGAGAACAGTTGTGAAGATGGCTCTATTCTTCCAAACTGATTTCTCATTCAAAAGGGTGTAAAAGTGGACAGATGGCCAAATCTTGTAAGATAAAAAAAAAAAGATGGGAAGGGAAATGCTCCCTCTGTCAAATACCTCTACAGCTCAATACCTCCACAGCTCATTTAGTGGTAGTGGGCAGCATTTTACTCCCATCTCTTAGCTTGAAAGAATCTGCCGGATTTTCATTTTTTGTTTGGGTCACATTCTCTGCCCAGTGCAAGATTTGGAGCATTATTTTCTTTATCTCTTTGATCTCTTGGATTGCTTCACAAGGCATTTTGATGAAAGCGGGCCCTGGGTGTTCTTGGAGTTCAGGCTACTGCCATACAAATGAAAAATGACATATGGGGCCATTTGAGTGAAATCCATCTGCTCTGCCAAGATTCCTACAGCAGTCTGCAGACTTGTTGGGAGCACTCAAGCAGTGCAGAATTTCAGCAAGAATTATTAATTATTATTAATTATAAATAAAATATAAAATTATTATTAATTATCTTAATTCAAGATTTGTTATGATTTCTGAGAGCAGATACCCTCAGCTGAAATTCTTCAGCTCAGTGCAGATGAGATAGCCCTACAATTTTGTTACTTAAACTGCCCATAAACATTTACTGAGATGACTTTTTTCCAATTTTCCTGGGAAAGTTGGAAAAGTCCTGGGAAAGTCAAAACATACTGCACTTAAAATGAAAACCAGAATGTTTCATTTATAGAAATTTAACAGATTTGAAGAAATTTTCTTTCATGGGTGACTGAGATTGACATGTACTTCAGTGTAGATGGGATTTTAGTAAAAGGATCAGAAAGTTTTTTTTTTCCTGCTTTGTAATAGAGGAGAGGGATGGAGAAAAGGTACTTCTGTCAGAGTTGGTTGGGTTATGTTGTGAGAATTGCCTATAGCTCCACACAGGATAGAGATGAGGATGAACTACTGTTGTGTTGTAATGGGCTCTACATGCCCAGCTGATGTATTTTCCTCACTTGGAGTACAGTGCTAACGATCTGAGGTCACAATGGAAATTGTTCAGAGTCTGATTAGCACAGAATCTTGGGGATTTTTGCTCCTGCAGCATTTAAGTTCTAGGATTTGTTTGATGTTTTCTACCAAATTCCCCAGCGCACAGTGATGTGCTGTGATGGTGATTTCAGAGCTGTTCTGCTTTCCTCATGTGCTGTGTAGCTGTCATCAGGGGATGGAGAGTCTTTTGCTATCAAGCAAGCAGCTGGGCAGTATTTTCTGACCTGAGCTAAGGATGGGGATGTGCAGTTGTGTGGTGCTTATTTATTTTTAACTTTGCAGCTTTATGTCAAAGTGCACTGCTGTAACATAGCCTGACCTCTGGCAGTGAAGGTCTGGACTTGATACTCAGCTGGCTCCCTTCAGTGTTGTGATATGTCCTGTTCTTCAGCAGGGGCCTGAAACCAGCAATGAACTGGAATGTTAGCTCATGAAGAGACATCAGGGAATCAAAACTGCAAGGAATCTTTCTGTGCGATTTCACAGCTAGGGAACATAGAGGTATTGGCCAGCAATTTCAGATTTTTCAGGGCCCAGATTTAGCAAAGGTTTCTACATAGAACTCTTTGAGGCTGGACGTTAAGGGGGTACTGAGAAAACAGACATTAATGGCAGAACCTTTAGCAGAGAAGGCCTTGTGTGAGCTCAACAGTGCCATGTAGATGGTGCTTTTTCTGTCTCCTATAACTGTTTTTATCTATGAAGTGGGGAGAAATCTTTGAAACTTGGTCCTTTACATATTGATATATCACTTCTTATCTAGATTCAGGTGTCTCTGTCATTATTTTGATCCCAGATGGCTGATACCTACAGGCAGGACAGTTCATATCTCATGTAACAATGAACAAAGTCACTGAGTCAGATGAACTCCCTTGTTTCATGGTGCTCCTAGTCTTTAATAGCTTATATCTCAGGATGAAGCTAGGGAAAATGAATGACTGGGCTGAGGACTGGTGAAAGATAATAGCAAGTCACTCTGGAAATGAAAATAATAATTTATCTGGGACTCGTGCGTGGCCTGCATGATGAATCTACCTGCTTCTATATTACTGAAGGAGAACGACACAATTTTTATATAAGAAATGCTCCTCGAAGTATTTAGCAATGAAATTAACATAAAGTGAGTTGGCTAAAGAGGTATAATTTTGCCTGCAGTTACTCATTACTCTGTGGTAAATCTTCATTTGACACTGTAAGAAATATTTTTCACTTTAGTATATTCATTTAGGAAAATCAAAGAGTTACTTAATATGCAGTATTCATGTATTGAAATATTGTCTGCATTCCTCTTTGCTCCTCCAACACTTAGTGAAGTGTGTTCCAGCATAATCAGTCTCCCAGTGGATTCTAGTATGAAAACAAATCTCACATTAATTTAAGAAACTTAAATTTACAAGGCAGTGCAAGGAAATTAAATTACCTGTCTGCATACACAGCCTCCTTTCTCAAGAAACATTTTTAATATCACTTTCATTTTCATGCAACTCTTTTCATTGTCTTTTGTGGTTGAACTATTAATCAGGGGTGCAGGCAGGTTAACTTTGACTTTGTCAGTAGTAGGATTTTCTACTTTGAGATCTTTTAGCAAATAGCATACTTGCAGTGGCTGCTCTACGTTGCAGGCTTTAGGAAAGGTGAGTGTGATGTTGATCTGGAGCCTAGCCATCAGGACGTACATCTACTTGAGTGCAGGGGTTACAGTGGGGGTGTGATTGAGTTCATACCTATTTTGAGTTATGGGCTGGAAAATCATGCTATCCATGTATCTTCTTCATGTTACAATCATTCAGTATATTTTTTTGAATTTGAATATCCAGTATTTTGAATGTTTTTTTTCTTGCATTCCTCAAACTCAGCACTCAACTGCCTACGTGCTTTGCCAGTGCCTGGAGTTTAATAGTTTATAACCTTATTGCATCTTCCATCTCCTATGAAAACACAGGGGAAATACTTTCCTATGGAGACAAAGAATTCTTATTTTTATAAGGAAGCACAGAAATTGCTGCATGACAGTAAGTCATGATTCTTCAGCAAGACATGTTTTACTGTAAACACTGATTTCTTGACTCTGAAAATTCACCGGTGTTCCAGTCTTTATCAGCGTTTTACCAAGAATGCTTTCTTAGGTTTCTGAAAGTGGAAATTTGAGAGAGATCTTCATCAAACCCATAGCCTAGAGGTTAATACATGAGACTCGATCGTATAAGACTCACCTGTATTGTTCGTATCCCACGTGGTTGTTCTGGAGCTGCATTCACACCGAGACTATCTTCGTGATGTCATCTGCTCTTCTTGCTAGCCGTTCATTTAAAACACTTCCACATGATTTCTGAAGCCAGGCAACTATTTCTTTGCCTTCTTTCTTTATGTGGCTGTTATTTCACATGCCACTTATGCATTGACAGCTTTTTGTTGTCTAATGACTGTAGAGTAGCACAAAGGTTTCTCTTTCCCTGGCCAGTTGCTTGAATTGTCGTTTTTGCACTGAAGGGAATGGATTTCTCTATCTGACACTCCCATCTCTATGCAGGAAACAAAATCAGGAGGCAACCTAGTCTTCATGTTTGGCACGTAAGAAGCTCCTCAAACATAAGGAGAGTAAATCTTTATTCCCTCTGATTAAGTGCTTGTCTGAATGACAGTTCCTTATGGATCTTTTGCTAGGATGACGTATGGCATCTGTTATTTTGAAGGGCTGCTCTTAGATGCAGGTAATCCCAGAGCACTGTATGTTTGAGGCTTTGGTTTGTGTACATTAGGCATTTAGTTCACAGTAATATGAACACAAGAACGTATTTGCGTGTACTGTAAAGGTGCCTGAGCAGTCAAAAGGACTGCCCTCAGCAAAAGGAAGTGTCATAGTTTATATTTTTCAGAACGCCATTCACTGGAATAAAGCAGTGGGGATTTGATGGGTAGGTCTTTCATGACTGGTTAACTAGAGTTTCATTAAATGTATTCCTTGTACATGCAGCTATCTACAAGGACTATCTCTGTGAGGAACTGAGGTGATTGTGGGAGTCAGGTACTTCATGTCTAGTCGTATCTCTGGTGCTGTTGAATGAACAGACAGCTAGCATTAAACCAGTTATAAAATTGTAACTGATCATGTTTTGAAATATCTCAAACTAATTCTTGGAGTATATGTTAGAATTATTTATTACTATAACATCTTCTGATTTCCATCCTGAATCTTATGTTAAGGAGCTACAGATTTTGTGTGTGTGTATATGTAAATATTTGCATTCTTTGTTTTTGAATAAAGCAGGAAATTAAGAGGATGGTTACACAGGTCTCTGAGCTTGCTGAAATTCATTCTAGATGAGAGAATATGAAGATTTCTCTGTGGGTGTGTGTATGTAGCCATGGCTAAGGCTGATGTCTGAGATGTTCACCGTGGAGCTAAAGACTCTGAGGCATAAAATCTTGGCAGCACAATGCGGTAATCATTTTTCTCAGACTGAATATAAATGGAACTTGAGGACACAAGATGCGCACAAAAATAATTCAATCATGTCTTTTTTTACTGGTAAAGCTTAAGAGCACCCCTGTCTTAGGCAGGTACTTCCTGCCCCTGCATTTCTTGTTGCTGTTCTCTCTAGTATGGGGTTGTTAAAACACTTGATGTTGAACTGATATACATATATTTTTAACTGGCAAACTCTAGAATTACATAAACTTCTCTTGAATTACCTGGCCTATATTTTACAAATCCAGCACAAACATGTGCTTTCCATGTGATTCTAAAATGCTGTGGGTAATAATGCTTTTTCTCCACAACACTTCCTTTTTTCTTTTTTTCTTTTTCCCCTTCCAGTAAGGATATTACAACATGACCTTGCAAACAGTACAATACAGGGATAGTTCACTGTTGGAGTGAACAAGCAGTGAATGTGATACGTACTTGGTTCTGCACTGAGCACAATATAGGTGAATGTAGGGTATCTTTAGTTAAAGCTTAACAACACCCTTCTTGAGGAAACATAACAATTAAATGTGATTGCAACTAACCGACTAATTAAATGGACAATTCAACCCATTACTAAAGCTGTCGCAAACAATAACGTTTGCTCATTTCTGGGGACAAAACTGCTTCCTTTTTAAGACTCAAACTCTTCTGTTAACTTTTCCAGGTAATCTCATTACTGTCCCTAGTACACAGAAGTAGGTTTTACTGTGATTGTGGTCATCTTTTATATTGATACATCACTAAATGACAAATAGCATGATGAGATCAACACAGCTAGACTAATACACAAGAAAGAGTATTGAAGTAACCCATGCACAGGCTAACATAAGACATCATAAGTATTCAAGGCAACTATATCTTTGTTTTATTTGCTGTTTGCCAAGTTGCAGGTGTGTATTGTGATCCACTGCAAGGTAGTAAAGAGAAGCTGTGATATGATTGTGAATGTACAGGATGTTACCTGCATTTTGAAACACATACTCATGCCTTTGTTTGCTATGCCCCTCTCTTCTCCATCAGAAAAGTTACTTCTGTACAATTCTTGTATTTTTTTGGAATTTAATAAGAGAAAGAAGACAAAGTCTGTCAAAAAGGACAACCAGTATGAAGGATTGCAAATGACACTTCTGTATCTGCCCTTGAAGCTAGTAGAGCTGCATCTGACAGGTTTATCTTACATGTTGCAGACAGACACTTTACATGGCAAATAATCTACACAGATAACGAATGAGCAAATTCATCTGACTCAATGTGTGGAAGACTTACAGGAAGAAGAAACATGTTTGCCCGTAAGTCAGTTAGTTCATATTAAAAACTAATAGATTGTAACATTCAGAGATGAGTCTGTTCTGCGCTCTGGCCATGCATCCATTTTACTTAACTATAATTAATGTGTGTTCTATAGATCCTAGGTAAGTTTCAGTATTCTCTTTACTGTCCCCAAACATTACTGTTTTGTCAACTGCATTAGGAACGTTTAGCAGAGGTGGGAATTGTTCTGTTCTCTCATTGTTCTTCAACTTGAGTGGTAATTTTCAAAGTTTTAAAGTCTAAATGAGCTAAATTTTAATACCGTCAATATTTTTGTATTATACTGTATATGTAATATTGAATATTTTTATCAATAAGCTCAAAATGAGTGAGACTGTTTTATTAGTTTCAGTACAGGATAAATGCTGTAGTCATCTGTTCCTAAAGCAGAGTTGACTCCTTTCTTAAAAAGGAATGTCACATTTCCTTGTCAGGTCAACATTTCATTCTATTTCAACAACATCTACTAAAGAAAGACCTAGCTTTAGAGGCTGATGGAACCTAACACTGACACACCGTTTTTCTTACCTCATAACTTTGATCAAAAATTTCCTGCAAAGGCAGATTGCTTCTTTCTTTTTCTGTCATTCACACATTTCGAAGATGTTATTACAATGAGGTTAACAGAGATAATCGTATTTGTATACTTGCGTGTTGTGTAATCATCACATTAGACTTGGAAAGCAAAAGCTCCTACCGTGAATATATGATGCCTTGCGCATGAAAATAAAAAAAAAAATAATTGATTATACTTAAGATTTCAATATATTATGATATCTAGAAGCCTTTTCTTCTTCCTTGGGAGAGTGTGGCCGGATTTCTCCTGGAGCAAACCATATTCAGTAGGAATTTGCCTGTGAAGCCTGAAGGCTAGTCTTCGTCCTTCTGTGGTATGAATGGGCAGGTTCTTCATCTACTGGTAAAGCAATGGTTGCAGAATCATCTGTGATGCTTTCTAGTGTTGTCTGTTGCACATGGATAATACGTATGCATGTGTAAATATATACATATATAACATATATATGAGGGAATTGGTTTCTCTCATTTCTAACTCATGTGCTTTTATACTGCGTTAATTGTCAATGTGTGATAAGTCTTTGTGCTGTCATTTTTTGACATTTTTTTGTTTTCGGTTGCTACACATTATTAACATAAATGATACCATAACTTAAATCTTAGTAGCTTTCATCTCAGTAGTGACATAGCTCTACCTCTTTTCATGTTGATAACAATGAATTCAGTGGACAAGTCTATTCTCTGCCATTTTTAATCTTACAAGTGTTGTTTTTTTTCCATCAATACACTAGTGTTACTGCAAATAAGAGAATCAGTTTTTCCAGCTGCTTAGCATACTGAATTCAGTAAGAAAAAGATTAATACATACACAATATATTTTCATAACACAGAATATTGAAGATTTTAGTAACCTGTTTGGTACCATGCTTGTAATTTTTAAAGACCCCCATCTTTACATGAATGTGCCACAGCCTGAGTGCAGGCAGTGCTACGAGCTGGGACAGTATTGACGTTTTTAAAAGCTGACTCTGTGGGCACTAGCAGTAATAGAAATTTGGCACTGAGGAAACCTCTCCAACATCAGTCAGTTACGACACTGGGCGTGACATCTGAATCTGTCAGAATCGAGTGAGAGGAAGAGAGGCGACAGGCACTTTGCGGGAGGAGGCCTGGAGCGTTTCGTGGGGCCTGTGCTCTGCGCCATGGCCGGGTGCTGCGGGCAGGCAGCTCCCAGCTGCGCCTGCTGTGTGCCCAGAGGGAGGAGTTTGCCACCATTCAGATAAGGAAGGGAATAATGTAGCAACGGGAGTTAATTTTAATTATTTCCTTCTGCAGTAAAGCACAGCTTTGGAATGCATGTCTTAGAGGCTGAAGGAGGGTTCGTGTGGGATCTTTGCTTTGGAAGTGGCGTTTCCAAGGTTTGGGCTCCAGTCACTTTCCATCCTAAATACTTACGTTGTGATGCTTAAACAGAACCCATCAAGATTTTCGTATTACTTTGCAATTTGTGAAAATGTAGTTAAGGGCTCTGAGAATGCCTTGAGTAATTAAAGATCTGTTTAAAAACAAACCCCTCAGTGTTATCTTTCAGCTGCCATGGGCACCTGGCTGTGCCCTCTGCTGAGGCTGGCTGCACCTGGCTTTTTATTGCAGATATGTTTTTTATCTGATGCACAGATTTTACCTATTTGGAAACACAGAAGGAGCTGAAGTCTGAAGCCACGTAAGCAGCTGTCTCCTGTTTCAGATTTAGGATAGGTTTTGCCAGTTGTGCTGTTGTCAGGTTGGTGTGAGGTAAATGCATTTGATTTGGTCTGTTCAGTTGCACAGTGGTTTCTGCAGAGCTTAGAACTTCTCGTTCTGCAGGTTTTGAGTCCGGAGCTGCACTGTTACCTGCTACAATTGGTAGTGGTAAAGCAGGTGGGCAGTTTAGAGACTTCTGCCTTTCACTTATAGTTACTGCATCCCTGCTGAGATGTAAGTGACCCCCTGAGTGCTTGTGGTTTCATTGCTCAGTCACACTGGTGGTAAAGCTTTTACTTCGTGCTGGAGTGGACTGAGGCCATTCACAATTGAAGTTACAGCTGGGGTCATTTCTTCCTGGATGCCATGAATTGTGCAATATAATGTGAGAACTGCAGTGTACTCTTAATTGTAGTCATATTTAGAAGCATATTTATTCATTAAAGTGGGATCATACTGTTCACTTCAGTATTTGCTGTTAGAATGTTAGGGTGTTAGCTAAGTGCAAGCTTGATACAGCAAGCTTAAATACCTGTGCTCGGAGAAATGTTTAGAAAATGACCAGGAAGGAAAAATTTCCTAAGGGAAATTATGAGGGGAAGACCTTAAATATGATCTGGTCTGCCTTCATATGGTCACCAGTAGGAACTGCTGTTTCAGAAACAAATTAACAGCAGAAGCCACATTAAAAGCATAATATTTGCCTCCTGTTGCCTATTTGTTTTCATTTGTGGATGTAGCCCATAAGTGTGCCTCAGCCTGCAGTGCCTGAATGTACGCCATCCCTTGGGAAGGAGCAAGTCTGTATTGCTCTGTTGTGACTGTTATATAAGATTATGCTAAAACTATCAGGAAAAGAAAATAAAAGAAAATATTGATCCAAAAAGTAATAAAGACAAAAAGGATAGTATGATCAATATCAGAACCACAATAGGATTAAAAAAAAAATGAGCACTGATATCTTCTTGAGAATAAGCTTGCTGCCTTTAGCACTAAAATGTTCAACTGACAAAGGTTTAAAATAAAAGAAGAACAGTGACAGGTTGGGAGAGGGGAACATCCTGAATATCTCACTGGGTGTTTAACTTGTCTAATAGCTTTGCATAAATGCTGATTAACGACAAAGCTGAGCGTGGCTGTGCACTACGCAACCAGTCCTGTGAGACTCATTGTAGTAGTAATTTTTTTCTACGTGCCAGCAGAATGTTCTACTGAATGACATTGTGTATCCTTTTGGTGTCCTCTGCTTCTGAATGCTGCCTTAGCCACATACCATCACTCATAATCTCATGTCTAAAAAGGAACTCTATTTTAACCTTGTTTAGCTCTGGAAAAGTTGCTTTTGTGGTTGGTGCTGTTGCAGGGAGCAGTTTCAAACCATTGCTCTTAGTAAACATGCATGCTGATTAAAACTTTTATTTTTCATAATGACCGAGTAATATAGTGATCATGCAAGTAATAGTCCGTGCCTAATGCTTTTGTGTCCAAGGGCTACAAGAATTACCACAACATATTTAGTGGCTAGTTTTAGGAATCATAAAGATGTTTCCTTCTGGAAGAAAAAAATAAAACAATAAAACAACCAAACGATACCTAATTTCTGATTCTGTTGAAGTGGCTGAACCAGTGCTCCTGTTCAACATGGAGCACGTGTGTGGAACAAAAAGACAATGTGTTTTGAAGGTGTACTACAGAAATAGGGTACTTGGGGATTCATATGAACTGCTCTTATCAATGTTGCTGTTGGAAATAATGAAAGCTGATCACAGAGATGAAAGTAGAGGTGGCATCATTGAAAAAAGCTGAAAGAACAGATTGGAATGTGCAAATTCATTTAGACATTATCTTGGGGCTATGAGACAATGTGGCCGAGGCTGGTATACTGGCCTGGTACTGGTGTGGGTGCATGTGGAATTTGAGACACTGCTTGTTGCAGAAAAGCTTTTTGGATCTGTGGAGTTCTCCAGGTATTTGATGTGAAATGCTTCACATAAAAAATAAAAGCCATCCAGAAACGTTTTAGAAAAGGTTTAAAACAAATACAATATAGAAATTATTTATGTTAAAATTACTGAGAATATTTTCTGGTTATGTATTTTTAAATAGTTAATGTTAATACCGTGTCTGCATGAGAACAACTGCACATTGCTCAGTTATGCCACATCATTTGATGTTTCATTATTCTTTCTTTGAATATTCAGGATTTCAGTTTCGTTGATCACTTTAAGATGAACTTGGTTTTTTTTTTCAAAAAACATCAGAATTTGTCATCCCACTTCATTCTACATTAAAAACCAAAACAAAACTAAAAATGGACAAAATAATGCAGCTAAAAAATAATCTGGCAGTTGGGGCTAAATCTGTACCTTATCATCTGAATAACAAATGCTAAGGAGTACTTCAGTGAGTCCTGAAAAACTCTCTAAAGTACAGCATAAAATTGGAACAGAAAACAAGTGGTTGATACTGGACAAAGCAATAATGTTACTTAATGGCTGAAGCACTTTTCAGAAGTTTGCCCTAAAGCAGTGGTTTCAACTGAAAAGGCAGCAAAACTCTTCAGGGGTTGTATTCAAGTCCATGGTTGGTGTGCATCTCTTCTGTATTAAAAAAGAAAAAATGTCACGAATGAGAGAAAGGCTGGTTGCAGTATTAGCCCATGATGACAGCTTCTTAAATACACTAGATCAAACATCAGTAAGTAACTAAAATGGCAGTTGTATTTCAACAAAATAATGGCAAATATCTGCATATATCTCAGTCACTAGAAGTCTTTCCCCTGTGATTCACGTTTTTTCTTTTTGCTTAACATTTTTTTTTTTTGGGGGGGGGGGGGGGGTGTGCAATAAGCCCATTCAGATAGGCCCCCCCAACAAAACAGACAAAACACATCTGTGTAGAATGTAACTGATTTTTTCTTTTAGAAGACCTCTTATATCAGTTTTGCAGACAGATCACTCTTCCCTCCCCCCCCTTTTTGTTAAGTTCAGGGGTTAGAACTGATTTGATGTGAAATTCAATTTTTCCCTTTAAGCCTTTTTTTTTTGCCAATGTCCTTCACTCAGGGCTGTTGAAAAGTAAAAACTGCCAGTGCAGAAAAAAAGATATCTCCTCCTTCTCCCATCCTCTGTTCTGTGATTTCCAGGTTCCTGGTGAATCTCAGCACCAGAGAGGCACTCCCTCTGCACCACGCCACTTACATGATGATATACTTAAGCATAATGTTATGAAGGAGGGTAACTTCCCTCTGGCAGTGCCTCTTCCTCAATCATGGCAGCCCTAATCTTAGCAGCTGACGTTGTGCTTTACCTGTTCAGTGTACTCCTTAAGGATTTTGTGAAAAAGTGGAAGTGGATGAATGGGATTCTGCTTGTAAACCACCCCATTAAGGCTTCTAGTTGGCTCTGTGACTGTGAGCAGTGCTTAGTAGACAAAAATAACAAAAAGTTCGGGGAAAAAAAGGAGCTCTCTGAGTAAATAATTAAATAATCAAATAATTAAATATTTTTACAAAAAGCAGATAGAAAAATATTGATAGTCTCAAAGAAGAGACGGGGTGATCAGTTGAGATGCTCACTTCCTCAGCAGATTTTGTTTGCCTTGGTACACTGAGCTCAGAGCTGAAGTAGTTCAGGATCTTGACCACAAATGGAAATGAAGCTCTTGTCTTAGGGGGAGGAAAGGCGTGCAGAGGACAAACTGCAGGAAACCTTAGTTGTGATCTATCCCTGTAAGTTTAGTAAACTTTTGAGCTTGTAGTGCCCATGACTTTGTCATGTTTAAATTACTTCCTTAAACTCTTGGAATCTACTTAATCTTCACTCCAGACCTGCACAGTCGTCTTAGCATTTTCCTGTTCCTTTGGTGCAGAACAATGATAGGGAGAACTACTATTGCTGGCATGAAGTAGCAAAGTGCTGCTGAGTTTTGTTAACATCTCTTATTTAGAGTAGCATTTAACTACCAAGGGATGTACCTAGTAAAAGAGATGCTTTTTTTTTTTTAGTATTCCTCCATGATGATGTAAGTACGAGACCCATGTGTCTTTACCACTTTGTTATGCAAATGTGCTCTCTAATATAAGTGGTAAGACTGATGGAAATATGTGCAGCATTTGTTAGGGCAGCTTGCTTGTCATCGTTTCCCTCTGTCATCTGCATCTTGTTAAAATGTATGAACGCGTGTATATACTTTATATATTTGAATAATCTTGTTTGATGTGTATCTATGAGAAGCAGTGCCTCCCAAAGCCCTGTTCTGCTGGGCACCTTTAAGATGTCACATGGGAGCCTTGCTGTTTGCCCTCCGTGATCCACAAGAGCTGTTTTCTGAGCACTACTGAACCCAGACAGGACTAGGAGCAGAGAACTGCTGGCTTGGTAGATGCAATCTGGCATACTTGATGTAATGGTACTCCGTTTTGCTTTAAAAAAAGATACTTTTGAAAGGTTGCCAAGCCTTGCTCTAGACTGCATGTCACCTGTGACAGCAGGTTCTTTCTCCTCTGTATCTGGAGACTAATGATATATGAGACTAGTCAGGTATAAGGGGTCATCTTCTACCTGTTCTGGTTTAAACACAGTTGGACTCTTGCCTTTGTCAGGCAACTGTTTTCAGCTGCTTTAAACATCAAGTGAATTGAGCTTGCAGATATTTTTACTGATACCAATACTGTAAGTACCCTTCTAGAGCCAAGTTAAGTTCTGTTGTTTGTTGTTGCTTTTTTCCTTTCTTTTCTCATGGCCTAATGTACTAAGGCAAAAGCAGACGTGATGTTTTTACTTTACATTTGCTTTACAAAACATGCCCTGCCTTAAATTGTGTTTTTTATTTTTTCATAGCAGTGAAGGTTGATCAGCAGTGCTGAACATGTGCTGATATAAGCAGACAATTGCCAGATGACTGCATCAGCCTGCTGCATCTTTGTGACGATGTGGTGTCATTTCCACATTTATGTAACTGTAGGCAGTTTCATAGGTTTCCAAGCTTGATACAAACATTCAGTTAACTCTGCTGTTGTTGTTATGCTGTTTTTATATATACTTTACATAGAAAAAATTATATTTTGAAGTTTTGCTTCTAAGTTGCAGTACATAGATGTTAAATGAGTAAAGTTTTAATCATCACAAAACGTGGAGTTAAATGGTTTTGGCCATGACTGTGGATGATTACAAATGTGTTTCTGGTTGAGAGAAAACCTGTAGATGTTGTACACTTGATGTGAAGGCATGATTTAGACCTTAACTGCTTTTGCGTAGGGAAGAGAATGTGTAGAGTGAAGTTGTTATGACTTATGGAACAATACACAGCTATTGGTGTTGACTTTTTTAAAAAAAAAAAAGTGTTTTTCAGAGCCTTACCGTTTATGATGCAATATGATTTCTGTATTTATGCTGGCAGTCTCCAGCATATTCCTGGCAATTTATTCCATAGCAGTCTTGATTCCTGTTAGGAAGGCCTGACTGATCTGTTAGGTGCTCCCATTGTAGTTATACTGGGCATGTTCTGCATAAACTACTGGAGGAGGTTCTTATAAAGCTGGTAAGTTAATAGATTGTCTTTATCATTTCTCTTTTTTTGTTATCCACCATATAAGTTCACTTACACATATGATTCATCTATGTTTATCAAAAAGTTTCAATTAATCCTCCATTGATTTGTACTGGTTTAGGTTTATTTTCTGGTGTGGTTTTTTATGTGCTTGCCTTTGAACTTGCTGGTTCCAGGTGTTTTATATTTAACTCGCCATATTTCTTATTTTTTTATTACATCCTATTGTGGAGCCAGAATCTGTTCCAATGGATATTAAAGTTAAAGACAAGATCAGACTGCTTTACTATTAGCAACTCAGATTTACTGCAGGTGATGTTATTTGAATTTGTTGCTGAATGTGCAGGCAGTGGATATGAGATTCTGGTTATCAGCAATTCCATCTGACAGAAGGATCCTCAGCCAAAGAGTGTCTAAAGAACTCTTACTTGGATCTGATAGGTAGAGACAGCCTGTAGTTGTTGCTTCAGGAAGACCAGAAAAAAAAAGTACTATTTTATATCTACCTTTTTGAGTAGTCAGTCACTATCACTATGGCAACCTCTTGAAACAGCAAAACAATAATTTCTATGTTATAGAATCTGTACAATCTGAAATAATACTAAAAATTGGAGTAATAGCTTATTGTTTGGAAACATTTCCAGGTGCTTTTAAACTTTTCTTCAGTTTTCATAGCAATGATTTATATAGTTCTTTTATGCTCAAACCTAGTTTTCAAACAGGTTGAAGAAATGACAGAACTCTGCTTTTAATCACCTGTTCTTTTGACAGCAGCGAGTACAGTTAATGCAACAATGTAAGCTGGCTCTTCTTTCTTTCTTCCATGTGGAAACTTAGTCTCTTTCCAAGATTCTATTGCCTGCTCAGATGCAGATATTATGTGCATAATGAGCAGTAAAACTGACAGGATGTGTCTGTCACTGGAGTAATGAATATAAAATGATAGTTTGAAGTGAATGAACTGTAAAATGTATAATTATCATTCATTGTTCCATATCTTTTGCAATGAGAAGTACAAAATGAAATTTGCAATAAAATGTGTTCCATCTGCAACATTGTAGGACAAAGTTTGATATGTCGTGGCTCAAAATCAGTCTCTTTTAGTAGCAATTTATACAAGTAGTTGATAATTAAGAACAAAGAGATAAAGATTGAAAAAATAGTGCTTTATACTTAGATATGAGACTTAATAAGTTATCTTAAAAATAAATACACGTGTACACATATATACGTGCAGAAGATGCAGTTTCATTTTTTTCCATTATTTTGTTTCCATTGCAAAGTAAAAACAAACAAAACAAAACAGCAAAACAAACAAAAAAAAACACAAGAAAAACAAGTTTTTCTATACTGGCTGAAGCTTGGCTCATTAACTCATTTTACAGCATGTAGCAGTAATTGAGGTAATCTCTGTCTTTATCAAGGAGTGCTCATTAATTGAAGATCATCGGTTTTTAAGATTAGGCAGACAGAAATGAATATTGAATGAATTTTTAGACATAAACAGAATATCCTTTTAAAGTCTTCATGTGAAGCTGTTCTGAGGAACTTTTTGTTCTGATGTTACCTATCTGGAGGGAAGAAAACAGTGATTGCATCCAATCTTTCCAAATTTCTCAGAATTAGGTGTTTTTTCTCTGGGAAATATTTTGGTGGAGAAACATAGCTGACTTGTCAACTTATTCTGTAGCTGAAAAGGCCAGAGTGCATGACATCTGGATGCCATTGTCTAACTATTAATTATTCTGGTTTGTCTGCTTGGTGGTCCTCTGTTAGGGACCATGACCCAATGTGATGTTTTGCATCAAAATTGAAAACAGCAGTTTTTGCCAAATTTTATTTCCTTTCTTTGCTTTAGTCCTGTTAGCTGACCTTCCAGTGGTTGGTCTGTAGCTTGTGAGCTGTGTGGGACTTCCATGGAATTCATGACTGGTTACTAGAGTGCATCAATCATTTGATAAGCAGAAGGCTAGCTAGGAAATGAAGAGGTGGCTAGCTAATCTTTTATGTTGTTAGGAAGAAGTAGAGTAGGAATCACTGTGGCACTGTCACTTGATATCCATGCAAGTGGCTGGAACCAGTTCTACAGCAGAACAGGGAGAAGTGCTGGTGTTGTCACCTCCCCTGTCTGTCACCCAGTTCCAGACCTGTGAAGTTAGGAGTGAAGAGTTTTAGCAGGTGGGCTGTATAGTTAGGAAGATTGGTCAGACTTGCTATGTTATTTCTTTGTCATGAAGTTCCTTGTTCAGTGTGCCTCAGTCTAAAGCATCTTGGCTTTGTCTGTGCAGGACAGAAACAGGCAGGAATTAATGGATTTTGAAAGGAAAAGAAACAAAACCTTTAAATAACATTTATGCTTGCATCTGAAAGGCTCTGCAAAGCTGAGAGTGCCAGCTTCAGCTGTTTAACAGAGGAAAAAAGTAAATGCTTTCAAGTGATCTACGGATTTCTTCTGTCATTTGGGTATCTCCTTCCTCACTTATTTGTATAATGAGGCTGAAGTGAGAGGGACACATGAGGTATTTCAATTTATTGGTTTTCGTAAGGGAACAAAGGCTCTCCTTTCATAAATACAGTTGTTACTTAAAAAACAACAGGGCTATTTTGGGGAAAAAGTGGTGACCATCATAAGTAAAAAGCTCTCTAGGCCCTTTTGACATAGCCTGGGCTACCATCTCTCAAGATTAAAAGAAGTATGGCTATTTAAAAACAGTATATATCTTGAACATAATCAGACCCCCTTTACTGTAATATCTATAGGCTTCTGCTGTATGAAATTCTGTAATTTTGAACAAATAATGGAAATACGGACATTAATTGTTCTACATTAAAAAAAGTTTCCTTAAGATCTCTTATTCTAGGATTTAGCTCATTTTCCAAGGTTTCAGGTGTGTAGGATTACGTGATTGGAGCATGTGGTAACAGTGAGCATAAATCATATAACACTCAGGAGACTGTTCTATAAAAAGAGCATGGCACAAAATTGATGTATTTTGTAAAGGTTACAATTTCTTAATCAACTTATCTTTTATTCTGTTTAGCCTCATGAATAATGGTTTAATTTGGAATTTTTCAAAACACTGTATGCATCTTTGGTGCAGTTCTGAAGTTTGTGCAAAGATAACTGCATAAAACCAAAATTAATTTAATCCTTACGTTAAGACTTCCAGTTCTGGGTCGCTGTTTACTAAGAAAAGCTGTTCCTTTAATGAATAAGGTGCAGAAGAAACTACTACCATTGGAAAATCTCAGCAAATGCTAAAATGTCCAGTGCTTTATTATAATGTCGAGCTCAAGTACTTCTTTGTTTAGAGGTGTCGTCATTGAGACTATTCATAAGAAAAAATGCCAGCAAAGTTCCTTGATTTTAATACTACAGGCACTGAAAGAGGCATTAAACATTGAAATAAGGTTTTTGGTTAACCAAAACCTGCAGATTTGTTACTCCTCGGTGAGATCTGTCCTGTCCTTGGTGTTGTTTGGAGGTTACTTTTGCTATTTTTGCATAATTTTCTTCGTTTCCTAAGGCAACACACTGTCCAGATTAAAAAAATGAATGCTTATGAGTGATCCATCTGTTCTTAGTATTCCTGTATTGTGTATGAGATGTGGATATCCAGTTCATGGACAGCTGTGTTTGAATCTCTGTTCAGGTAGTATCACCAAGCAAGACTTGTCAGAGGATGCTTTCAAGAACTGGCATCAGGTGCATTCAGAATGCTTGCTGTAACCTCAGAATTGAAAATTAAATTCATGTTCTGCAGAGCTTTCAGTCTGAACAAAAGAAAGGTAAAACTTGTAGGAGTAAGGCAGTTTCGTACAATGAAGATGGAGTTATTGAATACTGGAGAAAATTATATGGAATAGTAAAGAAGAATTAAATAGAGATATTTATTATATTATGAGTCTCATATTTATTATATTATGAGTCTCATATTATATTTTTAAGAATGTGCAGCTGCTTACAAGAATGCTAAATGAAAGGTAAGTCCTGTTAAGCAAGGTATGTAAGTTTTAAATGCTTCTTTGACTAGAATGAAATACACAGAAAGACACAAGTTAATTTCTTTGACCATTTTCTGCCCTGGTAACAATAATTAAAATATTTTGCTATGCCAGTAGGTACTTTCTCCAAGATTTTTAACTGTATAGGCTTTTGTGGATAAGGACTTCATCTGTGGTGTGCTTTGCAAGTTGCCATAGCTAGTTGTGGGATGTACAGTGCACATCTGAACATGTAAATCAAAGAGATGAAGTTTTCTTTGCATTAATAAAAAACCTTGTACAAATTTAGGGCACAGAGAGCAGAGATTTGTGATCTGTTATCTGTAAGAGAATAGTAAGTCATATTATAATGCTTTTCTTGCATATTCACATGTGTGCAGATAGGAAATGTGCTTTACAGAAATAGGGAGATCAAAAGCAGAAATGCTTCTAATAGCTTTATATGTCAAAATTTTTAGTGGAGTTTTATAAAATCTTTAGCTTAGACCATTGTGTGTGTTTTTTTTCTCCTGAAAGGTGCAGGAATGGGTTGACAAAACATTTTATTAAATTCCTGTTAAATATTTAGATTGATTTGGTCAGTGTTAAAATGCATATCTCTTCTTCTCTACTCCAAAAATATGTTTATATGAGAAAAAATATAATTAAAAAAATAAATATATAGCTACAAAAGCTTCTAAGTGTGTCAGGATTAATATAGAGCACAATATTTCACTTCATGACTAACCAATAGGCTGCTTGCCTGATATCAGGCAGCTTCTGGTCAACAAATGAATACATTATATCAGATTTTTCAATTTTGTTTTAATGTAAGAACAGATTTCACTAATGGGAGTTTAATATTGAAAGGATTTCAACTGGGGGGCCAGAAATAATGCTAACTGTAGAAGACCTTGTTCAGTCTATTTCATACAAAGTAGGTTTTGTGCAGTATGATTAAATCATTGCCAATTTATATGTTGGATCTCCACTAGCAAGTTGCTGAGATACACTGTTTATAATGTATTCTTTACTTAAAATGTTCTCCAAAGAGTTCTGGGATCATGTCTCGTAGATTATGTAAGTTCTACTTTATCTGGATTTAGTGTCAAAACTCACATTGCCTTAATTGAGCTTGGAATTTCACGTTATTGTTTTATGCAAAAGCACACAGTGTGTTCCAGTGTAAAGCCAACTATCAAAAAAGGAAGTCTTGAATGTAACTATTGACATTTCAGTAATTTAGGCAGTGGCATCACATAGAGAACTAAGTATATCGTGAGACAAAAGAACAGTTTGTCACTGGTGCAACATACAAAATCTGTACCAGTGTTGAGCCTCTTTTGTATGTAGGGGAAACAGCTTTCTGGTTTTCTGTTGAAATAGCTAGTTAGTGTTTTATTCCTAATGCTGAGGAAGATTTAACTCCATGAAATGCAAGCATTTGCTTACTTTCTGGCAATTTTTAGTATCCACTTCTAACTTGGTTTCTTTTTCCTTCAAAATGCATTCAACTTCCATCTCCTCTTGCCTTCTCTGCCTTGAAGAGAAAGACTTAAATTCTCTGTCAAACTACTAATCTCCATTTCTTCAGTGAACCTAAGCTTTAAAATCTTCATCTTTTCTATTTTGTTTATCCTCCACTGCTCTTAGATTTTAGATCTCACTCTTTTATTTCTAGCTTCATCTCGTTCTGAAGCAGGCAGTGCAGGAAATCTAGGTCTGCATCTCTGGATTTATTCTGAAGGAATAAGGTCTGCCAGTCAGGTGTATAAACTGTGTGAAGCAGAGCCAGTGAGCTAGAACTCTGGCCCTTGCTGACCATAAGGTGTTTGCCCAGTGAAGTATCATCCAAAAGAAGCAGTGGACTGCCAAACTGATGGCATTCAGATTGGAGAAGGAGGATTTTTGACCATAATGGTTACACATTGCACATGTCAGTATGCTGTCTGCATCATTAGAAGTTTGTTTTTAATTCAGTATTCTCCTAACAGGGCATTGGAATTCGCTATCACTGTTCTACAGAATAAGGATTTGTAGTGCAGACTGCATGAGGTATGAAGTTCAGCTGTTTATCTTATACAGAAGTGAGTGAGATTTTAAGCATATATTTTAAAGGCTTCAAAAGCATCTTCACCTTTAATTAATTTTAGAGGAGGACCTTTGTCATATGGACAGGATTCCAATAGGCTAAGTTGAAGCCTATTGAAGTCAACAGATAAAAGAATGTAAAGAGCTGATCTGAGTGTTAAGAAGGCCTAAGCTTTCTGCTGATTTGACTGTTATCAACAAACTCTTTAAGCTAGAGATGAGAGAACATATCAGTGTGTTTAAGTGGAAAGTAGATCTGTTCTGCTATTTTGGGAAAGAAGAAAGGAAAACATTTGTATTCATAAAGCAGGTCTTAACTCATAGAATTTGCTACTGCAAGCTTTAGCTTCAAAATCAGTTAAAGCACCTAGGCAATATTGACTCTACATTAGTGTCAGCAGCTACAACTACTAAGCTACACTTTTTTCTCCTTTTGTATTTCTTCTACAAAGTGATATTTTTTGATCAGTATAATGTTCTATGTATTTAAAGTCGGAAAACATCTGAAATTTAGAAAAGCCACTGTACATTCCTTGTACTCCTGTTTTATACCCCCAGCTCCCTAGTAGTGCCTATCTTGGGTTGTAGTTCTTGTTGCTTCTTGTGAGATAGACATATAGCCCATATTATGGTCCAGTTATGGTATTACTTCTGCACTGACAAACTGAGGCTCTATTTGTGGACACTGTGACTTGGAAAATCTAATTTACAGAGACTGTGATTGTCTTCAGAAAGCCCTGTGTACATCTTGCTGTGTGATAAAGCAGGTAGTCACCTTTTACCTCTGTAGATGCTAGCCAGTAGACTGCGTACCCGCAGTTGTACATGTAGGAAAGAGCTTTGGGCAGATCGGCAAAGGGCTCAGGGAGTGCATTTGATACTTGATTTTCCTATTCTGTTAATGGATTGATGTCTTACCATGATATTGTTCTCTTGGAAGGTGTTAAGTGCTCAGATGGAATCTTTCTTTGTGAAGTGAGTGTGGCATGAGATGGTTTCTCTAACCACTAATCAGGTAGTGAACTGCTGAGTGGGGTATTGAGAAAAGGTCAGGAAAGGGTGATGCACAGGGCAAAGTGCAGAGAATGGCAGAAAGACACCAAGTTAGAAAGTAGGGGCTCACCATATTTTTTTTTCAGCAGGTATTCCTTCTGCTCTGTTTTGGCTTTTGTCCTTGACCTGACTTGAACTCCCTGGGGACTCTACAAAATGAGTTTGTTTCTCCTTAGCTTTTTTTTTCTTTGCTCTTTTTCAAGTCAGATACATTTGTGGATGCAACACAGAGTACTTTTCTACCACGGTGGTTTGATTAAACCCAAAAGTTTGTAATCAGAACCTTTGGTAAGAAAAGCCATGAGAATGCAGCATAAATGATGTGTACAAATTTTAACAAATTGATCTCTAAATGTAATTAATGAAAAAGAGAATTGTTATATCTTAGATCCTAGAAATTATTTACATTAACATTTGATATGAATGACTAACAAAGTATGCTAGTTAGAAGTTTAGAAAACAAAAAGCCCACATAGTCCCGGTATAGGTGAACTGTATGTCTTAAATATGTTTGAATTTGTGAATACATGGTACTGATTTTAACTTTCACCTAGGCAGAAAAATACAGTAAAAGGCGAATGGTGAATATGGTGAATTAAGAGCAACACTTATTCTGTACTGCATGTATCAATCAAATGCTTTCATTCCTCGGAGGCAGATCTTTTATATTAAAAAAAAAAAGTATATTTTTTATTTTTGGCGTTACTCTAGGAGTGTGTCTTAGTGTCAGCTGGGGCGGAATTGGTGTGTTCAGAGTGTCTGCTGTGACGCTGTGTTTTTAGTCCTTGGAGAAAACCAGTGTTGATAATACACTGATGTTGCTGCTAAGCAGTGTTACACAGAGCTAAGGCCATTCACAGCAAAGGGCCAGAGGAGCTGGCAAAGAACAGAATTAGGACAGTTGTCTTAAACTGGCCACAAGAGTATTACATACCGTCATTGTGTGTAAGGAATTCTGAAGGGGAGTGCAAGTTCAACTTGCTCTCTTCCATTCCTGAGGGACTAGCTGGTCATGGCTTGGGGGAGCGGTGAGCAATTCTTTGTGCATTGCTTGTTATATACATTCATATGTATATATTTAAATAGTAATAAATACCACTATTTTCCATTTCTCTGTTGTAGTAAGTAGTTTTTATCTCAACCCACAAATTCTACTTTCTTTTTTCCCCGATTCCCTCCCTCATTCTGCCAGGGAGGTAGGGAAGTATGGAAAGACTGCAGTGCTTTGCCACCTGCCAGGTTAAACCGTAGCAGTGTACTGTGACTTAACATAGCCCACAGGAAAAGTAATTTGCTGTTTACCTCTTACCAGCTGAATTTTGTGCTTTTTTGCTCCACCGAGTTTGTCTTTCTGTGTAGTACACTACTCTCTTAGTCCCTGAAACTTTCATGTATATGCCTCTATTTACATTTGTTCCATCACCTTTAACAAATGCAAAGTGCACTTTTACCTTTGTTTTCCTATAGATAGTTATTAACCGCAAGCACTGTTAAGTTGACATTAAAACATTGAAATGTTTCAGGGTTTTTTTTGGTAACAATTTCTACTTCTTTCATTATTAAGATAGATACTGCATTCCCTCCTTATCTTTAAGTGTTTATAACAATTTCAGAAATGGTGATGTTAGTCTTTGCCCAGGGTAAACATTTTGTATAATAGGACTGGTGTTATTTCTTATGCAGTGTGAATTTCAATTTTCAATTTTTTTTTTACTGTTTCAATGTTATATTTCAGATAGTATAAAGAAGACAAAAGAATAAACCATTTTTGCTTTGTTTTTGTAAAAAATGTAGAATGACATTGCTTTAACTTCGGAAACTTGAGTTAAAATTTCATTTTCTGATGTAACTGATAAAAGAAACCAACTTTAACACTGATTAGAGCCATTTAAAGCCAAATGAGGATCAAAAGGAAAATTATGTATGCATAGTTACGTATCTACATACAGACATTAATAAAATAATAATCTGCTATTCAAATATGGTTTTAGAAATCTGTCAGAAGGGTAAAAATATTAAAATTTGTCTCACAGGATTTCTGTAGTTTTCTCCATTACTTTCAGAGCAGCCCTTGAATTTGAATATCAGAGCTAGAAAACAAGAGGGTCAAAGGAAATTTTGTTTTAAATGTATCCTGCTCTAAGGAAGAAGAATTGATAAGTGGATGCATTGCATGTTTTTATTTCAGTACACTAATAAAAAAGTAAAGAAAGTAGATAAGGGAGGAGAAATGACTTGTTTTTAAAGCAGGCATCACTAGAAAAATGTCTTATTTGTATTTAAATGAATTTAATTCTCAAATATCTTCAAATGTGACTCAGTAGCTAGAGTAGGAAAGAGCGAAACACTGAAATCTTTTTTAAAAAGCAGTTACCACAAGTTACATTAATCTCATAGTCATAACTGTTCATTTGGAGAAGCACATTGTTAGGACTTGTAAATAATTAGAACTTCCACAGTGTTTTGCTTTTGTTTTATTGTTCCTTTGTTCCTGCTATGCCAGTCTCCAAGGTCTAGGACTAAATTGTAGCAATTGTTCTTAATCTACTTTCTTCTCTTCCTACTCTAATGTAATATAAGGAATTATGTTGCTGTCATTGACTTGCCTGTTGTTGTAGCTCATGGGACACTAATGGAAAAAATATAGTGCTTGTAGAGTTGCAATCACTGAATGCTGAGATGATTTCTTAAGCGACAGCGTCATCAAAGTGATTATGCAGAATCTATTGTAGGAATAAAAGCAATTTATTTGGTGTTTTTTTTAGTTTTATTTTGATTATTTTAGTATGCTTTTTGTTCTTAATGTTTTGTTGTTGTTTGCTTGTTTTATTGGTTTGCTTTCTTTGTAAGAGCTCAGGCAATTAACAGAACCAGGAGGGAGGAAAATCTGCCTTTGGTATTTTTAGTTGCTTAAGGACTTTCTTTTTCATTCAAACTGATTCAGTTATTGTTAAATTGTATCTACATTTAATCAAGAGATGGATTGTTATTCTGTCAATCAAACTCTTGGAGTGGTATCGGACTACAAGTGGAGCATATTTATGTGTACAACTATTTCTGCTGAGGCAATTCATCTATTCAAATAATACGTATAAAACACTTCAACTGCCCTGCAAACGAGGATCTCATATAAACTTACCAGTTTCTCCTTCTGGGTGTCCAGTCATTACATAATAAAGAGTTTTGAATTTCCTACTTTCCTTTCACCTTTCCTTGATAGTTTAATTTTTCCATTGCTTGGTTATTGGCAAATGGGCAAAAAAACTGTGGAAAATTTAGTACAACTTCCTCTGAAACAATATATACTCCAATATATATAAAGTTCTCACTTTACTAATTGTAGTATTGAATAATTCAGCTTTAAAAGAGCCTCAGATCATTCTTCCTGAGACCGCAATTTCCTAATGATTAAACAAAGGAGCAAGAAGGAAAAAAATGTAACTTCAGTTAGCCATAAATATATTTATTTTTTCCAAATGATTAGGGAACAAAAGAATTCTTAATTGTCGAGCTTTTCAACTGTGAACAAACTTTCTCAGTTGTCTTTGTCTGGAACTACTTTTTCCACTTTAAGGAAGCTCTGTGAATGAAATCACAGAATCACAGAATCATCAAGGTTGGAAAAGACCTAAAAGATTATCCAGTCCAACCATCACCAATACTCCCCAGCTAAATCCTATCCCTCAACACAACATCCAAACGTCTCTTGAACACCTCCATGTTCGGTGACTCCACCACCTCCTTGGGCAGTGCATTCCAATGCCTGACCACCCTTTCCGAGAAGTAATATTTCCTAATGTCCAGCCTGAATCTCCCCTGGCGCAGTTTGAAACCATTGCCTCTAGTTCTATCACTGTCTACACGAGAGAAAAGGCCGACCCCTAGCTCACCACAACCTCCCTTCAGGAAGTTATAGAGTGCTATAAGGTCTCCCCTGAGCCTCCTCTTCTCCAGGCTGAACAATCCCAGCTCCTTCAGCCGCTCCTCATAAGGCCTGTGCTCCAGGCCCCTCACCAGCTTCGTAGCCCTCCTCTGAACACGTTCCAGGGCCTCAATGTCTTTCTTGCAATGAGGGGCCCAAAACTGAACACAATACTCGAGGTGCGGCCTCACCAGTGCAGAGTACAGGGGGACAATTACCTCCCTATTCCTGCTAGTAACACTGTTTTTGATGCAAGCTAGGATGCCGTTAGCCTTCTTGGCCACCCGGGCACACTGTCGGCTCATGTTCAGCCGAGCATCAATCAACACCCCCAGGTCCGTTTCCTCCACACAGTCCTCCAGCCACTCCGCCCCAAGCCTATAGCGCTGCCTGGGGTTGTTGTGGCCAAAGTGCAGGATTCGGCATTTGGTCTTGTTGAACCTCATCCCGTTGGCTTCAGCCCAGCTCTCCAGCCTGTCCAGATCCCTCTGCAGGGCCTCGCTACCCCCAGGCAGATCCACACTCCCAGCCAATTTGGTGTCGTCTGCGAACTTACTGAGGGTGCACTCAATGCCCTCATCCAAGTCATCAATAAAGATATTGAAGAGGACAGGCCCCAGCACCGACCCTTGGGGAACACCACTTGTGACCGGTCGCCAGCTGGATTTAACTCCATTCACCACCACTCTCTGAGCCCGGCCCTCCAGCCAGTTCCTTACCCATCCAACAATGTACCCGTCCAAGCCACGGGCTGCCAGCTTCTGCAGGAGAATACCGTGGGAGACAGTGTCAAAGGCTTTGCTGAAGTCTAGGTAGACCACATCAACAGCCTTTCCCTCATCCAGCAGATGGGTCACTATATCATAAAAGGAGATCAGGTTGGTCAAACAGGACCTGCCTTTCATGAACCCATGCTGGCTAGGCCTGATCCCCCAGCCATCCCGCACATGCCGCATGATCTCCCTCAAGACAATCTGTTCCATAACCTTCCCTGGAACCGAGGTCAGGCTAACAGGCCTGTAGTTCCCCGGATCCTCCTTACAACCTTTCTTGTAAATGGGAGTCACGTTGGCAAGCCTCCAGTCTTCCGGGACCTCACCAGTCAACAAGGAAATATCAAACCTGTTCTTGTGTGAGGGTTTTGAAGACAAGGCAACAAAGAGTTGATGGTGGTGTGTATGTGTGAGGGAGTGTTGGTTGTTAGTTTTTTTTTTAATGTCACTACTGTGTCTAATTCTCAGCCACCCAGTTCAAAAAAAGGCGGGAATTTTTTTTTCTAAGGGCATGTAGCGACAGGGCAAGAGGGGAAATGGTTTTAAACTGAAAGAGGGAAGATTTAGACAAGGAAGAAATTCTTTACTGTGAGGGTAGTGAGACACTGGAACAGGTTGCCCAGAGAAGTTGTGAACGCCCCCTCCCTGAAAGTATTCAAAGCCAGGTTTGTTGTGGGGGTGTGAGCAGCCTGGTCTAGGGGGAGGTGTCACTGCCTATAGTAGGGATCTTAAAGGTCCCTTCCAGCCCCAACCATTCTGTCATTCTGTGATACTGTGATTCTCCTAAAAGGAGTCCCCTAAGAGGAGGGACACAAAGATGATTAAGGGCCTAGAGCATCTCCCATACGAGGAGAGGGTGAGTGGCCTGTGTCTGTTTAGAGCAGGGAAAAGAAGATTGAAGAGCAATTTGACTATTGTTAATAGATATCTAAAGGAAGATGGAAGGCAAATGGCTGAGGCCAGGCTCTTCTTGGTGTGCAGTGATAGGACAAGGAGCAGTGGTCTTAAACTTGAACATAGAAAGTTCCCTACAAACATGCAGAACTCCTTTATGGTAAGGGCAACGGAACGCTGGAACAGGTGGCCCAGTGAAATTATGGAGTCTCCTATGAAGATATTCAAGATCTGTTTGGACACTGACCCGTGCAACCCATTGTAGAGAATCCACTTAAGCAGGAGGATTGGACTTGGTGATCTCTTGAGGTCCCTTCCAACCCCTGCAATTCTGTGATTGTTCTAAATAATCCTATCTGGTTAGATTTGATTCTTGTTTAAGTGTCAACCTTCTGTCTTTTCTTGAGATGGATAATTCCTGTTACTTCACCAGGTGTTTTCGTCAGTGTTTGATACACACAACTAAATAATATATATGAAAATTATCTTGCATCTGGACTTGGTGGTAATGTGATGGACATCCTTAGCACAGTATTTACTGATGCCTGTGGTAGAACATTCTTCAAATTGCAATTTGTGTTACTTCCATAGGAGTTATAAAAATGTGAAAGTCAGATGATGACTGTGTGATCTAAGTGCTGCTTATAAGCATAGCGAAGCTATGCTGCTTACGAAATAAAAAGGAATACCAAGTCATGTTACCATGTCAATAAATAGAGGGTGGTTAAGAGATCTGATGATGCATGGTTTATTCTCTATGAGGTACAGAATACAAAAGTTTTTTTCTGAAAATGTAAAATGAGTAGTTGCCTGCAGTAAGTATTCTTGCCTGCCTTTCTGCTTGCTTCTGAATCTTGACAAAAGCTGTATTTCTTTGGACATTTTTTTAAATTGGATCAGAGTTTTGCAACCAAAAGCAATTCCTTTAAAAGTATCTGAGCATAATTATGTTGGACAGTGGGGAACACATTAAGAACATTTTGAAAATTGGCTTTTTATTTTAGTGTCGTTATTGGAGGGATGCCTGTATTGCCATTTGAATGTTTATAAAGAAACTTGGGGCCTTATAAGTGACTTTTGAGTAGTAATATTGGATATGTGTTAAATGTTTTCTCTTCAAAAAAGATAAGATAAACTAGTGGTATATGAACTATTAATTGATCAGACAATTTTTTTCTTCTTTAGTGAACAAGCATAAGCCCTGGATTGAGACATCGTACCATGGAATCATAACTGAAAATAACGACACTGTAATTTTGGATCCTCCCCTTGTTGCTTTGGATAAGGATGCACCTGTTCCCTTTGCAGGTAGGAAAATGCATTAGCAGTATTTGAGAGTATGGACTGCATTATGAAGTTATTAGCATTTGTAAGAAATTAATTTGTTGAATAGAGAGAATGTAATCTGAAGGACATGTTTAGAGACTGCATTTCATAGAATGATAGAATCAGAATGGCCTGGGTTGAAAAGGACCACAATGATCATCTGGTTTCAACTTGAGTACAGTTTCAGTACTCAGGATTTGACCATTGGCTCATAGACCTTGAAATAAGATGTCTGTTTTTTTTGTTGTGAAGCAGAAGTGATTATAAAACAGCAGGTTTGCACCATTAACCTTTTTTATTGAAAACATGTGAGTCATATAGTGAAATTTGAATATACTTTTACAGAAACTAGTCATTACAATTGCCGAAAGTAATCATATGTAGTTAATTCTGTTTATAAATAATAACTTATTATCTTCCTGTGCCACACCCTGGTCTGGTCCAAACCTAGCCATGGGCAAATTCCATGACAAATATTTAAAAGGAGCTCAAATTTTATATTACAGTGTTAGTACTTTATAACTGTCAAGATTTGGACAGAAAATGTAACAGAGGTTTCAATTTTTCTTTTTTTATGCTAAGATTACTGTATGATAGATGTATGTCCTGTAGAAGTTTTAACGTGTTTTAACCTGTATTAACCCAACACTTATTCTGTCACACTGTGTACTTTAGCAGAAAAGAGTACTTTTGCATATCAAGCTAAGTTTGCTCTTAAATTCCCTGCTTTATTAAGGCTATTTCTTGTGAAGATATGGGAATATATTAAGATTTTACAGCTGTTATGAAGATCCTAAAAACATCTATTTCTTAAAAATATTTTATTGCTTAAGAATATTTATCTTGTATAAGCAAAGGAGCTAGTAAAATATCCTGTGAATAGCCTCAGAACGTTCTTGTGAAATACAGTCAGGTTCAGAAAGTGGTTAGTTATGGTACTTGGCCCAAAAAGTATTTTATAATATCACGTAAGAATTATTAGCTTTTTTTCCCCAAAAGCACATAATGGGATAAACTAATTTCATGCAAGACAGAGATTCACTAATGTTTTTATATGCTTAACTCCATTTTAAGATCAAGATTGATTTTTGACTCACAGTGCTCCCTGGTTCTTGGCCTTTTAAAACTTAACATGAAGATGCTGCCCTTTCAGAAGGGACAAAATTTGGGCACAACAAAGCTGTTGTGTCAGTCAGGTCCTTAGTAAAAAGGAAGCTTGCTCAGAATCCTGGTTTAGGTAAGGCTTCGTACTAGAGCGCAATCTTTGCTTTGCAAACCTATTAAATTGGGCCAAACCTCTCTAGAAGTTAGAAGATTGGTGCATAGCCCTCAAAGACTTTAATTCCCTTTTCGTTAGTACCACAAGTACTTACATATTACACTACTACACTTACAACTTTGCACACCTGCAACCTTTGCCACTGTTTAGTTATTTTAAAGAAAATGTAGCAGCCGAGTTTAGCTGCAATCAAGTTATGTGGGCATGAGATTGAACAATATTATGGAAGTATTTAGTATGAGATAGAATGGCAGCCTGAAATTCTAGAGCTGAGAAAGTCAGGACCATGTTTAGTACATTTTTTTTATTCTTCTAGAGATCTAGGTCAGGATAGATCTTGTACGGACTTAGTGTCGGAGAGAGACAGCTAGTGGCGTCCCCCAGGGGTCTGTGCTGGGTCCAGTCTTGTTCAACAACTTCATCAGTGATCTTGATGAGGGGATAGTGGCCACCCTCAGCAAGTTTGCTGATGATACGAAGTTGGGAGGATTGGCTGACGCACCTGAAGGCTGTGCTGCATTCAGTGAGATCTGGACAGACTGGAGAGCTGGGCAGTAAGAAACCAGATGAGGTTTAACAAAAGCAACTGTAGTCTTGCACCTAGAAAGAAATAATTGCAAGCACCAGTATAGGCTAGGGGAAGACCTGCTGGAGAAGAGCTCTGCAGAGAGGGACCTGGGTGTCCAGGTGGACGACAGGTTGGCCATGAGCCAGCAGTGTGCCCTTGTGGCCAAGAGGGCCCATGGC
Source organism: Perdix hodgsoniae (assembly GCA_035772895.1). Taxonomy (NCBI): domain Eukaryota; kingdom Metazoa; phylum Chordata; class Aves; order Galliformes; family Phasianidae; genus Perdix; species Perdix hodgsoniae. Next base: position 6,659,761 of record JAPSGF010000037.1, on the reverse strand, counting down.
ATTCTGGGGTGCACTAAAAAGAGCGTGGCCAGCAGGTCAAGGGAGGTGATCCTTCCCCTCTACTCTGCCCTGGTAAGGCCTCATCTGGAGTACTGTGTCCAGTACAGAGAGTGAAGAATTTCACAATTTTACAGTGAACTGTCTTTTAGGTTCTTGAATTCATTGTGAATTGTGATAGAGTATATATAAAACCATGGTTTTATACTCTATCTATAACTATCTATAACTATCATGATATCAGCATACCTGTCTTTTTTTTCCAAGTTCCTTTTTTCTGTACACATAGTTTTGAAGGACAGTTTGAAAATACTATCATGAATTGCTAAATGCTTAAGTGTTTACATCCTGAATATTGCCTTATGCAAGGTATCACCAAAACAAAACAACCATAAAGAAACAGCAAGTTCTGCAGAAATGTAGATTAGGCCTCCTGTTCTCCTTTTAAGAAACACAGTGTTGGTTGTAGAATGGGCTGACTTATTATCTACTTTAGGGAAATCCATTTGGGGAATCATAAGTATAAGCATTGAAACAATGAAATCTCTTACAAAGATGAAACATAAAACAGACCTTTGGGGTCAGCTGGAAACCGCTTCAGGGCTTTGACTTGAATGGTTTGCCAGTTAAGAGTGGTTGAGTTACAAGCAAGGTGAGATCAGCTGAATCAATTTGACAGTGGTATATTTCGGTGGAAACTGTCATAAAATGCTGTACAACTTTGGAATGCTATTTGGAAAGGACACCTGTACATATTTCATTAACAGTAACTCTCTTTCATCAGTAATGTGCAAAAATGGGTCAGAAAAAAACCCAAGGCAGGGCCTATATTATGCCTTTGTTATTCCTGACAAATAGTTTTTCCTAATCTTAAAGATATCCACCGACACAGATGCAACAGAATCTCTTCCAGTCTTTACCATACTCACTGTTTTTCATAATGCTTAACCTGAGCTTTCCATGCTGCAACTTTAGCCTATAGGCAGATGTTATTCCCATTTTTTTTTTTTTTGCAGCAACAGCCCTTAAGAGCACTATGAACATCTTAAATAGCACAGAACTTCAGCTGTTCATTGTGTAACTGAGAGAAGTGAAGCAGAGAAATAGGAGGTGACTTTCAGAGCAGTGAGGCGATGATTAATGCCTTTTCACCTTGGAAGTGAAGCTCCTAACACTTCACTGTATCGCACTTATTAGGTTGATACAATTGCATGAGTCTAGCGTGTTGTACCAAGGATAAGCTGGATAAGTTTGTCTCAGTAAGTTGTCCCTATTAAGTCTTAAGCTTCTCTTATATTCCAGATAGACTTACAGATAGCCTTTTTTAAAAAAGGTCAAGTCTATCTCTTCATGGCTCTGTGCACACAGGTACTCTGTCTCAGAGGCAATTGCAAGTCAGGCCTTGTTTGCAGGTTGAGTTCCAGTCTCTTAACTAATATTTTGGCTGTGCTAAAACCACAGTAAAGAGTGAGTAGGCAGTACAAACATGTAAGAATTTTTGAATATTCATTAACTTTTGACTGCATCCACAAATTCTCCCAAATAATCATTGTTATTTTAGCAGTTTGTGGAGGTGTGTATGCTCAGTAGCATGACAGCAAAACCCAGTAGTTGTGAGTGCTTACATTCAGGGGTTTGAATATAAAATCCCATTTCTCTGCTCAAAATTGTGAAGCTGCCTGTCTGTCTTGTTTACTTGTTTACTTTTATCAATAAGCAGTGGCTTGGTAACAGAAACAACATTTTTTTTTACAACATTACAAATATGGAAAATTACTCTTCCATCTTTTTTAACTCCCACTGTCATTAAGGTGTAAAGATAGAAAACATGCTGTCACTTTTACGAATATGCTGATAATAAATATTTTTTTTCCCCTCTGGAAATGATGCATGATCCAAAAAAAAATAATGAATCCATGGAATATTATTGTTGTTTGTAACAAATGTAGTCTTTAAAAGTAATATTAAAGAACCTCTTAATTGTGATTTAAAAAAAAAAAAGGGAGATTAAGAGATGGGTGGCAGTTCAGTCAGTTCAGCTTTAACCGAAGGGCAGTTTGCCATCCAGTATAAGGCTATAGTGACAGATGCAGTGACCTCTGTTGGTCAGTCCCTTCCTGAAATTCGTAGAAAATTTGTTTTTGTTTTTTAATTGAAATTTTTTCCAATTAGATTTGACAGACATTCTTACTTTTTTTGACAATATTGAAAGAAGTAGGCCACGTTCCTGTCTCAAATAAAGACTGAAGTTTCAAGAACTCACTGTTCTGATAGCTCTTTTAGATGTTTCTTAGTGGTCTGTCATTATAAGTAAGGTTAGGAAGAAATTCAGAATTTAATGCATGAACAAGTGAGGGTAAGGTGCTTCTGGCAGATGAAAACAGTAATGAAAGAGAACATTGAAATAAACTTCATTTGTAACAACTAAAAATGATAAATTATGTGTAGCTAGAGAGAAGCAAGTAAAGTACCTGAATAATTATGGTCTGATTATATTCTCTTGGGCTTTTAGGCTTATGGAAAGGAATGGAAAGTTTTAGGCTTATTGTTTTGAAAATGAATTTGAAGCTGCTTTGAATAGTTTTCTTTATAATATTTGGGTATTGTAACTGGGTAATTGTGGTAGGATATTGCAGTGTATGTACAGACCTGTACAGCAAGTGAAGACAGAGAAAGAATTTGAAATTTTATGGAGCTGCAGCATCATGCTAACTAATTAATAAAGCAAGTGTTTGATTAAAGCAGGTCATTACTGAAGTTGCCAGAAAAAGAATGTCTGTCATTAAACTTCAGGGCTGCTTTAGACACTAGAGATGAACCAAAATGGAATGTACTGGAATTGCTGGACCTGTAGGTCCCCAACTGGTAACTGCTGTTACACTACAGATGTGCTACAGATATACTACAGATGTAGTTTCTGCATCTTACACCTTCTTAGAGCCTTATGAAGCCTGTTAATCCATTACATATGAATACCATTACAGTTAATTAAAAAAAAATCCAAAATTTAAAAACCTCTTAATGTTGTCAATGTATAGAATTGTTTATTAAAAAGTTCTCTTTCCAAATTCAAATGAATTGAATTGCGGCAATTATAATTCCTGCAGCTCTGAAAGTGAGAGATGCAGTCTTATTGGACCTTCCTGCTAAAGTGCTTGCTTAAAAAAAAACAGCAATGCACAAACAACTTCAACTCCACCTGTAAGATTAATCTTGAAAGGTGAAAACGCAGTGTAAAGTCATGGACAACTCTGAAAAGCAGCTGTTTTATTTGAACTGCATCTGGACATTAAAACGAAAAGAAAATAATCAAATGAAACCACTACAACACACAATTTTTTATAATCAGAAATACTTGTATCAGGCTAATTTGGTAGAGAACTCCAGAAAGCCACATTTCATAATTTTCCATTTTATTATATGACATTATATTGTTAGCTGTAATCTGCTTATATTCTTGACTTCACAGTATTTTACACTTAGCAGAAATTTGCCTTGAATTTTATGCAGATTTTCTTCAGTGACCGTTGAAGGTGATCAGTGAACTTGACTTTTATTTGCAATTCTAGGTATCCATCCACATTCATGTTATTTTCTGGATGCTTTTGCTGAAGTGTTTGTTACAAAATTTCAAAGTTTGTTTAAATTTCACATTTTACACAAAAGTTCTCCCGTGAAAATCGGAAAGTAAAATGAAATCATCAAAGAATATTTTTAATTTGTCAACGATTATTAATCGATAAAAAAAATTTGCACTGCATCTCAATAAACTGGCGAAGATAGTACAGGCTATGTAAATTACTGATGATAAACACATTTTTAGAAACATTTATAGGGGTGAAACATCTTGAATTGGTAAAACTCAACTCACTGATGTAGTAGTCTGTCTCTTCTGCTGACAGTGTCCATCTGTAAGGAGGCAACAACATACAGTGACTCTAAGCAGTGCCGTTTTACTGTTATATTTATGTATGTTTGAATTTTCAGTTTAAATATAAAGTGATTTTTTTAAATGATCTACATCCTGTATTTTGTTTTCAACAAAATAAAACGTGTAATTTAGGTAGATAAATATTTGCCTCTGAATCCTCCGTTTTGAGATAAAAAGGCTAAGGAATATTTCTGATGTCAAGCATGAGTGACACTGAGGGCTGCCTTGGACTTGAAGAGGATCTTCTCTTGCAGTCAGTGCTGTCATAGTTTGTGCAAGCAGGTGAGAAGTGTCTGATTCCTGCTGTAGCTAGATGTCTTTGTTATTGTGCTTGCAGTGAATGTAATATCTGAAAAAGTTCTGACAAGTTCAGGTGCAAATAAGCTTTTTAAAGCACTTATCGTTATAAATGGAATTCTTAGAAAAATGCCAGTATTAAGTGTAACTCAGAGTCCTGAAGCTAGACAGTGAGAGGTTGAAACAAACAATGGTAAGCATTCCCTTTTTTCTTCCTTACTTGATATTTAAATCTTGGTCGTTTTGATCTGTTCACTTTTGCTTTCAAACTGAGCATTAAAAATCTGCGGTCACCTGTACTTCCAGTACTCCAGTAGCATAAAGGACTCATAGGGAGGACTTGAAGTAGCATGAGAGTGATGTCATGTAAAGTGTACTCCCCACAACAGAACTATGTAAGGTATGGGAGAAACACAGTTTGTCCAAATGATTTCTAAATATACATCAAAGAACAAACAAAGAAAACCAGCATAATAAAGCAGTTTTTTAATCTTTGACCTTCATTTTTCTTATCAATAATCAGTTATCTTTGGTTTCTCAACTCCGTGAATGTTATTTCTCTGGAATAGAATAAGCTGTCGTAATGTAAGTGTTGCTGATACTCTTGCCAGGGCAATCTAAAAAAATGTGTGTGATTCTCCTTTTAAGAAGCAAGGAAGGGAAGGAGAACATAAAGAATTTGACTGTAGGCTGGTAGTTCAGAGCATTGATTTTCTGCTCAGTTCTACTGCTTCTGGCTGCGTGAAATGGATCAAACCCTTTTGTTCTCTTCACCTAGGGTTTCTGACACTGTCCTCACTTCTGTGAGTTTAAACTATTAAGGAAAAAAAAAAATGTTCTGAGTGCTTGTGTCTCAGTAATATGCTGCATTGAATGCAGTCTTCTGCAATGCCAAGGACAAGAGGATTTTCTGTCCCCAGATGCCACTGTTTTCTCAGCCATAACCTTTTATTATTTACATATGTAGTATGCATGGTGTAGATCCAACCCATGTAATTGGATTACTGTGGATATTGAACCTGAGCTAACAGTCCTGTTGGAGATGTGTATCATCACAGTTGTACCGCTCTCTCTATGTAGCTGTCACTGGCCCCATCAGCTCTGAGGCAACAAGGCAGACAAATTAACAACACAGTGCAGAGCCAGGGTTGAAACCTAAAGAGAGAAAGTATAAACAGTAGTGGAATGGGGAAGGAAATGATGTGCTGTTACAGAAGGTTAAAAACTCTTGATGCACAAGCATTGTGTGTCATGTTTTGGCTGTTACTTCTCAAGTGTTAATAATAATTTGAGTACTTAGTCTTGGGGTTCTATTGTGTCAAAGAAGTAACTGTCCTTTTCTTTGGGGTTTGGGAGGGGGAGAGAAGAGGAAGACTAATTTTTTTTAATTTTTTTTTAACTGAAGGTATGGGATGATGTAGCTAACCTTGTCCCTGAGTAGTTCTCTGCCTGCACTTGGCTATTAATATCAAGAGAAAAAATATCCTGTTATTTACTGTGAATATACAACTCATGATGTGAAGATGTAAAGAATTGGTTTCCAGGTTGTTGTTTTTTTTTCTGGTGTTAAATGCATAGGGAAATGTCACTTGGATGTTGTGAACGATGCTTATCCCACTGAAATAAAGGAAGACAGCAAGAAGTTGAGCAGTGTGCAAGAATTTGCTGTTATTTTAAGGAGATGTGTTAAAAGCAACAGGACAGCTACTTACAACAGCTAGGTTTTTCTAGGTTTTCATTCTGGAATTTTGTTATAGAAGGATTCAAGGATTTAAAAAATAAATAATTGCATACACTTGCAAATATCTGCTGATCTGGAGAGATTGGTTGGAACTTATGTAGCCATGGTCTGTGGAAATACTAGCTGTGAATTACATCTAACCTGTTCACTTATCAGGGCCCTTATTTCAGCTGTTGTGCGGTCATCTCTACTGTTCTATACAGTGGATGTGAGAAGGAGCCTGGCAGAAAGTAAGTGTAAGCTGCCTTCTCTTAAATTATTAGCTTTTATTTTGATTTATTTATTGTGGTGCATCTTACATTTAATGTACATATAAAAGACTATTCAAGTTGGTATTAAAAAAAACAACTTCAAGGTTTTTTATTTGTAGACTATTATTTTGCCTCTCCTTTATGAAGTCAATTGTACGGCTACACTGTGCAAATTTAGTAAAGCATGAAACTCAGGGAACAGAGGCATAAGTCTACTCATAGCCATCATAATCACAATTTGACCCTAATTTGGAAAATAAATAAATATTAATGCACAGAAGTGATTGGGCCTGCTGTTATACAAAAACCTTCATAGTGATGCTGGTCATGGAGCTGGAACACTTACCAGAGAGGAGAAATTCTGGGAACTGGGCTTGTTCAGCATGGAGAATAAACAGATTTTGGGGAAAACAGTAGCTGCCTCTTGGTACCTATTTAGGAGAAAATTGAGAGGAATAAGCCAGAGGTCTTTGTGGTGGAAAGAAGAAAAGACAACAGATTGAAACAGAAAAGGTTCAGGGGAAGTTGCCTCCATTGGCAGTGACAAGTCCATTTGGTAAGGGAAAGGGAACAGATCTCTTGTAGCACTGACCTGGCTGAAGTCACCTAGCAAAGTTCTGTGTCTTACAGTTTATTCTTAAATGAGTAGGATAACTTCACTGTGTTGTGTGTTCCTTTCAGTTTGACTGATATTTTTATATCAAAATAACATTTTAAAAAGAAGCTATGCCTTTCTGTGTGAACTGGTTTTTTTTTACTTTTAACTAGTATGACTACATTGAATGTGCACAAAAATGAAGGCCTATAAGCTATGTAATAAATAAAATATTCCTAATGCCCATAATTAAAACTTTATATGACTGCTTAGCTGTAAATGCTCTTTATGTATCTTGAACTTCTGTACCATTCAGAAGAAAGTACAATGAGGACAGTTGACAATAAATTGGCTCTTTCAGTACATTCTTATGGCAAAATGTCTGGAATGTATTGAGTGATTACCTTGGCAATGGTTCACATCCAGATTGTATTACCTTGCATAGCAGTTGTGTGTTGACTGTAATCACATAATAGTCTTGAAATGCCAGATGTCTTATGTGAACCTTGATAATGAATATCAGCTAAGTATTTTTTTGTCATTATCTTAGTGTGGGTTATTTTTAGTGTATCAAAAATAAGTAGACACTAATATTAGTCCTCTCCTGCTATTTTAAACAGGTCAGTTTGGTAAATTCAATTAATACTGTTAGACATGCTGAAGTATTTTAATTAGATTCTTTCAGTAGTTGGATACAATTTTAAAAGGAAGCTGTATTGCTTACCTTTGATTCATTTTGGGACTTAAATTCTCAGTGGGGTTTGATTTTCTTGTTAATTGTTCTTACAAACAAACTTTAAGAGAGGTTATGAAAGAGATTGGTAGGGATTCAGAGTTGTCATGCTGGTGGACATCTGTTTGTTTCAAGTTAATTGAATAAATTACTTTAATTTTAAACAGATTTAAGAGATTTTTTTTTAACCTGATATAATGGATTTTTTTACTGCACGCTCTTTCCATTCCATTTTTCTTTCTATTACTTTGATCTCCAGTGATTGTGTATTAAGTGACAAAAGAGCAAACATTTTAGAAAATGAACTAAGACAACACCACCAAAACCAACCAAACAAACAAAAAAAAGTGAAAAATATTTTTTTCTCTGCACAAGCAAATATATAACCTAGGCTCTGTTCAACCAGAAGGAGTTGTTATCAATCTGTAAAACAAAGGTGCTAGGTTGATTCAGAAATGATTCCTTTCAGTCACATTGCAGACCTCATTTGGTGAGGAAAGGTGCCTATGGAGTACTAGCCAGGAGGGCTTTTCAAGTATTGTGCTGTCTGAATTTTGTTACTTATGGAAGTTTTAGCTTTTTTTTTTTTGTGGACACTTTCATCATAAGGAGAGGGCCAAGCAACAACTTGCTGAACGCATCATTTGTGTTAGTTTTCTACGGTGTTTTTATACTCAGCCTCCTCACTGGTGCTGCAGAGCCCTTGTTGCCTTCTGCTCCTGTTGTGATGTTAAACACAAAAGCTGTCCAACTAATTGGCTCAGATGATAAAATTTATGAGTAGATGCTAGTGTGTTGCGATGACATGAAATCTCCAACCTGTAACCATTTCTACAGCTTTCAGTCACCTTTTTGATGCCCAGTTCCTTTTATTTGAGTTATTGGTCTATTTCTCAATGCATGCATGTTCGAGTCTAATGGATTGTAAATGGATTTACCTTTTTTTATGCAATTCCCCGGCACCGAGCTTGGAAGGTATTCTGTTCTTACTGGAAACTTACGAAGGTGTGTGTAGATAAGATATAGATACGTGCGTTACATGTATTTACAATGCACATAGTTTTTGACACTTCTCTTGTGTAATAACACATTTTGGACCAAATCAACTTGCATAATCACACATGCTACTCTATTTTTGGTAATGCAGTAATTCATATTATATGTCTGTTTCTTTCACTTAACATTTTCTTATATGTTAATATTATAAAATGATGCAAAGATTGAAAGAAAAATAGTTCTTTGGGGTGATTAGTTACGTGATTGAATGTGACTGGTTTACTGACAGAACTGGCATGGTGACATGGCTACTGCAAAACAAATTGATATTACTTTTGTTTGAAAATGTGAGAAGATTAATTTTTCAATTTCTGAGTTTAACTCCTTGATTTAAAAATAAATAAATAAATCCTAACGCATTTTAATGTACTTGCCTTTGGATAAATGAATGAGAATATTTACCAGCCTGCTGTTGAAAGTAATCTCCACAAGAGTTATATTTAACTTGAAATTTAATTCATTATTCTAAATAAGTTTTAATTCATTTAATTTATTCAACTAAATGTTATTCAAGCATTTAAAATTAACATTTATGTGTACTGTGAAGACATTTAAGTGTCTGTTATTCTGAAGCAGTAAATATAACTAAAACCAACAGCATTTCAGGGCTTTGCAGGTTTTTTGATATAACATCAGGTTGTATATAGCCAGCTGCTGGAATAATTTTTGAAAGGTTTATTGGTACATGATTTATTTGTTACTATAGGTGACAAATTTAACAAATTTTAGTTGTATCTGACAGGCCTTCAGCTCCTGTGATGCTTGCCTTGTAGAGGTTCCGGGTACATTAATGAGAAAAGTCATGAATAAAGACAGGAATGTATTTGCTAAGGAGTCTGGAGTACTGAAATTATATGAAATGTTGTAATTAATGAACATGCTAGAGTTGAAATGGTGGCATTAAATTAACATCAACTTCAAGGTAGTTTTGGACAGGAACTCTTTATTTAGGACAGAAAGGCCTCTACATTCCAATGGACATCTAACTGGAGCTGTGGACTGTTTTTCAGACGGGCTCTTTCACATGGTGTTTCACTCCTGTGGTATCTCAGTAAAGCATACGTAGACCAAAGGGGAAAATTCTGCGTCTCTGGGCTCCATGGATGTTTCTGCTCAATTGTGGGAGTGCAGTGCTGGCCTTATTTGTAAAACTGATGCTTGGAACTCTTTACTGGGAGCATCATGATAGGCAGCAGAAATCACATGTGATGGAAAAGGAGTAACCCCTTAAGCTTAGTATCTATTTTTCTTTTTTTTTTTATATAAAAGTAGCTCTTTGAATTGAAGAGGACCCATCTGTTGCCCTCTGTTAGCTTTCCAGTGCCCTTTACAAAATCCATTGGTGATATTGGTCCTTTCACTCTAGGGAGGAACTGCTATAAAATATGCACACGGAGCAATGTAACTTTGTTAATGGAGAAGCCAAGGGTTGTTGGGCATGGGAGTGAACGCTTGGTTGGTGTGTTGAGAATGGTATAGGAAATTAAATAGTCTTGTTCCTCAGTTTACAAGATACATGATGCAAGATGCTCCTTATTGTTATCTGGGAAGAGCGTGGTTTGTTTTGTTTTTGGTGTTTTTTTTGGTGTTACATATGGCAGCACAGCAGAAAAACTGTAACTGGAAATCCACAGAAGTCTGTATGCGATCTGTTTATTCACTGTGGTCTGATGTACAGACCTAAGTTATCTTGGTTATTGACTCTTTTTTAGATGATAAGCCTAAAGCATACATAAATCATAACTTTGTAAATTAAATCATTTAGGTTTATTGTGAAGATGTGAGAATTTGAAGATAGAAAATTTATTCCTTTGGTAAATATGTAAAAATCCAAAAAGATGTGAAAGCAGCTTTATAAATGAAGGTCTAACTTTGAATGAAGAAGTGAAAATTGAGTTACTTTCATTGTGCAAAGGAGTGGGAAATGATTTTTAGGTATTGAAATAAGATGTACTGATCTTAACTTCTAATTAATTGTTGAGGTTGATAACTTAGGTAAATTTTATGAAACAGGAGCTTGAATAAACAAAAGAAAATAGATGTTGCATGTTTCACGTAGTTCTGTGAATGCTGTCTTCGTAATGTTTATTCTGAGTTTGTCTTCATCTTTTGTGCAATTTTCCGACTTAAATTTTTGTATTGATAGAACAAACTACTATCATGCAGTATTACACATTGAAAACTACTTTTTTTGTGATACAGACCACTGCTTTTCTGCTTTTTCAGTGCACCAAAGCTCCCTTATGCTGGCTTTTAAGTTTATATTTGAGTAAAAATAGGCTTTTTAAGAGGTTTGCAATGATCAGAATCAATCAATTTTTTATCAAGCAAACAAAATAAGTAACTTATCACACTTCAGGAGGGTGCATAGAGCATGAAACTAGGGCATAGGAATTAATATTTTAGTATTCTGCACTTAAGGCATTACATGCTTTTTGCTGACAACAATGGAAACAACTTAGAAATGGAGTGAAACAGGAGCTTTTCTCTCCTCTGTTAGTTGTCAACAAAAACTTGAATTGACTGAGGAAAGCCATGGTCTGCCAGCTTATTTATCCATCTCACATCTCACCTGTCAGCCAGTTTTGTCGTGTTCATTTTATCTTGCTCTCATCTAAGAATTATTCTCATAATTTCCTCTTTGACCTAAGGTATGCATGTGTCAGCTTCCTTTAGAGGAAGTAGAGCCCAGAGAACCTGGGAAATCAAATTGTATGTCTTCTGTCACAGATCACTGAAGTCCCCAGTTTTTATTTGCTTTCTTTGTTTAGTGACCATCAACACATACTGAAGAATCTGAACAAATGGCTATAATTAATATAATTACTGCCTTTCATGTTCCTGGTATAAATCTGTTGACAGTAATGCATCCAATATTTCCTTAATCATATGATAACATTCATTTGAATTTTCTACTTTGCATTTTCTTCATTTTAGTCTGAGTTTGAAGTAGATGTGTGTGTATATGTACATATGTACACAAACATTTTATGGATTCTTTTCCCATCATCCTCTTTTCTGTTGCTGTACAGTAATGCAACAGGCATTGGGATCAAATAACAACCTTATCAATGGCATTAGGATGTCATGCCAATGCAACCAGGACCCTTTAACTCTCCGTAAAGAGATTTACTCATATCAGTGTTGTGACTATTGGCATTTTCTGCCAATAATGCTTTCTATTGCTTGCTTCAGGAAGTTTCTCAGGAAAATGTAGAATGCTTTTCATGAAGACAGATCAGCAATTATTCCTGTTCAGGTGAAGGAAAAAACCAACAAACCATCCTCTTCATTCATTCCTGACGTTCTGTTTTCCATTATCTAGAAACCATTTATGTAGCTGTCTTGCTCCAATTCATAGGAGGGAGAGGAGGTTCTTTTTAATTTCTGTATACCAGGTGTGAGATTAAGAAACAACGGTTCTAATGTTGGTCCGACCAGTTTATTACAGATGTTAATTAGGGAGATGGGGAAGGGGAGGACAGTTGCTATATTATGGATTAGGGTAATGGGGAAGGGAAGGAAGGTGATAGAAAAGATAGGAAAGAAGCAGCAAGGAGTCTATACAGGAAGCAAGAGGTAGATAGTCACCGCCATGGATCCAGCGTGGTTGGTGGTTCAGTCTTTGATCTTCAGTAGTGGTAGGTTGTCGGGCAGTGTTGTTCTGTTGATAACAGCGACAGTGACCATGGTGATAATGACCCATTTTCAATGCTTTCAAAGTGGTTGAGTCAGCTGTCTTGGAGCGGCAGCTTCTGGCTCTGCGATCTCAGTGGAAGCTCCTTTGTTCCCATCTTCCTGGTCTTGCCAGCAGATAAGAGGGAGCAGGGAGGCACCAACTTGTATCTTGCCTTCACAGGATACAGTGGCATCATCCCCCAGTTTCCCATAGCAAGCTGGAGTTATTTGATCACAGGCCAGATCTTCTGCCAGTAAACTGTCCTGAGCACTGTCTTAGCAAGTAGCTAAAATTGTCCATACAGTGATGTTGATTGCCACATGGCAACACTCCTAGCCAAGTCAGTCTTATCACAAGAAATACCTCAGGAAGCAAGCTTTGAGCCTAAAAACAAGGAAGGATTCTCCGTAGCTAAGATTAAACTTGTCATTTTAAGAAAATGCTAAGAAGCTGATCAGATCTTCAGTTGGCATGTACTACTAAAAAACAAAGAAACAAAGAACCAATGAAGCAGTATGGTTTGTGGGTCTGGCCCAATCTGTTTTTTATAGTTCATTCTCTCCTCTAATCAGCAAGACAGCTTTGCTTCAAAATCGCCTTTGATAAGAATTTCTAATTAACAGAAAATTGAATTATTGAATGAAATCACATTTGCTATATAATTATATTAATAATGTAGCCACTGTGGCTGCATGGAATGCTTGTGTCAGAGAGAAGGCTGGGAAATGGTCATGGATTTTCTTATTACTGTATCCGAGTATATGGAAGTGTGGACAGCTGCAGAAAACTCAGTTTTTTATGGCTGATTTTAATGAAGTCTCTGGTTTCCAAGGGGAAGTAATTGCTATGCTGGTAGCTAAGGCTGTTGTAGTGTTTTGGAACTCTACTAAGTTAAAAAAACAAAAATAGATGTCATTGCAATGTTTTGGTCTAAGAAACGTAGCACAAAATAGTGCTGCTGGGGAAATGTGATTGTCCAAACTACTATTGAGAATTACAAGCAACTAAATCTTTATTTTGAATAAAAACCTCAACAACATCCTCTGCCTCTCCAGTTTTGCTGGAGAAGCACTGCATCATCTGTTTTATGCTCGTGGCTGTGTAGCAAATATATGTTAGATCTGCAAATATGGAAAGTGTAATAGTATTAAGATCATTCATATGAAATTAAACATTAAAGTGCTGTTTGAACCCACTACTCTGGTAATGATGACTGAAGACTGGAATCAAGTTGTCATTTCTTCTAGTGAAGCGCAGGCAGCAGTACCTTGTTTTTTTCCATCCTCTTCTGTAAAAATGGTATATTTCTAACACATAAACAACTTCCTGCAAATGCGCTGACTTTCTTCATGGACTTCATCTTCCTAATTGCTAGCACTTGAAAAATGGAATATCAAATACAATCAAATGACCTTATAAAGCAAAATAAATCTACTGCTGCAGCAAAACAGCTAATCTTTATCAATGATACGAGCATAGTAGCTCCGGTGCAGCTGAGAATTAGCTTAAGTAGTAGCAAAGGAGACATAAACATGTTTTTTGCAAATTTAGTTATTCTCATTTAATGCCATGACTGATTCTTTTTTTTTTGTGCTTAAGCCAAAAAAAAGTCTGGTTTGGGATCTGCACAAAGATCTTAAAGGTGTTCTCTGTCCCTTTTATGATTAAAAGTTTCCAGAATTTGTGATTATTATTTTTTTCATTCCCTCCATCAACCTTCTAAACATAGTTAGATGCAAATTGATAGTATTTGTGTAGTTTCTATTCCTGTCACCAGTTCAAAGAACTGATTTCTGTTAGCCATTATTATTTTTGACTGCATATAAAGGCTGTGATTTTGTTTGGAATATTCTTTATCACCCTTGGTATTCAGAATCATAAAACATTACCCCAAACATTGTGAAAAGATTAAAAATCAATTTAAGTGCTGAATTTTGCATGGTTTTCAACCTGACGGTATTTTGGAGTGGTTTTGTTTGTTTTGTTTTCCCAGCTTTTTTGTTAGGAGAAAATAATCTTTACTATTGTGTGTATTCTTAATACATGTTTTCCTGTATTAAGTAACACGGTAATTCATTCTACTATAATGTGTATGATGTCCAGTTTTTATTTTTTCATTTTTTTTCAAATGTTTCAGGGAGCCGTAGCCCTGCTCCCTGAGCCATTCTGCACCAATATGTTTCTATTCACAGCTAAGTTTTGGGACTTCTTAAGCATTAGAATTAAATGACTTCCATTTAAATTGGACTTGAACCTGTAGAAGTTCTTGGCATTAGCTCTTCATATACCTATTTGCTTATAAAATGTTGACAGAAAGTATCTTTTTTTTAATATGCATATTCACTCTTTTTATAAATTTGACACAGCAGTTTTGTTATTATTGGTTCATAATTTTAGCTTTACTAATCACATATGCTAAGCATATGCAGGCAGATTTACAAGCAAACACATATATTCATGTCAAATGATGTATATTTGCAGATCATGACTTTTTAGGATAGTTCTGAACATCCACATGTTTTAATGAAGTAATCAATATCACAGTATTTGTATATAAGTAAATGAATGAGATATATGAAAATGGAATAGGCTCTATTTATCTTGTTTGTCAGTAGTAAGTGCCTGTCAGTATGAAATAAAGACAGCTGTGCCTCCTTTTAAGACATAATAGCTGTGGTATTGACTTTAATGCACTTGAGATGTTTTACTAATACAAAAATATTCTGATTCCTTTCCTTTCTGTTGACTGTGGCGCAGTTATATCTGGCAGTTTGGATTTTTCTCAGGTACATCCAGCTTAATCTGTGAGGACTAGAATATGAGAATGCTTTCAAAATTATCAGTATTCAAAGGGAGACCTCTGGCAGAACATGACTGTGGTGTGATGTGCTCTTAGTGTCCTGTGTAACTGAGCGTATCAGCTTCACTGGGATGATTTTTGAAGTGTCAGAATTTCAAAATGTCTTCTTTAGCTGTGGAAACTGCTTGGTGTCCAATTTGAGTTGTGCCCTATTTGCATAGATGTATTTTGCACCTCTTCTCACAGAAGAGACAGAAACAAAGGATTTGTGCTTTTGGAATGAAAGATTTGTAAATGTGAGATGTTACAGGAAGATAAAGTAGAAAAGAAACTTAAATAGGAGGGAAGTATCAAGCCAAAAAAAAAAAAAAAGAAAGAAAAAAGAAAAAACAGAAAACAAAATGATTTGGTGAAAATTATTGAGAGAAAAGATAAATAAAAATTGATGCCATTATGAGTTGCAACCATAGTTGAAACCACTAGATTTTCTTACTCTGCAGTAAAGCGAAATCAAGAAGGCCTGGGAAGCAACTGGTTCACTACCCAGTCAAATTATGGTTTGTCTCTGTAGGTACCAATTTATCTCCACCACTGTTATTTATTTATTTATTTAATCTTCTAGTAGATGTCTTTGAATCACAGAATTGTAGGGATTGATAGGGACCTCTAGAGATCACTGAGTTTAACCTGTGCTAAAGCAGGTACCTTGCAGCAGATCACACAGGAAGGCATCCAGACAGGTCTTGAATATCTCCGGAGATGAATTAACAGCTGAAATGAGCATTAACATCATAAAATAATTACAGATATCTTGTTTCATTTCCTAATTTTTTTTAACAGAACAGTACTATGAAATATGTATTGCACTTAATGAATAACAGAAAAAAAAGTCAGGTAGCCTACTCAAGGTATTTACTTGTAGTAAAAGAGTACTGAAGATTTTAAGTATTTGCATCTTATTAGGTTATATTTATTGACAAAATCTATTAACTGGCCACATATCAGTAAACTTTATATTTTCAAAGAAAATAAGTGATCTTAGTTATGTCTTAAGATGAAAATGATAGAGTTTTATGGATTTAAATGAAAGTTCACCTATTTCTTAAATTGAGTGATTTTGTAAGGTAGCCAGGTCTTTGAATGACTTACAGCTTCTGTTGACTTTCAGGAGGGATTTTGCTCTTGAGGGAGAGCATCTTTTAAAAAAAATTAGGTCCAGGTTCCTGTATAACTTCAAAAATCTCAGCCTTTGTCTTTATACCAGTTTATTGTATACCAATGGAGTATTGGAAAAGCATCAAACTGAAAAGTTCCCATATCAAATCATAAGAGCAAATCCAAGTTTAACGCTACAAAAGGTTAGCCAGACCTTTTGAAGTGATGTTATGTGAGCTCTACTGAATCTTACATTTTTTTCTCCATTTCTTTATCAGTTAAAGGATATATGAGTTTTGTAGCTTTAAACAAACAGAAATAATGACAGTGTCTACTTTGAGTTGTGAGTGCAGGGAAGCCAGGAATCTTTAGCTAGGTACTGCAGATTTCTGTTTCACATACTCTCTGAATGATATCTTTTTTTTTCTTTTTTTCTTTTCTTTTTTCTTTTTTTCTTGTCTTCAAAATAGGAGAAAAATCCAAAACAAGTGAAATGTTTCTGTGGTCTGATCCCTATGGTGCAGCTGCCACAATCCCAAGTGCATTAATTTAGATGGGTAGAATCTGGAAAGGCCAAGTTTGGGGCATGTGTTCAGCATGGTGTTATTCCTCTCTAAATGATTTAGAGCAAAGGTTAAAATAAAATCAATATTTTCTCCTGTTAACTTTTCCATTTTAATTGGAAGTGTGTGTTAGCCCATATTTGTTAGACCAGGGAGGGATATACACACTGTATTCAGTGTTGGACTGAAAGAGAGCAATCACAAAAGTACTGGTTACAGCTCAAGATGGATTAATTTCTCTGCAGTTTCCTTGGCTGATGGTGCCTGTTGGATCATAAGCCCTGTCACAGTCACTTTCTGCTTATCAGCTCTCTGAATTCAAATGTGTACCAGAGAATGGAAGCTTGCAGATATATTGAAGACTTGCTACGTGAAGGAGATGGGGGGGTCTCATGATACTATGTTACTGTAGTGCTGTAGTATCCAACTAAGAATTGGAGCGTTCTTGTATCTCCTAGAACACATGGAAATGATGACCACTGACGAAGAACTGCATAACTTCTGCTGTTACATGGCAAAGGGTTCAGACACAATGTTGAACTCGAGCACTTCATGTTACTTTATTCAAATCTCTTGTATTTCAAAGCGCATGTTGGTAACTGATGTACCTGCACTATTTTTTGTGCTGCTTTTAAGAAACCGTTTTGCTGACTTTTAACACCGAGGTATTTTTTGCTTTGCTTTGTTTTTCAAATGTAAGAAATTAAGACACTGAACCATTTTAGTAGGAAATTTTTTCATCTTTTACAGAACACTGAGCACCGATTTCTCTAATGTAGTAAATAACGTTTTTGAAGGGTTGCTAACGTTGTCTTATTAACTATTCTGTATATTAATTCAGGCAGATACAAAGGAGAAAAAGGAAAAGATATCTGGTCTGTATATCAGATTTGTGAGGAAGAAAATATCTGTAATGAGCAGTGGACAAAAGTATGCTTAGCTCCATCAGAGGCAGAGCTGTGTTCATACCTGCCAAGAACTGGCTGCTCTCTGGGCACCTTGCTGGAAAACAGCTGCCTTTCTCTGCTGCTTTGCTTGTTCCCTGAAGGACACCAAATGTATGTATTTTAGAGGTCTTTATTTTTGCATTCAAGTTAAAGTTTTCAAGTTTTGTATTTAGGCTCTGTGTACAATGAAGGCAAAGGCAGGAATTTACCCAGCTTTCTTTAAAATGTAATTTAATATAGAGAACTGTGGTGAGAGGTAGACATGGCTGTATAAAAATCTGTGAATGTTCTTAGGAATTTGTTGTGGAAGTGTGGCAGAATGCACCACATCCCAAACATTATCAAGGAACCAAATAAATCACAGGCTGTGTGTAAAAGAGCAAGCACACTGCAAATGCAAAAAAACCAAACAAACCAAAAACCAACCAACCAAAAAAAAAAAACCCCAAAACAAGGAATGTCAGAACATTGGAAAACTGGATGTGATGTTGCTCTACTGCAGAGGAAAGGACAGTCAGTGTATGTTTTCTGAGACGTGCATGTCCCTGAACATTTACCCATCCCATGTTTTAGAAAGAGGAACCTGACATGTATGGGTTAAGCAAGCTCCCTTAATTACTGCTTCGATTTGCCAGTGGCATAAATTGTGACTGGTTAAAATCAGTGAAGCGTGCTACAGAAACTTCAGTTGGTGTGAGTGAGCCCAGCAGAAATCACTCTGGCATCACTTTGTTAATAGCTGGAAAAATCCCATCTGTGTAGGATTTCATGCAACGTGCTGGAGGAAGACTTGGGAAAGAACCCAGACACGACAAGCAGGCTGCCTTCATGCCCAGTCACTGTAGCAATAAGTTTGGTGAAGGAAAACGGAAATATTTGCGTTTTCTCAGTTAGCAATTAGAAAGATTTATCAAGCTTTACCAGAATGTGGAATGCATATTAAAGATGAAGCCCAGAGGCTTCCTCTAAAAAGCCTTAGTATATGAAAGCAGCACGGCATCAGGACTACTAAATGAATAATAACCCGAAGAAGAGAGATACTTTCCTTGGGCCAGGAGATAACAGCTTTAGTTCTCTGTAGTTCGTTAGCTGGGAGCAGAATGTTTGAATTGAAAAACAATGGGAGGAGCAGAAGAAGCAAAAAATGCAACAGGTTGTCTGTATTGAAGAATTGACTAAGTGAACTTTGAGATAGAACTGGAGATATGAGTGGAAAAAAAGCAGTATATCTTAATATATTAACTTGGGATGAAGGAGAGAAAGAAGTGGAAACTTTATGAAGAGGGAGAAGTAAAAGTGGAAACTTTATGAAGAGGGAGAAGTAAGAGTAAAAGCAGCAAAATGCAGAAATCTGTCAAGTTTTTGTTTTGTTCTCTTATAATTGTTGCTTCTATTCCATACAATAAAGTGTAGTCGTGATTCTAGTCTGAAGTTGTAGAGGATTTGAGCACAATGGGTTTCACAATACATGCTGGTTCTGTATGTTAATCCTGACACTGCTTTAAGAAAATATTCACCTTGAAAAATAGGAAGGTTAATACAGAATAGATCAGAATACAGCTAGATTTTTCTGTTCCTCATAAGAGAGTTTTATGGAGTCCTGATGGAATACATAACTGAATGATTTACATGATTAACTTCAATTATTTTATTTTTCAGCCTACTCCTCTTTGTATAATTCTCTGCTGCAGAAGTGCAGTGGTAATATCAGGAGACAATGTAAGAGCTATTATTTATCTAGATTTTTTCTTATTGATTTTAATTCTTTATTATTCATCTAAGTCACTAAATAATGGATGTGAAAATGAAGGTACTTCTGCAGTACTTCAGAATATGCTTGCTTAGAAATGAAATAAATGTATATAGGCAAATTGTGTATTTTAGTTTAACATTCTTAGGTAATTTCCAAAGAATAGATTAATTTTGTAGTTGTGAGGGTGGTAACAAATGTAAAACACATTAAAAAAGAAAGATTTAACAAGAATCCCAGAAATATGATGATTTGTCTATTGTAATTTTTAATTAGGTGCAAAAACAGTTCCTTAGTAGTAAAAGCAGGTTCCCCGTAGGCTCTCTGTCTCTTTATGATTTTAGTTATTCAAATCTTATCACTATCTGAAAAGAATTATAGTTTTCCGCTCTTCTCGAGATACAGTACAAAATTAGCAATATAATTCATTGTAGTGTTATACAGTGTTTTGAAATTAGGAGGAACGTTTACAAAATATCTTTAGAATAATGCACATTCCTTGATTTACTAATCAAACTTAAGCATTACATAACTTGATAGTGCTGTAAGTTGGGTGCTTGCTGGTTTCCAGTTTTACTGAGGGGAATGTTGTTATGCATGCCTGCACTGGGGTTTTTGCTTGCTTTTAGGGTAAGAGGTAAATAATATGGTGAGTCATGAAGGACCTATTTCAATCCTAGTGCTTTTATATAAATATTTACATTTTTGTGTATTCTATTCAAGCTTTTAAAGTATCCGAAATATGCCTTGGATAAATTATTATAAATTAATTCTGCTTTGAAATCCTGGACCTAAATTCCACAAGGAAAACTATAAATTTACTATTAATATTATCACTCCTTTTCTGGATATAGCTGAATCTGAGCATACTAGCAGTGGTATATAATAATTTGGGGGTTTCATTCCCAGTTTCAGAAGTTTTTGTATCTGCGTGTTTTATGATGAAACTGCAGTACGGCCTCAGCTTTGTTAGTTTTTGCTGTCAAATGTGCAAATTTATCTCTCATATGAATGTAATTAAAATTTAGACTTTCACCTAATCAGTGCTGAATTTTGTAAGAATGTAGATGGTAGACCAGTTAAACTTGGTTTGCCCACCGTGTCATTGGAATTTTGGAGACTTGTTTTAACTTCTTAGCAGAGTTAAATAAATATTTGCTTTTTTTGTGGAGGTGGCTGTTTTTTTCCAGTGGGATTTGGTGTGATGCTGACACTGTCCTTAGTGGTTTCTTAGAAGTTCTTTCTCTGTAGTCTAACTTGTTTAAGATGGTTTGGAAGATACCAAGGCTTAAAGAATCCTGTTGTCCAAATTGTGTTTATTTATTGCTTCTACGTGTATCTTGGTTATATGGCTTTAAATTCTAAAATTTTCTTAGAGATCAGAGTTAAAACTGAAGGTTAAGATATGTTAGCTGTTCCTTGAGATACACTTTACTATGTGCAGTTGATGCTATGGGTAAAACATTAGTAGTGACATATTGTTTGATACAAATCCAAAATAATTTTGACAAAGCGGCTAGTAAAGTATGTGCTGTTAATACGTGGGATAAATAAAATAAAAGAGGAGTAGTGGCTTCTTTAGTGCAAGTAAACTAAATTTTGTCCATCCTTCTGGAAGGAGAGAGGCCTGCAAACATATCAGGATTAAAAAAAAAAAAGAGTATGTATAGCATTTTTTAATTTTTTTTTAGTATTTCATCTGTATAGTAGTCTTATTTGTGCATCAACTATTGGTAAACAGTGTTACAACTGAATGCTAGCACTGGAAGCATTGAATTTATGAAAAACTCAATGGAAAGCTGAGCGGAAAAAATCATTAATGTGACTGTTGTTAAAAGCTTGTAGAAGTACGTCTGTGCAGAAGAATAGTTTTTAAACTGTCAGCATCTTAATGACTTTCTAGTGGCATAGGTGCTGCGTATTTCAGGCCATGGAGCAAAATATATGGCCCCTTCCAACCACTTTTCTTGTTATGCACTGCATGAGAAAATCAATTGGATGTTGGCATTTTATGGTCCAGTACATCTCATTGCTTTTAGGATTATTTTCCCACCATGTTTGTCAATGTCAGAACTTTGCGTGGAGTGTTCTTATTTCTGACAAGTGCTGTGGTTTACCACTGGCAGGCGGCTAAGGACTGCACAGCAGCTCTCTCGCTTCTCTTCCTCAGCGGAAGGGCTGTTGGAGTGGGGGGTGGAAAAGTGAGATGGAGGCAAAAAATATATATATATATATTTCTTTTTCTAAAAAAAAGACAAATGCTGCATGGAAGCAAAAGGAGTAAAAAACTCTCTGCTTCTCATCAGCAAATGATATTTAGTCACCTCATAGGAAGCAGGATCTCAATCTTTGCCCTCTGCTGAGGTTTTATTGCTGAGCATGACACCATGTGGTATTTAATACCTTTGTGGCCAATTCAGCTCAACTTCCTGGCTGTGTACCTTTTCCATCTCTTTCCTACCCCAAACCTCCTGACCTGTGTGAGGAACAGGAGAGACAGTCCTGGTGCTGTGCCAGTGCTGCTCACCCACAGCCAAAGCGCCGATCTGCTGTCAACACCATACCAGCTTCATGTGCAAAACCACAGTGCTGCATGGGCTGCTGGGGGCAGCATTAAATCTATCCCATCCAGACCCAGATGCCAGGCTATAATTCGTTTTTCTGAACAATATTTAAACCTTAATTACAGTATCACTGGGATGTAGATCTATCATAGAAAGCAATCTCATACTTTTCTAATGAGAAAGTTCCAGCCACAAAGCAGGATCAGTCAAAGAAAAAGCCTTTGAGTTTCACATCTTTTTGCCCCATAGTTGTCTCAGCTAAGCCTAAGAGAGAAGACAGACACCTATTCAAGTTTCCATTATACCAGCAATCGAAAAGATGACTTCAAAATACTTTGACGATCAAAACATTAGGAGGTGAAATGTTTTCCTTCATATTATACTGTTAGAATTTGATTTTTGTCCCCAAATAGATGTAGACTCTTATGGCTTCATTTTAGTAGTGTCTTGGTTGTGATCCTTATTTTTATTTACTATTTTCAAATTCTTCATGAATGAATCAGTTTCAGTCTTATGACGAAGAAAAGCAGTAGTGAACACTTAAATTGGTTTCTGCTCTGATATATATTGCTGTCCTGTTATTGGGCAGTGAAAACCCTTCATTATCAACTGTTTTTGGTATTATTTGATAATCAACTCTGTAGCAGAATTTTCTCGCCTCTTGAAATTAGAGATATGTGCCTTGCCATCTCTGATGGAGTAACGATTTTTTTTTTTCCTTTCTTTTTATCACTCTGAACCTGGAGAAAATCTGAATTAATGGGAAATAAAAGAAAGTTTAGTCTGTTTTTTCTCAGAATCTGAAAGTCACAATTAAGAAAGGAGAGGCTGACTTAATTTTTTTTTCCAGATGAAATGGGTAATGTTATTATACACACTGAGGATACTTTCAACCTTCTGCTACTTAGCTGCATTTTGTATCAGAGGAAAGCATTCAATTAAATGCTTGCTGCTACAAAAACTTGCTCATATCTCTGCAAATGGGACTGCTGTCATGAGTTCATAGACTGGCTTTCTGAGCTGAGATACTGTGCTAGCACTAAAATATCTTGGTTTTTTTATGTTCATGAACTTATGGTAAGAACAATTATCAGCCTTTGAAAACAAATTTACCAAACACAGTAAAAAAAAAAAACAGATACTGGCTTTTACTTGATACTAATGTTGAAACCTAGAAGCACAAACAGTTTTTTCCTCTTGTATTTAAGCCTGGATAAGGACAGAAAGCCTTGAAATTTGTAAGTATTCCTTTCTAAGGTAACATATTCTCTAAATTCTGCTTTCTGAGTGACTTCTAGGATTCCTTCCAGCACATTGGGTACACACTTGGAAATACTGGAAATAAATGTTGAGGTAAAGTTTAAACATTTATTTTCCAAAATGGGAGCAGCTCATCTTGCAAAGGCATTGTATTCCAGTGACTCTGTTTCCATTGTACTAAACTGTTCAAGATAGAGAGCTCTGCCATTTGATTTGCTAGATATTGATGTTGAAGAATAACAGTTGATATTCCTGTGTGACTTTTGTGCAAAATATGTATGTGTACTTAGGAAACGATATTTTTCTTATTTTAATTGACTTAAATAAGACCTTTTGCTTTTTGCCATTCAAAATTACTTCATCCATCATAATATAGTAAATGTACACTGTATGCATTTGTTACACTGGTTAACTATGCTTAGAAGCATCAAAGTTCTGTCATTTAATATCTGACAGAAACATTTACTATAGTGGTAGCATGTAATAGAGAAGTCCTGTCACTTAATGCAGTAGAGGCGTTCAGTATCTCACACTGAACACTAGCAAATCTGGGACGGCATGTCAGGCTGCGTGAGTTCTGAAACTGATTCCAGAGCTGGACATGCTGTGTTTTTCTGTATAGTAGTAAATGACCTCCCAGTAAAGTGGTGGCCTGAGTGCTTGTCACTGATGTCTGTAGGTAACAGAAGGTAACTCAGTGTGACTTCCGTCCCAAGGAAAATCATAGGACATCTTGGAATAACATTTGTGAGCAGCTGAAGTACAAGAGGTGATTGGGAACAGTCAGGAAGTATTTATCAAGAAACAATTGCATCTCGCCAACCTGACTAGCTTCTTTGTTAACTCAGGTTGTTGACAAGAGGCGAGTCATGGCTGTCACTTATGTTGCCTTTAGCAAGAGGCTCAGTGTTATTTCTTACAATACTCATGCCTAATTTAGTGGTTTGCAGTCTGGGTGGATGAACCAGGCTCATAGTGGATATGGCCAGACTCAGAATGCAGTGGCCTGTAATGTCTTGATAAATTACCTGTACTGTCTTGATAAATTACTGTGGGCTCAGTTACGGTCTTATCAGTCATTTATTGACCTGACAAACTTGAATTAATGTTGAACAGTTTAGGTTAATGCTCTTGACTGTAACGTTGGTTCTAGGCTCAGAGTGATGTTATGAGGGATGGTTTTGTCTGGATAAGCTTGATGTCTGCTCAACAAAAGGCAAATAAACTAAAAGTAAGGAGAATGTGTAGAGGAAGTAAAAGGATGGAGAAAAAGAGGGAAGCAAAACTGACATTCCTGAAGTCTTTCTGACTTAAAATTTAGTTTAATATGTCATCTGATCACACAAGCTGATCCTGACAATAAAAGTTTACTGGGAGATATTATTATGTGATTTATTGTAGTACTATGATGTAGTTTAATTTTATTAAAATTATTTATTTATTTTTATTTTATTATTTTTATTTGATATGGCCCTCCCCCACATCCTTATCTCCAAATTGGAGGAATGTGGATACGATGGGTGGATCACTCAATGGATTAGAAACTGGTTGAAAGGCTGCAGACAGAGGGTGATCATCAATGGCTCCATGTCCAGGTGGAGGCCGGTAACAAGCGATGTCCCCCAGGGGTCTGTCTTGGGAACAGTGCTCTTTCACATCTTTATCAATGACATTGACAGAATCGAGTGCACCCTCTCAGCAAGTTTGCTGATGGCACCAAGCTGAGTGGTGTGGTCAACACGGTTGAAGGAACGGATGCCAACCTCGAGAGGCTAGAAAGGTGGGCCTGGGTGGACCTGATGAGGTTCAACACGGCAAAGTGCAGAGTTTTGTACTTGGGCCGGAGGAATCCCAGGCGTCCATACAGACTGGAAGGAGCGGTCCTTGAGAGCAGCCCTGCAGAGAAGGACCTGGGGGTCTTGATTACTGAAAAACTTAATGTGAGCCAGCAGTGTGCCCTTGCAGCTCGGAAGGCAAATGGTATCCTGGGCTCCATCAGCAGAGGGGTGGCCAGCAGGGACAGGGAGGTGATTGTTCCCCTCTACTCTGCTCTTGTGAGGCCCCATCTGGAGCACTGTGTCCAGGTCTGGATCCCCCAGTACAAGAAAGGCAGGGAGCTGCTGGAGAGGGTCCTGAGGAGGGCCACGAAGATGATCAGGGGACTGGAGCACCTCCCCTATGAGGACAGGCTGAGGGAGAAGAGAAGGCTGTAGGGTGACCTCACTTCAGCCTTTCAGTACCTAAAGGGAGCCTACAGAGGGGAGGGGAATCAACTCTTTGAAAGGGTAGATAACTGCAGGACAAGGGGAAATGGTTTTAAGTTGAGGGAGGGAAGACTTAAGTTGGATGTCAGGGGGAAGCTCTTTACTATGAGAGTGGTGAGGTACTGGAACAGGCTGCCCAGAGAGGCTGTGGATGCCCCGTCCATCCCTGGAGGTGTTCAAGGCCAGGTTGGATGGGGCCCTGGGCAGGCTAGTCCAGTATTAAATGTGGAGGTTAGTGGCCCTGCCTGTGGCAAGGGGGTTGGAGATTCATGATCCTTGAGATCCCTTCCAACCCTCGCCATTCTGTGATTCTGTGATATTAGGACAATTATGATGCATTCAGGAGGACTCTGAGATGGCAGCTGGGCTGATAAGGCTTTCTAAAGAATTCTAGGACAAAGTAATTGGTAAAATGATGTAAATAATTTCTGTTTATTGTGGTTCACTATTAGACCTAAATCACAGTTGTGATTTTAAGATTCCATTCATGCTTTTCTTGTTTAACACTGTTTCTATGGTGTTGTCTATGAAGTGCCTTCCTGTCTTTCAGTTGATATAATAACTGAATTTGAATAGTTATGGATATGTTTCTCTGATAACTGCTGTTATAAACGTTCCCTAAGAAAAGATACCAGAGGGAAACTGGTGATTGAATTGCTTGAAAGTCAAATACCAGGCTGCAGTAATATTTATTTGTTTGTTTTGGTTTTCTATGTAAGTGAATAACTGACAGAGTGATAATAGTTGAAGAGAGCTGATACCAAAATGCAATTAATCTTTTCTATTTTCATTTTCATCTTAGATTCCTATATCATTCATGAACTGGCATTACTGAAGTAGTGGATGTATTCATTAATATGTGATGAACTATGAGTGTCCAATCTTTTGTCTTGCCTGGGCCACACTAAACAAAGAGAAATTGTCTTAGGCCACTTATATAAAATACACAGTTCCCTCCAAAAGTGATTCCTCTATTTATTTATGTGAAAGCAACAGTAACACTGATGAAGCAAATTCTCAGCTACAAAATGCTGTCTGTCAGCATAGTCTCTATGATAGCTTTTCATTTTTGCCGGTGATGAACAAGAGCCTGCGTGCTATACTCATAAAGCACCAGTGGATGTGACCTGCTGTCGCCAACGCTAAAACACACCACCCACTGCCTCACTGTGCTCACAGCCACTATTTAGTCCTCATAAACATTCAGGAAGCATCAGTGTGAGTCAATGGGTGACTGATGTAGTCCAAAACAACAACAAAAAAGTCTGTTGCTAGATAGTTTAAGCTATATCCCTAAACAAAATGAACACTTTCTGTCATCTCTGTAATATTTAATGGACTCCATCTGTACAAAGAAAGAAAAATTAGTTTCCATGTTACCATTTTGTTTGTATTTGTGTTTCTTACAACCTAATTTATCTCTACTCTTGTTCTTCCTGTCTTAGGAAAATTGTCAGGTTAAACTACAGTCATAAGCATTATAGTCATCCTTAAAGGATAAATTGGTGTTTGACCTCCAGCGTACTGTTTTCTGGGATAGACTGCAACTTTCAGTTGATTATTTTAACAGAGAAATAGGTACATTAGTTCTAGGAGGAGGCCCAGGCTCTCTGTCTGAAGCTAAATTTGCCTGATTTATTTTTGTTTTTTTAATCAGTTTTATTCTCCTGTAAGTTTGAAAATTCTTTGAGAGGGTCAAAGACGAGAAAGTAATTCACTGGAGAAGAAGCGAATGATGCAGAAAATGCCAATATCAATTTCCTAAGCAGGTCATATCTTAAATGCCTAGAATCTTGTCTCCTCTGCTGACTCTGATAATATGAGTAATCAAAGGCACTGATCAGGAAGCACTTTTTACAAATTTGTTATTTAACCTGTAAAGATGACTGAGATCAATTAAACATTCCTGAACTATGAGAGATAGTATACTGGGAGGAGTAGGGGGAGAGAAAAAACCTTTACTGTAGAGAAAGTAATGTTGGTTGTGGCATGATTTACACTTCGAAGGGTCCTCAGTGTGGATGGCTGAGTACCAAAAATTTGTTCAGGGACATTTGCAATGCAGGGGTTTATTTTGTACTGCGTAGTGTATGCAGGTTGGATGAAACCTCAAAACAAATCATTTTAAAGCAGAGAAATGTTTTCAGTAACTGTTCCTTTTTTTTCTTCAACCTCAAACACTTCATAAGTTTCCTATTTTAGATGCACAGTCCACTGAATCTGAAAGGTGGGTTGCTATAACAACTCGTGGCTCAGTGGTAGAAGAATGATTATAAAAGTGCTGAACCTAATGTTGATATATGGAGATCATATATTAAGACTGTTTAAGATTTTACGTTGGCCTGAACCTATTGTTTTATCTGCTTGTCTTCCCCAGATCTCGCTTCTCTATACCTTCAGATGTTCTCTATAGCATCCTATGTGGGAAATTAGCTGCCATAGTAACAGAAGTTTGATCTTGGGGAAAAGCATCCGTAATGAACAGATGGAAAGTACAGCCTTTACAGTGTTCTGTTTCAAATCTAGTTGTAAAATTTGGAAGGCTGATGTTTTGGAAACAGCTCCGTGTACCTGTGGTCCATGACCCAGCCTGGCTGCTCCTCATTATGAAGAAGCACCATCTTCTGGGACTCATTGATAAGTCTAGAATTTGAGGATAGCTACCAGAATATTTTGGTTTCTCTTGGTTATACGAGAATATTTTTGGTTTCTGACAGGGTGAAGTAGCTTTCAGGAAGATTAAAGTATAGTTGGAAATATCCCTTTTCTGAGTTACAGCAGCTACAATGAGTTCTTCATTGATGAAAATACTGGTGGAAAACTGATTTACTTAGTCTGTGTCAATGTTTGGATGCTTTTGAGTAATTAGCCAAGCATAGAGAGTTAATACTTCCAGTAGTACAATTCATTCCCTTTGCCAACCTTCCCTTTACTCTGAATTGCTGCATCTCTGAATCCTACCTCTCTTTTCGTATACTTCAGTTGTATACCTGGAAATACGTGAAACTTGGAGTGAAAAAAATCAGAGGCTTGTTTACTCCTTTGAGCTTTCACTCTGTGTAGTTTTGTTTCCTGGCTAAACAGATCTCTCAGGAAAGAGCAAATGTCTCCAAAAGTCAAATGGTTACTGATCCAGTAATCCATAATGGTGTTAGGAAGTGTTCTAAAGACAAAGAAGTATCTGCGGGTAAGACATAAACTCTAAGCATCTTTGGTTGTTAGAGTGCATTTTTCACAAGGCACTGTTTACTGGTCTGCAGCTTCAGTTTCATCTGTATTCATCTAGAGAAATCTTCCTTTCTCTTTTTCAGTCCTTATTTTCGAAGAGATTAGAAGCATTCTACAGCTGTCTGTTTCAGATGTTTTTAAAATGCAGCCTTTATTTCCTATCATACGTGCACATCAAGAAATGCAAGTATTTCATTCAGTGAAACTTGGTGAAGTCCTACGGTGAGATGTGCTTAAAAAAAAAAAAGAGTACATAGTGATATTTTTTGTACTTCTGTTTCTAGGAGCACACAGCAGTCAAACTTAGGATATCTAGAGTATCATTCAATAGAAAGCTCTCACCTCTTCAGAAAGACTTGTACTAAAGGATAAGTAGATGCATGAAGCTATAAGAAGTGCTAGAAATAAATGTCCAGTAAGTTTGTGTTTAATAAAATATTTTAAAATTATTTCCTTTGGTATTGCAAAATGGATTATGAGAGAAGAAAGTTAAATCTGAAAAGGAAAAATCATTTTTCCTGTTCCCAACTTGTGAATGTTTTCCTTTCAAGTTGCGGAATTTTTAGCATTGCTTTCCTTTGTAGAGACTTTCTAAAAAAGTATTGAAAATGTTAAAGTGAAATTGCAGTGTTTGCACTGTTTTGGAGTGTGAATTGAAGTTAAATGATATTTCAGTTGTAAAATATGTAATGTTTATTTTTGAGATTGCATGTTGGATCTTTACTACTAAGGGAAAGACTTCTATAGCAACCTTTATTGTTTTACCATCTAACTAAAATGCCTTTAAGTTACATCCAAAATAGTAATCACTTAGCACTGTAAAGACACCATCCTAATTGAGATAGATTAAATGTGATTTATAAAAGAAACATATAGGATTTTGGAAAATAATCCTAGTTACATATAAAGCAACAAATGAAGTTCAGAACTGTAAGTAACTGTAACCGACCCCGCTTGTCAGGGATAAATAAGGCAAAAGGCATCTAACTGGAAGAATTTGTAGGATATGCTAGTGAAAAACAATTCTCATCACATTACAGTTGTCATCAAAATACTGTTGCCAGAAACAGTATCAAGCTGCTGCTAATTTGCAGCTAGCAGTATAGCAAATAGTTAAGGAATGGAATTCCAGAAGCAAAATTTAAATGGCAGCTGTAGCTCAGTGAAAACAAGCATGCTGTGTTTAACCAGCCATTTCAAGTACTGTATTAGCTTATCAGCCCAATATGGATGTTCCATGCATTTATTTAGTCTTCAGTCTTTTTCAGTTCTGTATATAGGAATACATACATATTTATACATACATCTATATATATTTAAGCAGACTTTAAATGAGATTGTTGGGAAGAATGTCTTTTTCTTTTTGTTTTTTTTTCCTTCCCTCTTCCAGTGACTACAGCTTCTACTGAAAAACAGAAGCTTTCACTTATGTAAAAGTAGACACTACTCCAGAGAAATAGATGTTTTTCTCAGCCTATTCCAGGGAGATTTGATGGCAAGTAGCACGTGCAGGGCATGGGAGGCTGCCCCAAAGCAGGAAGGGGTCTGCGGTGGGTGATCATCTTCAAGGATGCCCTCATCAAAGCTAAAGAGTCTGTTGTCTATTTTCTATTGTCTAGAAAGTCAAGGAAAGTAGAGATCTGGTTTTACTGATTAATGTAGACAAGAGAGCTTAACTTTTCTCTTGCAACAGATGGACCCATACTAATTTGGACTTTTTGGACTGAGCAAACTTCTCGTAATTTTGATCCCATGGGTGTGCACTAAATTAAAGAGAAGAACTCTTGGACCACATAGATCAAGTCAGGTCTGCTTTAGTGCATATTTAGAAAACCTTTATTTGTGGAGATGTCTACTGGCAATGTAAATTTATCCTTTATGGTTTAAAAAAAAAAAAACAAAAACCAAAAAAACAAACCAATAAGATTAGAATTAAAGGTCTGGCATGACTTCCTAGCTGGGGGGTGTCCTGGGTGGATATTTGTATTTGCTGTGCAAATGCATAACAATCAGTTGTCTTTTCCCTTCTCTTCTGTGAGGAGGGGTAGGGGCTTACCTGCTACTATCAAGAGGGCCCTGTGCTATCAAATCACTGCCTCAGTCTTGTGGACCTTTTATTTTATTGTGTGAGTCATTTATTTTTAAAGAAACAAATTACTCTATAAGCATTCAGTAAGCATGGAGAAGGATACATGTGTCAGAAGACAAAAGTGATGTTAGCAATCAAACGCATAAAACAGTGGAGAATTACAGTAGTTGTACTGTCTTCCAAGAAATGAAATTTGTGGTTATTTAACACTTTCATTATTCGGTGTGTAGTCACAGCAGAAGATAAATGGTTTCCAAATCTTATGGGAGGACTAGGGAAATGAATCGAGTTCAGACATGTTACAAAATGTTATCAATATTGTTTATGGTGATATCACAGTTCTTACATTTGCCAGTGGTTTCTTGAAGTGTTACTGATGATGTCAGCTGGGAGCGGCGTATACAAGGAGATAATGCTTCTTTTAGTGTGTCTGCTGTAATATGAGAAATGAAAAAAAATTGGCCCAATCAGAAAAATGAAATAGCAGTCAAGCACAGCCTCCAAAAAACGTAGAAGGAAAATGTTTCCTTTATTCTTAACTACCAGCATCAAGTAATTCTGTGGTGATTGTGTAATTTGAGAGTACGTTAAAATGAGACTAGAAGGAAACTACTGACTGTCCTGGCACGAGACTGTCATGATCAGAGCTTTGTGTGTGACTGACTTGTTGAGAGGAAGGTTTGTTGCAAAAAACACCAAACAAATGTCTGCAGTAATACTGTGACTCCTCAGTAGCAATGTGCAAGGCTCCAGGACTCTATCCTTCCTGGAACTCAAGCTACATGTGCACTGAAATCTATAGAGTTTAATTGAGAAGAGTATGGGAAACCAACCTTCTCATGAAAAGAATTGATGAAAAGCTAGTGTTTTACCCTGCAGGATGTTCCACTATTTTGTCGTTTCTTTTCATCCCACAGAGCAGCAGAGTTAACCGGTAATATTTTTTTCATGTGTTTGCTTCGAGTTACTCCAAAACTGCATGGTCTGTGTGAATGAATGAAGGCAGTGGTAATCTTTATCTCAAGGTAGCACTTGCATTGCTGTGTCTGCTGCCTTCTGGTTCCTGGACTGTGTACTCTGGGAGTGTTGGTGGTGCAGCCGCAGGGACAGACTGGCATCTCTCCTCGGTGATGCAGTCCTGCTAGGGTGGCCGAGGAGTTTCACTAAATAGAATTGTGAATTTTTTTTTTAGTTTTTGTTTTATACAGATTAATTTACTAGGCTCTGGAGGCTTGCTGAATCGCAGTGAAATTACTTAGTTTATTCACTAACTTTTGCTTCGTGTTTGCATCTGGACAATTCTCTCTGCTCATATTTCAGCACAGCATAGCAGTTGCATCATACAATTACTATGTACAGATGTAAGTGATTATGCAGGTCAAGCACTAGTGAGAAATGAAGTTTATTGTCAAATACACCTTTTTGTAGCAAAAAGGACTAATTACTTCATATCACTCTCATTTTTCTCACATCTGTTTATTTGATGATGACAGCTAATTGTATTTAGAGGAATGCTTTGTTTCTTTTCCTCCCTTATTCACAGTATAACCTCATTCCTCTTACTATTAGCAACAAAAAAGGAACATGTGAACTAAGTTTTGCCTAAGAATTCTGTCTTTTGATTCCTCAAACTTGGTTACATTCAAGCCAGAAGCAGTGTGTGATCATAGGAGCTCTCTACCATACTGTCCTTTTCTTTGCCTTGCACTGATCAGATCACAGGCTGGTTTTGCAGTGATAGACATTTGCACTTGCTTACTTTCAGAGCTCTACTTGATGCCTTTCTTTCTCCATATTTAAGCCTGTAGTGTTGGATGTTGGATCTTTCTTGGATTCAGCATAATTCCAGTAAATCTTTAAAAAAAAAAAAAAATTATACTGATGCATATATTTTAAAAGTTGTGCCCTTACCAAGTAACTTTTTTCCAAGTTGTGGTAAAGTCTACAGTCTGCCCATTTGGTGAGAAACAATGTTTTATTCCAGTTTTGCCAAACTTTGCAAAACATGTTGTTTTGTTACACTCACAGCTTCCTTGACTTTCAAAACAAACATTTTTAAAGACAGCATTTCTCAGAAAACTGCTCCCAGAACTGTACATTAATAAGCATCTAAATTACTTGTCTTCCAATATAGAACAAATTGGATTTCTTTTCATTAATATCAAGGAAGCAGAAAACAAGCAGAATCCCGTGTGAATTAAATGAACATAATTATTTGCCATTTCTTTTACTACTGTAAACCAGTCTTTATTCAATTAGCTTATAAGCATGCACCCAGTATTTCAGCGAAATTAAAACAGCTGATGTCAGAAGGAATTTCTGTGTACGCTGTATACAGTAGTTTCAAACTGTCTATTACCCCAATCATGACAAGTGTTCCGTATATTTTTTTCAGCTTAAACCAACAACCTGCCAGTAATTATGCAAAATCTTTCTCCCAAGCAAGTTGTTAAAATGCTGTGGTGTGATCTTTAAAGCATGAACATGTCTTTCTGTGCTGTGTTGAACTTCATTCCAGTTGTAACAGAAGCTGTTGTGAAATAACCTGAACGTTAGTCCATGTACAGCACTTGGAGAAAAATGCAAAATCACACACAAAGCTGTGATTTCTTATTTTGTTTGTTTGTATTCAAGCAGCACTCTCCTACATCCTTAATTACTAACTGTGCTGCCTTTCCATTCAGAGGCTTGTACTATGTGTTTTTTACTCTCTAATCAGTACTGAATTGTGAAGATGATATAAAAACTGCTAAGATATGATACAATACAAAAGAGGAAAACTAATATTTAGCCCTCTGAAGTTTGGAATTTTTTTCCTCCTTCTAGTTGTATATTTCTATGTGGTGTAAGTTGTATTTTCTGGATTTCTCATCTCTACTTCACATGGAGAAATGTATGTATTATTTTGAGAACATATTCCCTAAACTTCTCATTTTTGCCTCCTACCTTCATGTGTCTGGCTGGTAGTTAATTTATTCCTTTCAACAGCACTCCAGAGCATCTTGATGGATTAGAACTTCAGTGGAAAACATTTATATATTAAGTCTTGACATGGTACGGAAGAAAGTGTTGAAGGTGATGAAAGTAGTTTTCCCCTGATGTTATATGCAGAGACAATTTGTGTTATTGCTTTTTAAAAACATAGTCTGTTACCCATACTACAGAATCAATCTTTGAAAGCTGCAGCAATGTCATCAGATGGATCTGCTAGAGATGGAAAATCTCTCTTGTAGCTTGGAGCCCTGCTAAACAGCTAAGATTGCAGTACCAGAGCAATAGAGCTGTGCCTTGGGAGACTGAGATACATGAAATACTGTTGTCCTCTACAGTGACAAAAGGAAGAATTCTCATTGTGATTGCTCAGAAGGGAAAGAGGAAACCTCACTCATCCTAAATCAGACCAAATCCCTGGATGTTAGAGAATTTAGCTGTAATGTAATTCCATTTTCTTGATCAGGATACACAATCATTGTAAAATATTATTGCTGCTGAGATGTTCTTTATTGCTCTTTAGACTACTGTTACTCCCTCATCAGCTGGATTGATGAAATAGTTTGTTTGGAAACTCTTATTAAGTCCCTACACGGACTGATGCTTTTGTTGTTTGTTTGTTGTGAGACTTTTTCTTAAAAGAGTAGCAGCCTGCTCAAGAGCGTGGTCTAATGTATACTGCAGTGATGGTGGCCAGTAAGAAATGCCGTATGGTTTCTGTATATGCATCAGTTCTTAAAAATCCAAGCTTGAACAAGTTTGCATTACACGCTAAGCCAGAAACTGATCTGGGCTTCTTTATGCGAACTGAAAAGTTGATCTGCTTCATGTCTTTTGTCTCTTTCTTAAATTCTTGGAAGTGCACTTTTTGAATTTGTTTTGCTACTTTTCCGGTTAAGTTCAGAAATGAAACAACATCATGGGGCATGTGTCATTTTCAATTTTTATCATCTATTAAAAATGTATCTTTTTGAGATGTGGTATCTTGTAATATGATGAAGATTCTTTTTATTTTAGATTATATTAATGTTTTTATATTAGATATATTATATATCATCATATCAGATGATTAACTCTTTTTACTTGACTTGAGCTGCTTTTGTACATAGGGAGAAGTAGCAGACAGATGCCGTGTAGATGCTGTGTAATGTCTAAGTGTAGAACAATTGTCTGCCTTTGATTTCTGTATGTTCCAGATGCAGTTTCAGATCTTTCTTAAGATGAAAGATAAAATAACCTGAAACTGTGTGTGAAGCATTATCACGTGCAACACTTGTTGCAGACAAATGCTTCTGGGATACCCTTGTTTGATTTACAAGTAAAGCACTTAAGAGATGGAATCCAGCTTGCATTTCCATAATGGTCCTGATTTTCCAGAGCTGTTACAATAAATGTGAAAAATGAATTTTTGCTTCTTGTGAAGACAGAGCTTGAAAACCCTAGTGCTGAGACAGTCACTCCTCGCTGTCCTCCCAGAGCCTGTGGTTGCTGTGCATTCGCCCCCCCCCCTCCTGCTGCCAGCACATCTCCTGGAGCTCCTGCATGGGCTCTGCATCTCCTGCTGACCAGAACTGGTGTCATTTTGATGCTACATCCATCTGAGAGGAAGTTGAGAATGGAGTGTCGTGTATTTTTGCTATTTTTGCTTTCTGTTATTGAAGAAACTGCTGGGAATGTATAGATGGAAACTGCAGGAGTGTGGTAATTGTTGCAGTAAGGTCTGAGTGTGCAGCATGACTGGCTGAGGAGATGGGGCCTGTGAGTGCTGTCAGTCAGGGCGTTGTGCTGCAGTAGAAGTGTTTGCATCATCTGGAACATTACTTCTGGAGAAGGAAGGGCCCCCATAAATGTGCTTTGTTGGTATTTGTCTGCAGTCTGGTACTACTGCTACATGAATGAGGATCTGTGCTCAGATCTGTTGGAAGTTACTTCAGTAATATCTTTGTTATGAGGGGTTTATGATGGGAATCTTTGGATATCTCCTTAAGGCTTAAGACTTAAAATCAATGCTAACGAACACTGGGTGAGACCCTGAATTTTCATGGAAATTATCTTGCTTCAGCAATAGGTTTTTTAATAAAGTAGCTCATGGATTTTATCTATAGCTTATCAAATATATTTTTCATTAGTGGCATTACATTTTTTCTATTTTAATGCCTTTATAAAATTTGAGTGAATATAATCTGTAGGGCCTGTGCATTAAACAGCCTTTTGATGTCTTTTATTTGAAATTTCCATAGGTATATACTTCTTGATGGCTTTGGAACTCAAAATTGTATTTTTAAATCAGTATATTATATATGCTTGCGTAACATCAAAAGTCTTTTCTTTTAAGTTCCAGTCTTTGTGGTGTGAATGAATGTGGTGCTGCAACATTTTTGAGTATCTGGTAATCATTTCCTTGTATTTGATTTCCCTCCAGTGCCCCTCTAGAGTTTTCTTTGTTGTGTGAAATTTAAATGCCACTCGGCAGACCTCTCAGACTGTCTTTTCACTGCATAGCACTGCAAATCAACAACATCGGTATTTTGTAACATTAGGAAAACTGATCCATAGTCACCTGTAGAGAGCTACTTCTAAATAATGTATAGATGCTGTACTGAAATGCTATGATTAAAAACAAAGAAGCTAACAGGGAGGAAGCGAGGAAGATTCTTCTCACAAGTAAAGTTTAGAATAATTGAAACCTTGACTAATAATATTC
This sequence comes from Perdix hodgsoniae, assembly GCA_035772895.1. Taxonomy (NCBI): domain Eukaryota; kingdom Metazoa; phylum Chordata; class Aves; order Galliformes; family Phasianidae; genus Perdix; species Perdix hodgsoniae. Next base: position 6,623,166 of record JAPSGF010000037.1, on the reverse strand, counting down.
AACTTCCTGCAGCTTTTTCCCACATCCTGATCCTCAAAGTGCATGAAAATCAAAATGACAGCCCCTTGAGTGTTTGTGTGCACGTATAAAATTTTGCATGATGCATGTCAGGCTCTTCTGGCATGTACCATGGCTGCTGCTTTGTTCTGTAGACAAATCGAGTTGGGTTTACTACTCATCAGGCTTAGTGACGTTGCTAGAACTTGAAATAAATTATATTGTCATCAAACTCCAATTATATCTGTGAATTTAACTTGTTTTGAGTTGTGTTAAGTTCCTTTGTCTTCAGTGCAGATGAAGAGCACTGAGAAGTGTCTTTCTATTAGCCAAGTTGTTTCTCAATTAGCCTCAGAAGAAAACTTTTTTTTTTAAAGACTGAATGAAAGAAAAACAACTGGATTAATTTTGTATATATATGTAAGATAGATATCAACTACTTGCTCTGTTTCGTTAATCTACAAGCAGTGGTAGAATTTTCAGAATTTTCCATGTCTATTTGACAGGATGGCTGAACCTTACCTTGTAAGGACAGGGTGGTAGGGCAGTGTAGAAGCAGATTTTTACATATATGAGCTCAGCAAAAGCTCCTTGGAAAACCTGACATTTGTGATTTCAGATTTTCTGATCTGGAGATCAACCCACAGTAGTTGTTACAAATGTACTGCAATGTGGCAATGTTTGGTTGACTTTTTTTAAAAAAAGAAATATATGCCCCATAACAAATGCATCTACTATCAAACCATTCGCTTGCTGTCTTCTTGCTTGTTTGACATGACTTTGAAATTGTGAACATCTACTTGAACTCTACAGTTGACTTAAAATTTGAAGAAAGTTTGAGGAAAAAAATAAATTGTTGACATCTGTAAGTTTTTCTATCAGTAGATCTGTTCACTAGAAGTAACGATGAATTCTCTTAGCTCTTGAGATAAAACATTCAGTGTGACACAGAGGTTTGCAAAATATTGGATGTCAGGGTTATTCTGTCAATTGTTATACTTACTATAATTAACAGGGGTCACTAGTATTTTGGGATATCTGGATGGGGGTTTCTTTCTTTAATTAGCAGCAGCATGAAATTACTCTAACTTCGGGCTGTTGCATTTCTGGCATTTGATCCTGCAAGCACACATTTCAGTTATATGACTTTGCTGAACTTCACCCACTTAGAGCCCATGAGTTAAAATCAAGGATATTGCTGAAATAAGTGAAGTGAAACTATCCTGGCGTATTTGATCAGTTGTCCCATCCTGTGCAGCTTCTGTTCATATGCCAGACAAACTGCTAAATGTGTTCATCCAAACTGCAGCCGCATCTAAACCTTGCTCACTTGAGGTGCAAATTCAAACTCCTAAGCAATAGCATGTGAAAGAAGGTTAATTTTCAGATACGATGCTCATGACAGTGCAGTGTTATACTGCATAGTGTCAATTTAAATGTCAAACATATAATACGGTTTGCCCTAGAAGTTAAAATTGATGTGTAAACTGACAAAATATATACTGACATCTAATTACAGTGCATAATAGGGTCCTGTTTCACTGTAGTAACAGCTCTGTTCAATTTCTATTTTTTATTTAAATGTCATCAGTATGGACATATAAGCTTTATGGTCTTTTACACTCTAATTTGCTGCAATTATAATTCTGCTTTATGCATTCTGGTATGGCTAATTAAAAACTTGTACTGAAAATGATTTTCTAGGAGATTAGGTAAGAACATAATCCAGATTCTATCTTCATTTAAGTATTGAAGCCTTGAATAGAAGTATCCTGTATTGTTTCTCTTTAGCCTCCACTCAGTTTCCTTTTAATGTGCTTTCAGTAATAAGATCCTCAGGGTGTCATCTTTTGCTTCTGTTCTTTTTGTTTCTGACTGATGGTAGGATAATCGATTTCATTTAGCAAGAAGTCTTCTGTGCCTGCTGCATTTGTCGCATTGGTGTAATTGTAGGAGTTTCATTTTCACTTCCCTTGGAGTATCTGAGCATCAGTGATAGAGTTTGACATTTCTAGAAGAGCTTGAGCTCCCTGTTAAGAACTACTATGGAATGTTTCTGACAAGAGGGTGCTGTGAGCTAGATGGTATTCTGAAGGGCCATGCTGATACAGTTAGCTGTTGTTTTTTTTTTACCATGTTTGTCAAAAAGCAACACTTTGTTTAACCATAAGCAGACTACCAGACTTACCATAATTGTGTAATGGCTTTTATTTTTCTTGGCTAGGGACAAAGAAACGTTGCTTCAGAGTGTTCAGAGATGAACACTGATGTTGCCACTGATTTCGGAAAGGAGATTATCAGAGCTGGGTGGCGTAAACCAGTGATGGGTGGATATTCTTAAAATGGTCACATATGTGTTCAGGAATGTTTTACTCTATTTCAAGACTGAATCAACAAACTGTTACCAAATGTAGCTCAGGAATTGTAATGACTGATTACCAAGAGAAATGCAGATTTAATGAACTGATTTCCATGTCAATATTTAGATGAGTATCTATCTTTACTAATGACAACATTTATAAATCTCTCAGATACTGTAATGTGAAATTAATGCATTTACTGTGATCCACTATATTGAATTTAATTTCCACACTTTGTTATCTTCAATAAATGTGAGTTGTTATCATATTAACTGAAATTTTTGTGGAAAAACATATTGTATGTTAAATGGAACCTAGGGCAAGGTAAGTTAGAAAACAGTAGAATTCAAAGGAACAAGGAACTCATTAACTTTCTACATATAATCCATGAAAAAGTACATGTTCATATGGAACAATATTCATAGAATCATAGAATCACTAGGTTGGAAAGGACCACCAAGATCATCCAGTCCAACTGTCCATCTACCACCAATATTTTCTCCACTAAACCATATTCCTTAGTGCAACGTCTGTGTGCTTCCTGAGCACCTCCAGGGGCGTGGACTCAACCTCCTCCTTGGGCAGCCAGTTCCAGCATTTGACCACTCTTTCAGAGAAGAAATCTTTCCTAATATCTAACCGAAACTTGCCCTGTTGCATCTTGAGGCCATTCCCTCCAGTGCTATCACTACATACACGAGAGAAGTGCCAGACCCTCACCTTGTCACAACCTGCTTTCAGGTAGTTATGGAGAGCAATAAGGTCTTTCCTGAACCTTCTCTTCCCCAGAATGAACTATCTCTGCTCTGTCAGCTGCTCCTCATAAGGCTTGTGTTCCAGACCCCTTTGCTTTGTTGCCTTTTTCTGGACATATTCCAGGGCCTTGCTATATTACTTGTAGTGAGGGACCTAAAACTGAATGCAGTACTCGAGGTGTGGCCTCACCAGAGCTGAGTGCAGGGTAGCTCTTGTGGCAATGCTATTTCTGATACAAGTCAAGATGCCATTGACCTCCTTGGCTATCTCTGCACAGTCTTGGCTCATATTTAGGCAAGCATCAACAAACACCTCCAGGCCCATTTCTTCCACTCAGTCTTCCAGCCCTCTCCTCCATACCAGTAGCATTGCTTGGAGTTGTGGCCGAAGTGCAAGATCTGGTACTTGGTCTTGTTGAATTTCATTCTGTTGGTCTAAACCCAGCAATTCAAAATCTCTCTGTAGGGCCTTCCTACCCTCAGGCAGATTGGTACTTCCTCCCAGCCTGGTGTTACCTGCAGACTTACTCAGGGTGCACTCAAATGCCCTCATCCAGGTCATTAGTAAATAAATTAAGCAGGATGGGCCCCAATACTGATCCCTGGGGAACACCACTGTGTGTGTGTGTGAATGGCCGCCAGCTGCACTGAACTCTATTCACCACCAAATTTTAAGGCACAGCCTTAATTTTTAAGGCACAGCCTTGGGTGCCTGCTATCAGAGAAATTTCGGTAAGAAATTTTGGATTTTTGCAATATGATAGTCAGTCTGTAGCTGATATTCTGTAACATAATACAAATTTTTAACAGTTGTAGTAACATTCTAATAAAACTGGACCTTATTGCATTCATGTAATAAGGGTGATAGTTATTTGACAGTTCGATTGTATTCTCTGCAACTATGATCTTCCTAATGAATATTTATAGCTTTTACTTTTGTTGGGATATAATCCATCTAACCCCTGTGCAACACTATGAGCTGGAAAAGTTGCCTACTCTTCAGCTTGGTGCTGTAGCTACCAGTACAGCTTATTTATGCTCAGTCTGTAAACTTACTTTCATTGAATCATACTGTTGTATTTTGACCTCAGAGTTCTTCTATGTTTTTTTTTCTATTTTTGTGCGGTATCTCATAAGAAAACAGTTATTAATGGCTCATCCTTTTTCATGTTTCCCAGGGCTGTGTCTTAAATACGGATTGGATTACAGTATATACATTGTCTGGTAAAATCAGTAAATTTGAGGTTTAGCATCTTGTAATAAATCTGTCTATAAAATGGAAAGAAAAGGGGGAGGGAGAAGGAAGAAAATGTTAACTGTTTTATGTTTGTGTGTGTTTGTTTTTTACCAAGGCTCCTTTAGTCACACTGTCCTCTTATTAACAAAGAAAAAACTTGCAATATATTAAAAAAAAAAAAAAGAAAAATTTTCCTGCAGGACTCTCTCACTGGTTAATTCTTACTTTAATAGAGACAGGACAGTGGTGCAACAGAGTTGTAGGCATATGTAGATTTTTCATTTGAAAAGATAAGTGTTATCAAGTAGTTTACAGCATCTGACAGAGTCTATGTAACTGCATGCATGGTCTTTTTCTTTTAATATCTGTAAAAAATGTTATTTTTATTTTTGAGAGAGCCTTTCATTAATGAGGAAACTTCCACAGTGGAGAATGTGAAAACTGGATACTGCTAATACTACATGACACTGGGTATACAGAGGTTTATGAGAAGGGAGCCTACTTCTTTTGTTTTTTATTTCAGCCTACTTCCTTAGAGGACTTTGTTGATTGAAGAATGAAATGGAGATGTAGGATTTACTATCTTAAAGCTAAAGGTTTTGGTGGAGGCCTTTGGGAAATGATCCTGCTAGGTCCATGCGGTAAGGAGGAGCTCCCAGATAACTCAGATGACATCTCCTTTGAGATTTTCTTAGACATCTAGGTAGATTCAGGTGTGAATGTATACATGTTGTCATTGTTCCTATTCACAAGAAAAGTATATTCTCATGTTATTATTTTAAATCAAGCCAAGGAGAGTTGCTAGAATCCTTATTCAGACTTCTTTTTGTTGTCCGAATTTAATGAATGAAATAAAAGGTGAAAAGAAAGGAAGTTAGCAGTTAAAAGCAGATAGTTCCCTAGTGAATTCTTTTCATCTCTGTATTTCATAGGACTCCACTTTGGGACAAACAGTATGCCATGTTCCAGCTTTAGCCTGGTCACTTTGGAAAATGAGGAAAATTTCATTTTGAGTTCTTTCAAGAAGTGCTACTTTAGTGCTAATGCGATAGTAATAATAAAGATCTGAAACTGTTAAACATTTAAACTGAGGACTTCTTGCCCTCAGCTGTCAACCTAAATATTATGACTATTTAGGACTGAGGCGTATCAAACTAGAATGCCCAGCTTCTAAAAATTATCATTTTTTCTATCCTAGAGGAATTTTTTAGATCACCCACAAGTCATTTACAGAACCATATTCTCCATCTGCTACTAGTAAATACAGTTGTCTTGCTTTCTGTCCTGATATTGAAACTATTATGCTGAATTAGAAGAGTCCTCTTAAAAATATTGCTTAGGCTCTGAACTAGTTGAGTAAAAGGTACCTCTTTTATTTACTGGAATCAAGTTCTTAGCCTCAGCAGTTCTTCAAACTATGATTCTATGAAACTGATTTGAGCACTAGCATCCCAGGAAACTAATAATTCCAATGCTAAAATGAGTCATTATAATATCGTGGGAAGCCTTTGTGCTGAGTGATAGTTTATTTTATTAAGCCATTTGGTTTGTTCTTTGACATGAACATGTTTTGAACAGAGTTTCTTTGCTAGTAAGTCTAGCATACTTTGCTGTGGCAAGTCTATTACAATGATTAAAGATAAATTTTATAAAACAAAAATATCAAACAAATCTGAAGCTCAGCTCTCTCTTCAGCATGAAGTACCAAATGGCATGATGTCTTCTGATGGATTTCAGTGCAGGTTTTCCTCCTGATTTGTTTTGTTCAATATGCAAGTGATTTAAGGGAACAAGTTGGCAATTTATCCGATTATTTAATCCAGGTCAGGGCATGTACATTTTCTGTGCAGAAATAACGTAGAACACAATCTGTGCTTCTCAGTGGGTGAGCTGTGGACAAGTGAGAGTCCTGCCTTCTCACCTGGGGACTGCTCTTCTGTGCATTACAGCAAAGTTCTCCTTCTGACAGAGCAAATCTTGTAGCCTCACATGTTAGAAGTACCAGTGCAGGTCGTAACACTAATTTAAAGATTTGACGAGTTTTAATCCCCTTCAGAGATGTTTGAATTGGCTTGGCAGTAAATTCCTGTGTCCATGGGTTAGGGGAATTTGATCTTCTAAGTGTGATCTACCTGCCTGGAGTCTCACTTGTAGTGGAGATGGGGGATAATCCTTTAGTGCCACCTTTTCACATGCAATGAGGCAGCTTTTCTGTAGTTTCCTGTGGTAGATCTGGAGATTCTTGCTGCTCTTTTCTTCCCCGGTACATTACGTGCTAGGATGCTGGCAGTAGTGAATTTCCTTTTGAGCGCCTTTTCTCTTCTGATGTGTTACTCCAAACAGCTCCACAATGGATAACATGGATATATCTTACTATGATACCATGTCAAATCTGGAATGCTCTCCTTACATGAAATAGTGGCCATTTGCAGTACAGGAGGAGGAGGAATAGAACAGTCTGACCGTGTATAAATGCATATAATTTGACTGCTGTAATCAAACAGGAACTTACTGGTATGATTGTAAATGTTGCTTGTCTGAAGGATAAATGATTTTATATTACATCTTTTCCATCCCTTGCAAGCCTTTCTGTAACACTAAATATTCCCATCTCCTTTTTTTCTTTTTTTTCCTTTTCTTTTTTTTCAATTTTATGGTCCTGTCATCGTCTTTGATTTGCTCTTTTGTGCCAGGCAAAGCAAAGCAAGATAAATTATGTTGCCGCCCATGTGCTTTATGTAATCTTTTCCTCGTCTCTTCCTACTCATGTGGGACTGTGACTTCCATAAACGGGCGGAAGAGGGACCCCATTTCTTCTGATACAGATTGATTGTGTTCAGAGTGCTGTGGGCTATTCGTACCACCCCTGAAAGGTGCTGTGTAGGATGAGATCTGCAGCTTACAACTGCCTAGAAAACACTAAACCTTCCTCCTCAGCCTTATGCATTTTAGAATTAGGAGATCAGTACTCTGATGCAAGCATACAAAATATTTTCTTTTGAAATAGTGGCTTTTTAACAATCTCCTTGTTTTAGTAGTAGAGCAGTATTTACAGTGATATTCTTCTTTGCTGTTCCCCCTAGTCCTCTTCATGAAAGATAAATTAATAAATTACAAAATTGAAAGTGGATTGTAACAAAAAGAGAAACGGCTTTACAGTGAAGATCATTCTTCCGGAAATGACAGCTTATTCTTGTATCCTTTGAGACTGCTGGTGAAAAATGGGTCACTTGAACTATAACTGATACACAGCTTTCCACAAATAGAAGTTGTTCTGGATCCCATGCTGTGAATATTTATAGGGCAGTCCTGAGTAGTGATCACCGCAGTTCTTGTTCTGTCTGTAAAGGCCACAAACTATGGAAGAATTCATGTGAGACGGAAGGAACCACATGAGGAAGGAATTTTGAGGAGTTGTAAGTGGCAGTACAAAGTGGAACAAAACTGGGTACTCAAACTTGCTGTTGTGTTCAAGAAATGTTCATTTTCAATAGCAATAGATGTTGCAGTAACTTCTTTAGAGCAAGTTGAGGATTTAGAGCAAAATACGGTGCTCCCATCACCTGTGGCCTGTTAGAGGTTGAAATGCATTATGTGCTTTTCATTCTGCTTCATCTCTAGTTTCATGTGATCTGTAACGAATTCAATTCACAGATTCTGAAACCCCTCTGTGATGTGAATCAGAGGATAGTCAGATGGTGGCCATTGACAAATTGTTCTAAGACAGACTCCTGATCTAAGCTGAAATGTTAATATGAAACCAATATAGTAAGTTAATACAAAAAATATCCATAGAAGTATTACATATTTCACTTTCTGAAATGCTGACAGGAAAATTTTAAGGAATTTTGTTTTGAGCATTTGGGGTTCTTTGTAACGTACATTTCCTCTTACTAAACTTTCTAGTACCAATAGCCTAATTGGTACTAGATTCTGCAAAAAGTGAAGATTTATCTGCATTTTCTGGTAGTTGTCAGAGGATACATTCAAGAAGGTAAGTAGCTAAATATCACAAAAGTCCTTATTTCTCTAGTGTTTAGTGAAAATGACATAATAAATCTAAGTTACTTGAATGTCCTGATATCCTGGAGGCTCTTCATACAGAATGATTGGGGTGTGTGTGTGTGGTGTGTGAGAGATTGTACAATTTCCATTGCATCATACCTGGATGGATTTTAAAGTACAGTAGAAAGATTTTAGGTGTGAAATTCAAGCATGTGCATGAATACCCTTGATAAGTTTGCTGCTTGTAAGACTTACAATTGGGAATGAAGAATTTGCTATGAGCTAAGCTATGTACTGTGAACATTCATTGAGTAGTGGTGGTCCATAAACACCTGGAAGCTGAGACAAGGAGCTGCCTGAACGCATTGTGGCATCCAGCTGACTGTTCTGAAGAAGCTTTTATAGTATTTTGTCACATCTCAATATAAGATGCATTAGAAACAGAGTGCTGACTCCAAAGGGGACTCGGTGATTACTGCTATGATCAGTTGGGAATGCAGACTGGTGGAGATGGACGATAGTCTTCCTTTTTCTGAATACTGTGGCAAGTACTATATTGTCCACTTTCCTTCTTGGCCTGGAAGTAATGCTCTTCTTCATCTTTGTGGAGAATCTAGTGTGCTATAGTAAGCCTTTGAGCATATGTCAGTGCAAGTACAATACAGCATTCTGAGAGAGGGGTTCTGAAATAGTGCCAGACAGCTAAGCATTGTAGTGCTGGGCAGAAGTCTGAATTCAAATCAAACCAGTTCTAGTATGTAACTTCTCTCTCCTAAAATACCTACGCTCTCTTCGTTCAGGTTTGGTAGACACACCCACTTACTGGGGATATCTCAGCTGGCAACCCAAAATGTAATTGCTTAAGTCACTGCAACTGAACCCAAGTTAAAACTAGTTCTTTTACTATCATTTAGCTTGAGCTGGAGTGTAGCCTAGACTAGTAAGTAAAACTCTTGAGCACAACCTTGAGTTGAGGACTGGCTCAGAATTAGCAATTGCCTTAGTCACGTTCAAGCATTGTTATTGTTAGCTAATTCCAACCTCTTACTGCAAGGTGCAAGGGTTCAAACTGCACAAGTTTGTGCAATTCAGGCAGATGAAACAGAATCAGTAGAGTAGAGGAGTAAGTAGCACTTGGATAAACCCCAGGCATTATTTACTTTGTTTGTGGTTTGTGCTCTGCTATGGAAAGATTATGTATCTTATCAGTAGACACAGCAGACAGTAATCTGTCTCCTATGACTGCGCCTTGGAATTGTAAACAATCTTGGTCTATTGTAAGACTGATAAAAAGAGCTCATTACAAACGTTTACGTTGTTTTCAGATGTCAAAATAATGAAAACGTCTTTATAAACTGAATTCTATTGAGGATCAAATTCATATGAATGCCTTAGTGTATTGCACCAAGATAGTTAAAGACTTTATGTGAGAGCAGTGGAAGCAGCATTCCAAATTGCCTTGTAGTGATGCAGAAGTATCCACTGCTGCAGGACTTGATCATTAGCAGTCATGGAAACAAACCAGCGAAGAGAACATGGAAGCTGAGTGTTCAAAAGGTAGTGATCAGCAGTCACTGCATTGCTTCAGGAAACAAACAAAGAAACAAAACACACACAGAACAAACAAACAAACAAAACCCTCTGCTTAACTATTGGAGATAATACAAGAAACTGAAATGAAGAGGCAGAGCTAAATATACATAGCAGCTTCAAATCAATAGTGGTCTGATAGCATGATGGCAGTATTAAGAACTACCATTATCCGAAGTCTACCAGAGTTTTTTGTAAATGGTTATTTTCAGGAATTTAAAACTCAGTGTAACATCAGTTTTGAAACTTGAAGCTTGAACATGGATAACATACCATATTTGGGACAATCAGGGAAATGTATTATTGTTGAAGTTTCATCTTCTTTCAAGCACTCTAATTACCTCTACCTTTGATTTAGTACAGAATGTAAGTTAAGTAAGTACATCTGCAATAATAATTTATGAAAGAGATGAGTCTCAGGATGAGATGTTGCTAATGATTTATGCTATACAACTTTGTACTAACTTAATTTTGCCTGAATGGAAATACTTAATTTTGAATTTAGTTAAGTAACAAATAATCTTATATAATTTACTAACAACTTTAAAATTTCAAGTTTTTAGCCTTATGATCATAAGAGGGCTTGCATGCTAGATATTTCTACAGATGGATAACACGTTACATCTTGCATAGAAATGCAAACTTTATGGAAAGCAAAAATTAAAGTATTTAGATTTTACTTGAATGAAATTCAGAATTTTCCCCATGCACATTTCTCATTCTTTCTCTATGCCTGGATGCTCCCCATTCCCTCATGGACTGCAGTAGATTTTCAGCAGTACTGCCATTAGTGTGAGATCAAGTTCCCCAGCTTGGATCATTGTCTTTTTAACCAGGGCTTCTATGCAGCACCGTGCATTTTTGCTCTAGAAGTCAAGCCCACAGTATGCCTCCTGTGTTTTTCAGTCAAAGTTATGGAGTGGTCCTGGGTTACAGACCTCCTCTGAGATCAAAGTATTCAAACCGATTAGTGCTACTGCCGAGTAACATTCTCATGCTGTGAGCAGGTTGTGCTGTGTGTGTTAGAATATATTAACAGTGTAGTAGAAAAAAAGTTTTCAAGTCCTCTCCTTGAAACATAATTCTATTTAAATTTTTGGTAAAGCAATAATACTGATGTTGCTTTGTAAGTATTGAATGTTAATTTTCTAATTGCATCTTGATAAATCTTCAGATAAATGATTTCAAAATAGTGCTAACAAAGGTGTCTTAATAAATAAGTTAAAAAAATGACAGAACACAAACTGTTTTTGGTGAAATTTAGATTTCAGCTCCAAATCACAGAGAAGTCTAAATCGCTGAAGTTTTGCTTTAAGCTTTAAATATTGGACTCATTACACATATCTGAAAGTGAGCAACAGTTGGGATCTGCCTGTCTAACGAAATACATGGTGCAGTCTCCATGGTAATGAACAATGTTAGGATCACAATAGTGTCGTCTGTTTAAATTCCTTATATGGAGAATAGATCTAATGCTAACCTGTTCTGAGTCTCAATTTTTTGGATTTGTGATAGTTAGGCCACAAATCAGTGGTCTAAAAAAATCAGTAAACAAGAGAATTAAAGCCAAGTTTAAAGAGTATATTTATGTTGTTGCTCCAGTAAGGAGCTGTTGATTACCTATTTATGCAAGTATTTATTCAATAGCACTGTAAATAGAGAAGTGGCTTTTTCATTCAGTGCTTTTTCTTTAAATGCTTAAACGTAAGCATTTATATAAGCTTAATGTATAAGCTTACATTATAAATATGGTAATTTATATTATGCTTATATATAAATATACTTCAGAAATTTATTTATACTGTTATATAAAAAACAGTATGCATGTACTTAACAGTATATACTTCTGAAGTTCTATTACACATAATACATTGCATTTGTGTGTGTATGTAGATATATATACATACACCATTAAAAAGTATGTTATTGAGAGCACAGACCTTGTTCCTACTTATCTTTAATGTTAGGGAACTTCATTAGTAACAAGTACTTGTGTTCATACATGGTGCAAAGAATGAGATGGCAGATCTGTATGGTGTGTAAGCAGAGCACCATGTTAAATTTCAAGTGGTGGTTGTGATATGAGGGTGACGGAGCACTGGAACAGGCTGCCCAGGGAGGTTGTGGAGTCTCCTTCTCTGGAGATATTCAAGACCCGCCTGGACGCCTACCTGTGTGACCTGGTGTAGGGATCCTGCTTTGGCAGGGGGGTTGGACTCGATGATCTCTGGAGGTCCCTTCCAACCCCTACGATTCTGAGGTTCTGAGGTTCTGAGATTCTCACCAACCAGCTGTCTCAATCTTTCAGTTCACAGAGGAAATAAAAAGCTGTAATACATTATTTGTCTGTAGCAGAGGAAGGTAATTGTGAAAGAATATCTCCAATTTTTTGAGAACCCTACCGATATTCATGGAGGACAGTGCCTTTATTTCTCCCTTAGGGACAGCTGGCTTGACAAGCTATTTCATAAAGGAACAATCTCATTCTGAGTATAAATCTTTGACCTTTCTTTTTTGTTTTGAGCAAGCTCATGTTAAGTAGTAAAAATGAAGAAGTATTTATTTTCAGTTAACTTACTGAGTGATGGGCTGGGAGACAGCTGCCTGCTCTGCACACACGTCCGTGTACCCATAGTCTCCTGTCGACCTGAAATTGCGAAGCTGAAGATTATTTGCTCATGTTTGCATAGCCTTCCATTAGATAGCCATTAGATGTGGCAAAAATAATATGGAGGCTTGTTCTCTAAAGGTTACTGTGTCAGGATAGCAAGAGATTGTACTAATCCACCAAAACACTTCCGCTTATATAATTGCTTTTTTCCTTTTTCTTTTTTTCTTTTTTTAATCCTTCCCGCCTGAACTTGTTCCAGTAGAGAACATATTCCTCAGTCCCCTCTGATTTTTCTTTTTCACAGAAACAAATGTCATCAGGACACCATTTGAAATTCCCCTTGGTGACAGAGACAAGTTCTGGGCATCAAAGTCATTTTTTTACACATGGATTAACGTGACGTTTTGTTTCAGATGCACTGGCAATAGATTTTAATGTGTGGGGTTTTTTTGTGTTGAGATGGTTGTCTCTTCAAATTTGTATGTCTAATTGTGACCTAATGACAGCTTTTGGGACTCTTGCTGTGATAAAAACTGGATCACAGACCAGACACAGCTTCTAATTTCCTGCTTTCAGGAAGGATATTATCTGTAAAATTTCTTAGAACTTTCAAATAAACAATGAGTTCATTATTACACTAATCTGGTTCTCTGGTCTCAATTCTGATGTCTGTTAGAATATTTAGATTATAAACTTGAATGGCAGCCAGCAGTTCTGTTCTCTCTCTTCAACTCATTAGTGACCTTGCTTGTTTGTGGTTATAATTTAATTCTCACTTAACTTGTTTATAGTGCAGCCTACTGTTAGTGCCCACACAACTGTGCAAGTTTGTAATGCATGTGAGGTATGACATCTAAGCTTTAACAGCGTGTATGTATAATTATATAGAATAGATTTTATTAAGGCAAATGATGGAAAATCTGCCCTTGATACACTGACAATGTCTGGAAAAACGCTGACTGACTTTGATTAGAACAAAATTGGATGTTGTGCGTAATAAGTGGGTACTGTTGTGTTTGAGGTCTGTTAGGACAAGTGAAGATGACATATACATGCTTTGTACCTCTACAAATCTATGGCACCTGGTCATTTAAGGTGTTCACCTTTTAATTTGGCTGAAGGGTATGATTTAAGTGTAATTTCTAACTCATGATTTTAAGGCTGTTATCTCATTGTTGATATAATACTTGAAAAATACATCAAATACATTTTTAATGAGTCAAATATTCTTCTTACTGCTGTGTGCAACAGAACTGAGCAAGCTGCAGTAAATAAGATATTACTTGAGAAAAATCTTTAAGTATATGTTGCTCTTCCAGGCTGAGGTATGCATCAGTGAATTAATTATATTTCCATTCGGTTATGTGTGATGAACCCAGGCTGTATATTAAGGTACCTGAGAATAAAATAGCTGGTATTCACTAATCTCAGATGTTTTATTTTATACGCTTCCTAAATCAGCCTTGCTGGCAAACTAGTTGTCTGCGAGCAGCATTTATATCTCGAGCTGGAAGATGGAAACATGGTGAAAAATGTCTCTTCACCAGTTTCCATCTGGGGAGAATGAGGAGTGCCCTCACACACGAGCGTTCCCTATTTTATATTAACAATGATTTACTGAAAAGACACTCCTTTTTTCACACCATGCATTCTTTAATTATTTTTGTAAGATTTTGGTTCCTCAGTACTAGTAAATTTTTAGGCACATATCTCAGAAGAAATCCGTCAGCTGGACCTTTTTAAAGTTTAGCATTGAACTGTGTTAACTATCAACTCCTCAGAGGTACAATGAGGAAACCTTAATTTTGCCCTGCCATAAATGGGAGGCTCTAAAAGTAACTTAAAGAATAATACTATGCATTATTTTCTCAAATGGTTTGGACCATTGGACCTTGGCTATTTTCTGTCCTCTTCAAATGCAGGTAGTTGTTTATCAGATAAGAACATAACTAAGACCTAGCAAATTTTCTGCTGTTTACCTAAATTCTTTCTTTGTTAAAAGGCAAATAGAGGGGCTGAGGAAAAACAGGAAAGCATAATTTTTACCAAAGCATTTCATATAGTGCTAGCCTAGTTCTGGTTCTGCTCGTGAGGCTGTATAATCACTCTGCTTAGTGAGTAGGTATGTTTTCAGAATGCGAAGATCACACCATCAAGAAATAGTATTCTGTAACAGCATTGGGATAGGTTGCTTGTATCAATTCTCAAAAATGTGACAAAATAGATGGATTTTAAATAACTTATGTAGGCTGCAGAATCGAAGGGCAGCAGGCTAGTTGTTTCTTATGAAAGGACCTCAAGTGACTCAAGTGACCAAGATAGCTGAGGCTCACTGCTTGCTTTCTTAAGATTGGAATTTTGGTGCATTTTTGTTGCTTAACTTCTCAGTGCTTCTGGATTCATTAAAATTAGAAAAGGTGTTTTAGTTTATTCTTTTTCTTTGAACAGAGAACTCTGAAATATATATATAAATATATATATACATATTTATTTCAGAATTCAATGGCATTTCTTTTGACTACAAGAAGAGAATGAAGAGAGAGAGGATGACAGGATTTATG
This sequence comes from Perdix hodgsoniae, assembly GCA_035772895.1. Lineage (NCBI taxonomy): Eukaryota > Metazoa > Chordata > Aves > Galliformes > Phasianidae > Perdix > Perdix hodgsoniae. The sequence goes on along the minus strand of JAPSGF010000037.1, from coordinate 6,608,050 downwards.
TAGAATGTCCAGTTGTACAACACATACTGGCAGAATGCATACAGAGCAAGAAGGCTGTGGGGAGAGTAAAACTCCCAGAGGACCCCTGTTTAGAACATCAGCCTCTTTTAGTTGAGGCAATAAGCCTCCTTCTTCACCAAGAAACTCCCATTTTTCTCAGGAGCTTAAAGAAATAGGTACTGTCATATTTGAAATCATTTATACTAAGTGTTCAGGCTGTAAGATAAGTTTTTCCGTTCTTGCTATTGCTGATGCTTTTTCTTTATGCAAAATTACAATTCTATTACTTCTCTACATGCATATAAACTTACATTTTTCATAATTTTTGTTACTGCGTTCTTCTCAGTGATGCTCATCAGGATCTTTGATTCTTCTCTCCTTTCAAAAATGGCCCCAGATTAATATCCAGGTTTAATATCCGGATTAATAAAAGGCTGTAGTCATGTGAAGATGTAAAGGAAAGAGCTTTTAAGAAGAGTAGTACATATAAGATGTGAGTTAGTAAAGGAATGCCTCCTCTAGAACAAAAGGTTATCTGTTTCATTTGCGCCGCTACCAGAATTTCCAAGTGGTCAAATGATCTCACTACAAAGATCTAGCCGAGATTGGCTCTGCAATCCTTTCTATAGGTGGTCTCAGAATCAAAAAGCTTACAGTTCCTCTTAACTCCTCAAGTATGGTATATTTTATTTTGGAGATGATGAAGGTGGGTGATTTTTATTTTTTTAACCATTATTTAAAGTCAGTAAATCCATCACTATTCATGCATGTTACAGGAAAAATAAATAAATATTTAAATGAATGCCTGCCCAAGCATGACCTTAATTTCTGTAATTGAATTCCCTTCATCCAGCTTGACAGGATTAGACTGGCAGAATATTAAAACATATGGAAATTTCAAATGTTGCGTGTAGTTGTTCTTTCTGCGGTATATTCTGAATGAAGTCATTGCAGTGTGACAGCTTTCTTCCAGAGCCAGCATCTGTGATTTTAATTCAAAGAAAAAATGTCTCAGCAGCTGCTGACATTAGATGTTGGAGGTTCTTCTCTTTGATCAAGATGAATGTTTAACCCCAAAGGTTTACCTTAAAGGGAGTATGGAGGGGTACCGTGAAGACCATTTTGAAACTAGTAAGATGTTTCACTATTTATTCCTGTTACAGATTGCACCCTGGATGGGTGCAATTCCTTTACTGGTTAGAGCTTTGTTTTAACATCTTTGCACGTTGTATCTTAGAGCCTTGTCAGTTCAGACCCCTGCTGTCTGTGCTTTTTTTCTTTCAGTTTTTTTCTTCCTTCTTAATTTCCTCTGTCCAGAGAAATAATTCCCTCTGCCTCATAGCAAAAGAAGTATTACTATACATATTTGTCTTTTGCATTGCAGACTGATTGTATTGTTTTTTCCAGATTTTTTTCATATTAAAGTAGACTTTTTATTTACTTTCTGTCAAATTAAGTGTAGTTTGTTTTTTTTTTATTTGCTCACGTTCAGACAGATTATTCTTAATTCTTAGCCTGGAAGGATTCATTTGGATTTTAGTAAGATTTGTAGGGTGGTAGGAACCATTAGGAACCATTGACAAAGTACCAAAGTGTAAATCTTGGAAAGTGCTTTGTAAAAACATTGAAAAATGTTGTTATACTTGATATTTGAGTTTGCTTCATAGGGATGTAGAATGCAGTTCTTCAGTTGTGTAATGTAGTGGTACCTTTAGCAGCTTTGTATGTAATTTACATGTGTTTCATGTGTCATTCTTCACAGCAGCAAGTACTGTGCTGTTGTGTCTGTTGTTCCAAGTCAAATTATTTATTATTGATTCCTATAATTGACAGTCAATCTGATTTAGAAAAAATATTTAAGATAGTTTATGACTTTTCAAGATAATCTTTCAAATAATTAAGGTCTCAGCTCATTTTCTTTTGATTTCCAAATAGATAAAACCTATGTATTACAATGGTACTGCTCCCAAGAAAGTTTTAAGGATCTTCTGAAAGAAGCCTCAGCAGACACATAAAAATTAAAGGTGAAGTTTTATCCTAGGATAGCTTTTATTTCACATGGTTTATGGACTTCAATCTTCACAATTGTTGTGTTGAATTGTGTGTGTAACGTAACAGTTTTCATGGTTGGGGAGGGGAAAAAACAAAACAAATCGAAGAAAAATAAAAGTCAGGTCTTTCACTTTTCTACCTGAAACCTTTTCTATTAAACATAACCTTTTCATAACACTGGCTGGAAAACTGCAGGTACATGTCTCCGAGGCTGTTAAGAAAATGTCTGTGATGTAACTGTTACGTTACTTCATCAGGTTTCGAGGCAAGTGAGCAAAAGCCTTACCCAGTGTGATTAATTGACCTGTATCGCTAACACATCAGGTTTACTTCCTGGGAGACTTGGTTGGGAGAGCTCTATGGGGTAGTTTGGTGGCTTATGACAATGTTCCAGGATTAAATTAAGTGCTAGATTGTGCATCTTCTGTGGTGTGCTGGCAGGAACATAAGCTTACATGAATACTCATAGGAAGGCTACAGAGTTTGGCTCTTGAAACTGTTTGGTGTTGTTTGTTTCAGGAAAAGTTAGAGCTACAGCTCTATTAAGGGTACTGCACAGAAAGACATTCCTTGTCTTCTAATCTCCTTTTTATTGATCTGTCAAAGCTATGAAGTTTAGCTGCAGAATACTGTAAAGATGCAGAATACCAAATTCCCTTGAGTGGGAGCTCCAAGTCTGCCCAATTCATTCTCACTCAAACCCATCTCCATCAGAGCCTCAGCTGTGATTTATTTGTTGCTATATATATTGAAAAACCTTAAAAAAAACCAAAAACCAAAAACCAAAAAAACAAAAAAAGAGAACTGTAGGGGAACAGGTCGTTAAATTATTTCATAGTCCTAAATAGTCAAATTCTTCTACTTTTCTGATATCCACTTGTAAAGGAGGAAGGTGGGGTGACAATTACAAAGCTCTAGAAAGTTTATAACTTGCATTTCCATTTAGGAACTTTTTTAATTGCCTCTTGTAAATAAGTAATTAAAATGGTGGTAATTCCTTTGTCTTAATACCTCAAAAGTTTCATAACTGCAACAGTGACTGGGGATACCATAAAAGAAGAAAAATCTGAGATGTTTTATGTAGCCTGCACAAAAAAATAAAATCGACAAAAGAGGCAGAGAGGTTATTCTTTGGTACAATGCTGAAGCAACAGTGTAAATCTCATTCTAATCTAAAGTGTAATACTATGAAAATCACATTTCCTTCCTATGTTTCTTTTATGGATTTTCTTTTTCTTTTTTAATGGAGACTTTCATAGATACGCATTTGACTTTTGCTTTCTGAAGCCCAGTAAGAGTTTTACAATATTACCTAAGTGTTGCTCTCTGGGAATACAGTTTAAGGTCATTTCTTTGATAGTGTAAATAATTTAGAAGTTCTGGAATGTCTGTGAATTGGTCTGTAAAAATTCATTGTCTTGTGAAAGTAGTTACAATGGAGATGTGTAAAAGTAATACGAAGGCAGCAGAGATTGAAAAATACGTTATGCTTTTGTATTGCGCTGTACATATAAACATCTAATAAGAAACCACTCATGAGTAGTTTTATTGAACAATAGCAGCATGCGTTAATGAGTTACTATATACATGTAGGACTATATTTGAAACTTCTAAGCTTGCATGAGTCCTTTTAGTTTTGCTGATCATCTTAACGCGAGTTCAGTGGAGATGGAAAAGTCAGGATATAGCCTGATGTGATCTACTGATTAAGCTGAGGTCTCAGCAGTTCACACTTCACTGCAGGACTTCAGAAGATAGTCAAATTGTTGGGATGCTATCAAGTGTGATTGTTTACATTCAGTTCTCTGCATACTTTGCCATAAGTGTATACTCAAAAGTTAGAACACCATAATTAGTGTCTTCAACCATTAACTGTGTTCCTTAGAATAAAGGCATCACCGTCAGTGTAGTTAAGTTCCCATAAATTGGTCTTCCCTTAAATGTTGACACAAATTTGGTTGCTCTCTTTTTTCAGTAGAGTGCATGAGGGAAGTCAAATAAACTGATTAAAATGTGTTTGTTTTTGTCCTTTTATGTTGATGGGAAAACTGAGAACCTGAATCGCTGAAGAACTGATGTGTGAAATATATGTTACAGCACAAACTGGTTGAGAGAAGGGATTGCCTCACTTCTCTCTGTGCTGGTGCTGCCACAACTCAAGCGTACAGATTTGGCCTCCATAATATAAGTGGACGTGAAAATTTTAGAGAGTGTCCCAAAGGAGGGCTACAGAACTATAGTTTTGTAGGTGTGTGAGGAGCAGCTGAAGTCTCTTGGGTAGTTGACTCATGGCAGAGGAGCTGAGGGGAGGCCTTGTGGTGGCTGCAGCTTGTGAGTGGAGGGGCAGCACGGAGCTTTGCTCCCTGGGGACAGTGACAGGGCCTGAGGGGATGGCATGGAGCTGTGCTGGGGAGGGACAGGAGGGGGTCAGGGTAAGATTCTACCCTGGGGAGCAGTGGGCATGGCCCCATGCTGGAGTTCAGGGGACATTCAAACATGATTCTCAGACATGGGGTTTGGTATTGAGTGATCTGTGGTGGAACCAGGGGGTTGGAATCAGTGATTCCTGTGGGTTCCTTCCAGCTTAGGAGATTCTATGATCATTCAGATATATTTTCATCTTCTTGGATAAAATACACAGTGTGTCACTCTTGTAGGATTACTTTGTTAGAGGAAGGAAAATTCAGAAGTGATTGTAGGATAAGTCCTATAGATAAGGAATTCTGTATATGTACGAATAATTAAAGTTCATCTTAAAATTTTGTTCATAGGTGTACTGATTATTGAAGTATGGTATTAGAGATGTGAAGAATGCAGGAGAGTATTTTAGTATTAACTAGCAGAGTGCCTTAATCAGCATACTCGCTTGTGGTTCTTTTCAGTCTTCTGCTTATTTAAGGGGGGGGATAATCATTGGTATTAGATATCTGATGGGCTTCTCTTTAAGTCTCTTAGATTCTTTTATATAGCTTGGAAATGCATTTGTTTTTAGTTGTAGGTTTAGCACTAACATGTATAAGATTTAAGATTTCACACTGTAGCTTTTTAATAAGATTATCTGTTGTAGTAGGTGGATTTAATAGTTTGACTTGAAATATCACATTAGAAATAGCTAGAATAGAAATAATAGAAATAGAATAGAAATCATATTATATATTTGAGCATTAGCAAGTTGTCAGAGAGTTGTGCATAGAGTGATTGAATGACATTTTGTTTAATTTAAGAGCTCGAAAGAGCATATTTTCATAGAAAGACAAATTATTATTTGCATTCTCTTTACAAATAAGTGGCAACTATGAGATAGGTTACGTGTGTGAGCTTAAACATGCATGAAGTGCTTTGCTTGACCAGAGTCAAAGGACAATAGTGTCTAAATAAGAATCTATACGCTTGCAGGAAAAAAATAATAGCTTTTGAGCCATATAAGTCTGTCTCCTCAGCAGTCAGTGTTCACAACAAAACTGCTTTCCAAATAATGAATTCATTTCAGTCTTTCTGGCCTTAAATATAGCTGGTACTACCTTTTCAATATGAAAAAAGTACTTTTATTATCTATACAGTACTCTATACTCAGTACTTTTATTATATATACAGAGTAGCACTGAACACAGTTTACATCTCAGATTTAGAAATAAATGCTGTGCTGCAGTTCTGCACAGGAGGCTGCATCTTTACTTTGCTTCACTTTCAACTTTTTTAAAAACTCTTGGAATAGAAAACATTTATTTACTATTTGAATAGGTTTTGATGTATTTTCGGTCTGCATAATTTGTCCTGTTTAGTCTTTGCTTTCTGTATGATGACTGTCTTCTGAGTTTCATCATTTGAAGTGCTAATCTAAAAGCTTTCCACATTTTTTTTTAACCAAGAGCCAGAAATGCATTCTTGCCCACTCAACTGATCATGTCATTTACTGTAAAGGTGTGTTTGGCCTGTCTGTTGATTCATCTTCAAGAGTTTAAGTGACTATGATGAAGAATGCACCACTCTAGGGTAAAGCATGAACTTGTTTCTACCCTTCACTTCTCGAGCTGTCCTGATGTCACTCCCATTTGCTGAGATAGCAGGAGGACTCTGTCCTAGCAGAACCATCTCTGTCTGTGAAAGACAGCTGGGATAAAGCGAGCATGGGAAAACAGCATGGCTGGATGAGTACAGCAGGGCTTAAACCTTGATCTGGTTATATCTGTACCATCAGTAGCAGTTAAGGAGCAGAAGAGCCCATGCCCATTGAAGGCAGTCTGCTGCATTCGTAGGAAAGTATTACTGAAAGGGGAAGTGCTCAAATATTACCCAAAGCTATGGTAATTTGAAAGAAGCTGTGTATACAAACAGCTCATTCTCTAACTTTTTTGCCCCTGCTGACAGATGGACACACACACAAAAATTAAACTAACACCTTTTCTTACCTCTGAGCTCTGAGACCAGGGAAAGCATTTCATTTGAGCTGTTCAGAAAACAACTGTTGCATGTTGGTGGGAGCACAGCTGGATTCAGTTTGTCTTATCCCTTCAATCTGCACTCTTTTGCTGACATGGTTTTTACACAATTCTGTATTGAGCTTATGGCATCTGAGTTCAGATATCCTTAGATGCTTTTTGTTCACTCATCCCAGTACTCGTGTTCTTGTATCCTGTATCATCCTTCTGTCCTACTGAGTGAGATAGTGTTACCATCCTACCTCAGTTTTGTGTAGGATTTGTTCAGAAGTGTCAAGTCTGCGCTGCATAGTCTCTCCACTTGATGTTCCTTTCAAAAAAGTATTCTGTACATTGCTTTTTTGGATACAGCTGGATAGTTCTTACGTAAAATGAAAATATCATGTATCTGTTAATTCAAGAAAACTGATAGAAGTGTTTTTGGTGAATGAGCATGAAAGTGGCATTTTACCAGGAAAGAGAAACTGGCTCCTGGACCTGGGAAAGGTGAGATACAGGTCTTGGGCAGAGATGGGAAAAAGTTACTGCTCTCATTTTAGTACCGCATAGGACCTATGAAGCCAACTGTGCTTTTTTCCCCCACTCTATTATGAGTTGGAAAAGGAAGTGGAATGTCACTGCATTAAACTGTTATGGAGAAGGGACTTAACTTGAAACTTTGTACTGCTGATAGGAATCCCAGGAGCAAGGGATTATATCTTGCTTCAGTTCAGTGTTTCATTTATAGAATTTATAGTTCTCTGTGATTTTTTGGTAAATTAAATCACGGAGTTGTTTGCTTTATTTACTCAGTGGTAACCTGGCTTACTCCCTCCTATGTTTTTATTGCTGTCATTTGTTGTGGATTGTTCTCCTGTACCAAATTAAGAGGAAACATAAGTCTTCACAAAATCTAGTTTTTCTTCTGCATCTACAAAACAAGCCTATCTGTGCCTCCTTTTGTTATTGCTGGTTTTGTGTGTTTTTCTTCTTTTCTTTTTTCATTAAATAATTATATATGTTCAAGCAGCTTTTATTTTCCTTTTTGTATAGTGTCATTCTCTCCTCCTGCACAGAGAGACTATTAAGAATAGAATTCAAATTAAATGATGGATGCACCTGCAGAATGCAATGGGTTGACTGCGTTTGTTAGCAGAGATGCATTGCAGAACATTAACATGATAGATAAGGATCCAAAATGCTATGTTGTTTTGTAGGAATGTATTGGAACAGAGAAGAGAGTGAGAAATCCTGAGTTACAACCTGTAATGAGCAGTTATTTCTAAGTTCAATCCTGTTGACTAGCTAGTATTTTCCTTGGCAGGATCTTTCACTATGCAATTGTCTTCCCTGGAGCATTTGCTCAAGTTAACTCTTGCTGAATAAGCCTTACTTGCTTGAAAACTGTCTCATCTTATAAAATGGCACTTGAGTAACAGGATGGTGGAACACAGCACAGAATGTTTTGCAGACAGCAGATATTAGAAGGCAACTCTTCCCAGCAGTCTGTAAAAGCACTTGACCCATGTTCCTGACAAGTCAGTGGGCTGTGTCTGAAGTACCACTTCAAGCTAGAGACTTTTTAGTGCGTGAGAAACGTAGATAAGCCTTATGTTCACTTTATACTGAAAAGGAGATTAGATTAGCCAAGGCGTAGTTCGGCCTTTCACACTGCAGGGTTTCAAATCTGGAGAGCAGCGCGGCTCTCATCAAAACAATTCACTTTTGTTTCTGTAGTTGATGCTCCCTTCTCAAAAACAATGATCTATAGCAAAATGTTCTGAAAGAGACTGATGAACTTTTAACAAGCTATTCATGAATGTAGAGGGAAGCTGCCTTTTTGCTGTTGCCTCACCATTTGCCAGTGTTATTTTTTGAAGGAATATAGGACTTGCAACTCTATGGCTTGTAAATATTTAGATTTAAAGCCTGATCTGGAGGGCACATTTTCCAAATGTAGAGGTTTTCTCATACAAGTTTCAGTTTACAAAAAAGCAATCACAACCAGTGCTGTGGAGCAGCTACCAAAATTAGGTCCTTGACTAGAAGAGGCAAAATAGGCAGGCGTTAAGTGGAGTAATGAAGGGAAAAGCTTTTGATTCTTGCCCAGTAATTGTGCTTATCCAGAGATCCCTACGTACAAGTACAAGGCAAGACAGTATGCACATAGAATCATAGAATGTCTGACAGAGAAAGGAGGACTTTTCACCTTTATTCTTTGTTATGCTCCTCTTACTGATGAGCAGAGTGTCTTCACAGTATAGCTGTAACCAGAAAAAAATTGATCAGGCTTTAATATTGGAATATACTTTTTTCAGCATTATTCACCTTTAGGTAATATTCAGTAACTCAGTTGGACCTTTGATTCTCCAGGAGCATTTATCCTGGATCCAATGCATGAAGGTCTATGCCTGGCAGTGGTCCTCAGCTACAGGGAGCAGTTTACTTGTGCTGTGCTCTGCCCTCAGACACTGATTGTATTGTCGTTATCAGCAAAGCAATGAAAGCAGAAATGATATCAAGATCTTGAGAATGAGTTTGTGAAACACAGCTAGTACGAGCGGTGTTGTACAGAAAAGATAGTTGGCAGTATCTGTAAGGTAAGCTCAGGGGCTGGATTTTTTGTTCAAATAATGCATATCCAAGGAGAGCTTCAGATGGTTTCTCCTGTGAGCCCTTGATCCCAGTGATTTATCTGCAAATCTATTTCTCTATCCATCTATACTTCTCATCTTGAGGTTGTTGATCATCCTCCTGAAGATAAGAAATGATAGAACATTATTGTAATAAAAGCCTTCACTATCATAGGAGACAGAATATCAAGCTGAAAAATATACTGAGATTTCAATACATGCAATAGCTGCATCTCTTTATGAGATATTGATATTTTCAAATACAGTAAACTGTTGGATTACAGTGCAGAAGTGTTTAATACCCTCTATGGACTAGCTGTCCACCAGTAGACATTAAAAAGCATTAAAACTTATGGCCTAATAAACATAATCACATCTAAGAATAGATGGAAACAAGGAGCTTTAATTAGCTTTCTATGTGGAAACAAGTTTTTAGTAGTGCTCTGTAATTGAGACCTGAAGATATTTGTGCTAAGAAAAGTTACTGTCTCAATTCTGACATTTTCTAAGGTCCATAACCTTACGGTACTTCTGGTCTTTTTTTGTCATATAAGTACTAAAATAGAGGTAATTTTATGGGTGGGATATTGGAGGAATGTTTAGAACTGCTAAAGAGAAACTGACAACCATAAATCAGTCACTTATACATACTTACCTTGTTTGCAGGTGAACTGTTTCTGAGAACAGAAGTACCAGTCCTCCTTGTCTGATCATAATATACAGGAAAAAAGCCCGTGTTTACACAGTCATAGTGTACAAAATAAAAGATACAAATCATTACTGACTTTCTACCATACAATGCAGAATGGGTTTTTTTTAACAAAGCATGTCTGAAAAAACATACAACCCATGTTTAGTCTTCATGTAGAGATCCAGAAGAAACAATTGCAAAATTGATATGGACAATATCTTGTTCCACATACACACTTGTTCATTAGTTCTGAACCAAGCACTTTGAAATATGTCGTTATGCTGGTGCTTTTATTGCTTTTCAGCCTGATGTTCTGCCTGTTGCAGACATGTTTACACACATGCTTTTTCAGCGTCATTCTGAATGATTTCTGACTCCCAAAAGCAGGATCTGCTTTTACCCTTCCTTCCAGTAAATGAATGTTCTACTTCCTCAGAGAGCAGTAACAAAAAGACAATATATGCTTTCGTGTGGATTTTTGATAACTCGATTCTATAGCACCTGACTTCATTTTCTTTCATTATGACATTCATTATTAACTGCTCAGTTTTTCTTTGAAGGTTTTTACAAACATAACTGTTCGCTATTTTGTGCAATTTTGCCTTCCCTCTGATCTGCTTTACTGTAAGATCTGACAAAATTATCGTCTTAGTTCTACACCAGAATGCAAAAATGCCAAAATCAGTTTGTTTATCTTGGTTTGGAATGAATGGATGATCTTTTTTCACTGGAAAGACTGATCTACATATTAAAAACAGTATTTCTTATTGACATGGTATCTCTGTCTTCTCAGACTTCCTTTAAACTAGCAAATATTTATTTATTTTTCCTTCTTTATGGAAATTCTGCGATGTTTGCATATAAACTGAACCACTCATGGTCATGCTTTTTTGCTCAGTTTCAGAATGGGGTCCTGGGCAGCCTGATCTAATTTTTGGCAACAGTGTCCACACAGGCAGGTTGGAATTCAATGATTTTTTTTAAAATCCCTTCCAATCTAAGCCGTTTGCTCAAGTCGTGAATGGCCTCCAGGTGAAGTCTGTGCCACTTATCACAAGCTCAGCATTTCAGCCAGATTCACTATACCTCATTATTTGTCTATCCTATACCTCATCAGTTTGTCAGTGAGGTTGTTATGGGAGAACATCAAAAAGCTTCCTGAAATCAAGATCTGCAGCGTCTACTGTTCTCCCTTTGTCTGTGCTTAGGAAATAGGCTGTGTAATAGTGGTTGCCTTGCAGATAAACTTTCTGAAGCCTTCTGAGAGAAGCCTTCTATGACCTAGGAAATAGCTATCTCTTATCTTAAGTATCTGATTGGAATTTTTCATCAGCTAGTTCATTTCTCCCTTGAACAACTTGCTGAAAGGTTGGTGATGTTTTGCTTATCTCTCTATCTTCCTGCAAGATATCTGATTCATCTTCCTGCAAGAACTGATGCTTTGAGGAGCCCACCTTCATTATTTTAACAGTGTAATGACAGTATGTACCATCAGTGTGCAAACTGGAGGCATTTTTTAAAAAAATTGAAAATGGAGTTAAAGTGACTTAATGCAGGTCTTAACAATTCAGTAGTAATCACACGTACTGAATGAAGATGAAAGACGAGATAAAATGGAAATGGCTGCCTTCTATACTGTGAAAGCACACCTATGTACCATAATCGTATGTGCGTTTCTCCACTTTTGCTTTTTTACCCACACCTATGTATTTTAGTTTGTTTTGCGTGTTGGACAGTATGATAGTAGCACTTTTTTGTTTCATTTAAGCAGTAAGCTTTGCATGCCACATGTTCAGGACAAGTTTTCTGCTCTACTATTACAGTATATCCTAGTCTTCAAATTTCCTGTCTTGCTGGGGTTACCTTTACTGTGTTTTCTGTTGTAAAAACTGCACATTTGTCTGTTGGAAAAGGATGCCTAAAACAAAGACTGTTTTAAATACTGAACATGCATACTGTCAGCAGCTTTCCTGCTGATACCGCTGGGCCACTGGCAGTTTTGGAGACGGCAGTCATGAAAGCAGCAGGCACAGTGTTAGCAGCAGGTGTGTGATTAACACAGTGCTGCATCTTTACAGAAGAATAAGCGGTGAATTTATGGACTTATAAAGCCTTATCTGCTCACAGGCTGAGTCCAAAGTAGCCTAAGAATTGTATTGTGTTCCTTTCCCAAAAATGCTTTTTAAATTTGGAAGTACAGTGGCAGTAATCTACATGGAAGAAACACAAATGCGTAGACATGGAGAATTTGCAAGACGTTGAAAGTCAGTTGTGTCACAGAGCTCCATCGTTCCCTCCATCACATTAGGCAATAAATATGTTAATGTTGCATTGTAAGAATTTAAGATTAGAAAGATGATGCGAAATCAAATAATTCTGATATGACTGTCATTAGAAAATTGTTTTTATATCCCTGCTTCAGAATGCTATTGAAGCTATATTTCTAACTGATCACTTCACAACTAAAATAAAAACTGTTAAACTTTTAATTGTGCCTGCTTTTAGGGCTCTTGTTACTTATTTGATCCTCAGATTATCCATGGCTGACCAGGTCAGCATCCCATGATTCTGTGGTTTAAAACATGGCTATTTATTACCAAGAAAGTGAATTTCCTGCTTGGATGTTACAGGCTTTATTGCAGACTGTGACCATGTCTGGTCATAACAACTGGGAGCAGCTGTTATAAAAATTATTAAAGCAGCTTTTATACCATCATCACTAGTCAAGTTTTTATGTTCTTCAGTACTTCCAAGAAGTTTTCCTTGGTTTCTTTGTAAATGAGATGAATACATGGCTCTTACCTAAATGCTACTTTCATCACAGAATCATAAATAAATATTAATTTTACTTGCGGGAGACAGATCTGCATGCATGCAGAGCTGAAGGGAAGTACTGGAACACTGCACCACTGATGCAGGTAATGCTAAATTACACAGGACCTCAGCCATGCAGCTGAGGATAAACAAATTCCTATTGGAATTAAGTCTTCTTTACCAATGTGCACAGGTTGCCCTGCAGAATTGTCCTTTTGCTCCTTATGCATTTGTAACTGTTCTTAATCCTAAAGCAGTTCCTGAATAAGAATTTATGGACGTTTTAAAACTCGGGATGGTTAGGAATGTGGAAATGACAACAAATGACTCAGAGTTCAAAACATTTGTCTGTGCTGTTACTTTCTTTAATTTTTCAGAATCTTTGTATTTCTTTGTATACTTTTAACATCCTGCATGTGGTCAACAGAATGAACTCTTCTTTAGGAGAGCTGTCTTTTCAGTAAAGGTCCATTAATGAGGGTTCATTCTTAAGTGCTTTTCAATTCCATAAGCATTTTATGAGTATTTCATTTTGCTCTTGAGAACAAGCCATGTCTCTGTAAGACATGTGATTGTGTTTTTTGTGTTCTTAACACATGTGCCACCTTGGGTACTTGCCCTCATTTTGCATAACACCTGAGTTCTCAGTGTTCTGTTCTCTTCATTTGCAAACTATCTTGTTAAAAGCTTTTGGAAGGTGTAGTTGAGTGGATTTCTGCATTGCTTCCGTAATTACTTTAATCTGTGCCTTTGGAATTGATTTATTGGGATTTTCCATCATAGGTAGAGCTTTAATTACCCTATGTCCCACTCAGAGCTTTCTGAGCAACAGTTTTATTTTTTAAATACAGCAAGGAAAATAAATGAGATTTATGAGAATAGCTTTATGTAATAGAGAATTGTCTGAGTTACGCTCCACATGCATTGCTGAGGCCCCAACTATTCTAGCCACCTGCTGTAAGAAGTGCTTTCCTTCTCTGTGTTTTGTATTTCAGTGTAGCTTTTTCCACTGTAACAACATCAACAAAAAATAAAGCAAACTCAAAAAAAAAAAGTCTAAAAAGCAATAGAACTTTTTTGTAAGCCCATTAACTGAAAGCCAGACTAAGTTAGCTCTTGAAACTTGCCACTAACGATTTTCTGCCTTGACTTGGACACAATCTGTCTTCAGTGAGATTACAAACCTAAGCTATAGTTCTTTGCCTGTGAAAACGAAGCTTAGCTGAGCATGAGAATTAAAGTTGAAGCCCAACTAGTATTTGCTTTTGCATGGGTGAGTTGGTTATGGATGTGAAAACAGCATTAGAAAGGCTCTTCTAAGTCCCTGAGGGTTACATGGAAATGTGAATACTTAGGTGTTACTTTTTTTAAGAGCTATTTTTAACTTGGCTCAGTTCACAATGTGTTTCACAACACATTCCTTCCTTTAATATTATTCTGTGAACAACTCAGGGAGAGGCATGTTGAAGTGTGGGGTGAGAATGAATGGTGTAAATATGAGCTATGTGTAGGTATTCGGAAAACTCTTTAGATGGGTGTCTTCTAAGCAAGTCCTTTCCATCACTAAGTCATTTGGGAGATAAATTATTGTTAAAAGTTTATTTGTGGCAAATAAGATAGCGAACTGAGAGTTAAGAGTTGTGTTTAAGAAATACCAGTGTTTGCATACTGGTTTAAATGCAGGAGGAGGAAAAAAGTCTGTTTGAGGGAAGAAAAAAAAAACCCACAAAAGTAATTCAATGGTTATGCCTGAATGCAGGAGATAACAGTGATAGGCAAATCATTTTACTGATAAATTTTGCATTTGTCTGTTTTTATCCACATAGTAAATTGCTGTTTTGTGGGATCATTTTGTAGGCTTTTTTATCAGTTCAAAAGCTTTCTTTCGTCTTTCAAGTAGAATAAAGTCTGTTTTGGTTCTCTGATGTAATGAAACCATGGAAAACCTTTAGGGGCAAGTGAAGATTGCAATTAATACAGCTTTTTGCTTACAGATTTAACTGACACTATAAAATGAAAACAGAGAACGGAATGCTTCTTTCTTTTTTCAAAAATGTCCTATGTGTTCCTTTTTGTAGATGAGGAAATGTGAACTAAAATATGAACCCCGTCCCAGAATTTTGTAATTATCTTGTTTCTAAATAAAAGCAAAATATAAACTAATTATTAGTAAAAATTAATACTATGTGCTTTTGAGTAGTAAATAGATATTTCGGGAGATTATTGTGAAATCCATACATCTTGAATTTCAAAGAGTTATTTCAGGTTCTATTTCAGCTTCTAAAACGTAATTTTAAGCCTTATGCACCTGAATGATCAACTTCCTGGCATTAAATATTTGTCCCATTTACTGCGCATGCTCAATTTCAGTTAGCAACAGAAAAACCAGTAGAAATATTCTTGGCTTATTTCTGTACAGTTTCCTTCCATACGTACCTGGAGATACGTATGTATGAATTTCAGTTTAAACATTTTTCCCCATTGTATCTTGACATTTATTTTACAAGAATCATATGCTTTATATTTCTGGACATTGTATACTCTGTTTTTCTGTTGGTTTTTAAGAGATCCAAGCATAATTAAAATTCTCTTCATTTCCAACATAGTTTTATTCAAGACACATTTCCACTTAACGTTGTGTTTCGTCAGAGTGCAAATGTCAGATTTCTTGTGACTTAAAATCAAATTACATTCAAATATGGTTCATGATGTATATTTATTACAAAGAAAACCGCTTTTCCATTACTATAGCAGATAGTTTTTTTTCTGATGTTGTTATGTAAGGATGTAGTCATTGTCCCAATGAAATTAACGTATGCATTGACACTTCTATTGCATTAAAATATACAGCTGAATTCTAAGCTCAGCTTCCACTGTCATCAATGACTGATTTGTTGTGGATGACAGTTGGAAACAAATAAAATGAAATAGGAACATATCTTGGGTCCCATGTTTTTTCATGCCTGCTGAGTTTTGGTGTAATACTTGTGGACCTACCCGTGTCTTAGTTGGGCAAACGTTTAGCTGTGATCCTCCATCTTCTCATCTTCTACATAAATATTCCTTTCACTATTTCTTTTAAAATATTAAACTTCACAAATCAGGTTTTCAGAAGATAGGAAGTTGCCATTCTGCCAGCTGCAGTATTCTGTGGGTAATTCCCCAGTGCAGTGCACCAAGTCAGAATCGTGGTGGAACTATGTAATAGAGTTTTTAACAAAATCAGTAGCCGGCAAATACTATCAGGAACATAATTTGGTTTCAGATATCTACATACACCAAACTGCTACTTAGCCTTTGCCTAGCTAATGAAAAATCACATATCAAAATCAGTCTCCATATAGCAGTGAGCAATCTGTCATGTAAACGAACAAATTAATGGCAAGTAAAGCAGAGCCTGTCAATTACTAGGAACATTAATTATTCCATTAATCATTACTTAGTTTAAATCTTGTTTTAAAGGCATATTGGACAATGCGATTCATTAATTTCACTTCACATTTCAGCCATGTACGCTAACTGAACCATGTATATTTTGGTATAACAGAATTTGTTCCTTCTTCATGAGACATAAACCTCTTCCAGTTTAAATTCTTTTTAGACTGAGGGTGAAAAATATTCACCTCACCTGAAATCTGGGCTGGGTTTAGCAGCCTTGTGCTAAAGGTTGGGCCTAATCTTCATTGTCATATGCTTTTTTAAGGGGTTGAAGATGCAGTCTAAGCCCTTATCCTGGCAAGTCCATCTGCTTCTAACTCTGACATACTCTATGGAGCTTGCAATATTTTTAATCTGTCTACAGCTTAATTTCTTTTAACTTTCAGCAATCTTAGATGGTTAGCATGGAGGCAGCATGTCGGCATCTTGTTTATTTCGTTCCTCCTTGTTTGGCTATTTCTGTCATAATAACTTGGAAGACTGTGACTGTGACATTGAATTTATCCATGTGAAGAAATACCCAGCACAGACAGACAGATATTTTGTGTATTGTGTGACCATAACCACACAAGAGTTCTGTGAGTTATCAAAATGATCAACTTTTCAGTTTTTCAAAGATCATGGTCTGTGAATACTGTTTGTGTTATGCTTGTTCCAAGCTTAATTGTTCCTAATCTGTACATACAAATGGACCCGATGAGATCAAACAGTTTCTAATATAATTCAGTCCCAAGTCACAGTTCTCATGTTTTTATATTGTACTTTTACTCTAATTGCTTTTACTTGCTGTTGGATTTTGGTACTGGTTTGAAGAGGCACATGGGAATTTTCTTTCTTGTTTTCTTTTTTTTTTTTTTTAACAAACTTTGCTTTTGGTCTCCTTTTGATATGAAACTGTCTATTGCACAGTTGCAGAACTACCTGAGCCAAATTAATAGCTGCAGAATTCTTGGGTCAAGCATCTCTTTATCATAAACAGGTTATTTCTTTCTTTTCAGTAACATTCTGTAGGAAATCTAAAGAATCCTGGTGGTTAGTAAGACTTTTGTCTTCCTGGAATGTTCTCTCACTTCAGAGATTTCCATAGCACAGCACAAGAAATCAGGGTCTCTGGAAAAGCACAAAAAATTTAGCCGCATGTTTTGAAAAGTGAATAAACAGTTTTAAAATGGAATTATGATGGGAGTAATTTGTATAAAATTTACTGTTTGACTGTTGGCTGCATTAAATTTTGTTACAGTTGCTGTATTTCAATTCCTCACCTGCAAAATGAATTCAAAACTGATAAATTTTCACTATCAAGGTTTATAGAGAACCAGGAAATAGTATTATACACAGAAATATATTCTGAAAAGTGAGTCCAGTGTAGTTGGATGATATGATGTGCTAATGTTGATACTATGTTAAGAGCAATGTACTGAAACATTTTTGAGGAACAATGATTCTGTTCTCTATGGAAAAAAAAGCTCTCAAAGTATTTCATTCTTCCTTGCATGATATTGAAGAGCTCATTAAATCCACCCTTGTCGGGTGCTAAGAGTTTTTTAGAAAGGAATCCTAAAAGGAAACCTAGTTACACTAATTTCTTTTGGAAAGTCTACATGTACATAAAGTCAAACTTGCTATGTGTAGTATGCAAAAAAAACCAAACTAGTTTTTGAGTGACATCTCCAATTCAGGACCTATTTTTTTGCTCTTTTGAGATAGAAAGCTAGGCTGCCAGAGGCGCCTAGGAAACAATCTTCTTGTGTCTATAAAATAGTGGTAATCATTTGAAAGTCTAAGAGGAAATATTTATCTGATCAAAAGCTCTGCATTTGTAATGCTCAGAGATTGGGAGGTAGCTCAAAGCAGATGAATAGATGTTCATGCATCCTGTGAAATCCAGCAGAGGACAGGTGTTTTTTTCATAACAAATACAAAGAAAGAGTTTAAGTAATTTTGAAAAAAATAAAAGTTTGGAGGGGGGGGACAAAAGCAATAAAAAGTACTCTCTGAAAGAAAGCAGCATGTAATTTATTGTGATTGGCAACTTATTGTTCCCTTAGTATGTTTTGCTTGTGAATGTTTTGTGTGCTTTCAATTCCTTTTTCCTTCTCCTTTCATTTCTGTAGGTTTTGTTTTTGCCTAGAAGTTAGAGAACATAACTTTCATTTTCAGCCATGAGCACTTGAGTTCATATTCTGAGCAGGACAGACTTGTTGAAGAAGAAAATTAGTAATCAGAGTCTTTCAGCTGTGACTGCTTTATATCCCATGTAGGTTTTTTCCCCCCATATTTACTTCTTTATGAACACATTTCACTTTTATCAGCTAGAGGAGATTGAAAACTAAGGATGAGGTCCAGCTATTAACTTTAATGCTGACATAGAATAAACCACTGTGGGGTAGGCAGGTGAATTTCACTACTTTTGGTAGGAGAAATGTTTCTGTTACAATCCAAGCTAAACATTCTTTGAATGTGAAATACTGTATGAGGTTCTCCTTTTCAAGCGTCAGGTAAATCCTCAAATTGAACGACATCACCTCATTATTTATATTTGCTGTTTTCAAATTAGTTATCACAAAAGCTGTTGTGGGAAGAAAGCATCACAAGGTTATAAACTGAAGAGGGTCGTGAATAATTTATGCAAGCTGCATGAAATAATTGGATGCAATGCACTGTGTGCGATTGGCTCCTCCAGTTCTCCTGTTGTCAGTCTTATTCTTTGCCTCACATCGGACAATGCACTGGCAGGTACAGAAAGCTAAGTAGCTGCAACAGGATGGAATGAGCTGACAAATCAAACACTGTATCAAAAGAACACCATATTAAAAAACAAAAAATTGAGTTGTGACTGGTCATCTATCATAGGAAGAATCTGCAACTGATAGGTCCAGTAGGATTGGTTGGTTTCCTGCTTCCCTTGTGTTTCTACACTATTTTTCTTATCTTTACATTTTAGGAGTTAGGCTGCTTACAGGAAGTGAGATCAATAGGTCACTGAAATTGTCTTATCAGCCAGATGTGAGAATGGTTGTTATCTTTCTTCTCCATTGGAAGAAAGGATGGTCTTTTATATATTCCCAGACTTCCCATTCAAGAACACGTGCTTTTATGAGAGCCTTAAGATAGGTAGCACTGTGTAAAGATCTGGGAATTAGTTCTGGCTTCTTACTTTCAGATTTTAGATAATTCTCTGTCTGCAATTATTTTACCTAAAAATAGAAATAAAAATAAAATAGTGTAACATGGTATGTATTGCAGTAACCATGGGAGTGAATGTATCTAGGAGACAACATTAGTTTTAGTGACTACTATTGGTGATAAGTGGATGGTTGGACTGGATGATCTTTTGAAGATCTTTTCCGACCTTGGTGATTCTGTGTGAGATTAGCTTATGTATTTTTGCAGTACTCTCAGGGAAAATGATTCAAAGAATTTTGTACGTCTGAGAGCATGTTTTGCAGGGAAAAACTGTGAGCCTGTTCCCTGACTTCTTAGATCTTGTATGATCCTAATGAATTCCTTAGATTGAGATAAGTCTATCATCCCATTTTAAAACCTGTATCAAATGTAAATAGGGAAGAAAAAAAAGTAAAAGAAGAGTGAGGAGCACAGTACTGCTGTTAAGAGAAGTTTGTGTTGTTTGATGCAGTTATGATTCTGTTTTCGAAGAATAGAGCACATTATATCATGAAAAAAACTCAGAGATTTGATGATAATATTACAGACTAAAAGGAGAGACTAGGAACCATCTTTTAGAAATAGATAGTATGATCTTTTTCGAACTTAACATGAGCAACTTTCAATCATCCTGCTGACACTACAAGGTTAACCGTTAAACAAAGTTACTGTTAAAGAAATACTATGGCTGTAATATTTGGATTTTTATTATCAGACTAAGTACTTTAAAAGTGTTTTGCAGGAAATTCATTGCATAAATAATGGTGTTGTAAAACAGGAGATGTAGCTCTGGTGTTTATTGTGGATCAGCAATTTCCGTTTTAAATATACTTTATTTAGCATGTAAAAATAAAAGTTTCCCGTTCTGAAATTTAAAATGTGAAATTCAAATCTTTGAGAAGAGTTGTTGTCCTTAAAGATTTTGGGAACTAGTTACTGATGTCTGTAATACTTGGACAATCGTTCTCCCTTCAGTATTTTAACACGGTGTTTTGAGCATCCAGTAGCAAGAGATTCTGTCATGCCCAAGAGGTAAGAGAATGCAGTGCCTCAGAGTTTTAGGTGGTGTGGATTCCTGAGCCTGAACAGATACTACAGCATACCTGTATTCCTTCTGGGAATAGATCTTGCAGTGTTTATCTCAGGTAAACCTATTAATGGTGTGTGGCCATACTGTGTTAAAAGTGAATACAATTTTCCTCCACACCCATGGAGGTTGCATTGATGCATTTGATGCATTGATAAGAAACCACTGTGTTGGCTTTGGCTCTTGAAAATCTAGCAGTTTCTGTTTATGAAGTCCTGTGGATAGAAAACCAGGAAATCTGATCTTAGTGTGTTTTCTCTTCAGAGTGGCATGATGCTTGGGTAAGCTCCTAAATTTCTCCATCAGAGATGCTGCCTAAGGTCCTCTTAGCAGCATTACCTTATCCTACATGAGGTAGGACTGCTGTGATAAATACATGTTGTGTCTACCATAAGATTCGCTTGTTGTTTTCTGTTGCTGAGCAGCAGAGTTAGTAAACAAAGTATGTGATGATGATTGTGGCTGAATGTTTTCAATCTTGTACCAAAACAGAGGTTATCATAGCAGTTGACTTCAAGGAGCTCATGAACTTTACCATCATGTCTGAAAAAATTCATGTAATATACAGTAATGGTGTTCCTCGCACCTCCTGTAATGTAGTGCAAGTTGGTGTTTTTGTCTTATCCACCAAGGAAAAAAAAAAAGCTACAACCAAATGTGTAATTTCTCTTTCCTTTGTAGACAGCACAGTCTATCAAGGGTATTTTGCAAGTCATCAAAGTAGTGCTGGGGTTCTGTTTGAATATTATGTTTTCTACAAAGGTATTTAACATTTTCTAGCTAAGAGAGAAAGATTCCAAGGGAAAAGCTGTGAATACAATATAAAAATAGCTGTATATTCTCATGTCAAGGCCAACTGAATAGCTAAGAATGAGTGTATTAAAGTGCCTCTGACTTACAGGTCAAAGTACTTGTGATTGATTAGTAATACAAAGTAACTTTATTCTCTTTAATCCAGCAAATTTACACAGCAACTTTTTAAGCTTATAGTGTGTATGTCTTTTAAAACAATTTGAGATTTTACTCACATCAGAAAAGGAACTTATTAATACTCAGATCTTGGCTCAAAATGTATCACATGCACCTGCTATTGAGGATTATTGTGCATATTGTTTTATTTTGCAGCTATGAAACTAGAGAACAGCCTTCTGAGATCAGTGAAGCAGTACTATGAATTAATAGATATGAGAAGATCTATTTCATCGTCTAAAGCAAAAAAGCAATTATTAGTTCTGTTGCCAGATTGCCCTGTACCTGGATGTGAAGCTGAGAGACTCAAACAGCAATATATTTTGATTTTAATAAAAAATCTGATGGCAAGTTTCAAGGAAAAAGCTCTTCTCACGCCCTCAGCATCTGCCCCCTGAAAATATGAAGGGGATCATGGGAGGCAATTACATATTTCTTTCATTGTAAGAAGTAAGCCACAAAGAAACCATTTCAAAAGACGTGCTAAGCTTGGAACGTATTTAATGACTGCTTTATTTATTCCTAAGTGTCAGTGACATACCTTGATGAGGCTAAGGGTTGTCTGCTTTTGAGCTAGGATTTTTTTTGTTGTTTTGGTGGTTCTTCAATTAGCAGTAGTTTTCCCCTTGGCCTCTGTGTACACATACACACACTTTGTAGAGTGTTCCAGAAATCAAATGAAGAGATGGAGATGCTAGTTATCTGAAATGTATCAAACACAGATTGCTTTCAGATATCATTACAAAACCTTGTACCATTGCCACAGCTGGGAAGCTTTTTACACCATTAAAAACAATGTGTGTTATTGATGGATTTGGTATACTTGATAGTTCAAAAATCGCAGCTTGTCAAAAGAGATGAGTGCTTCAGCAACTTTCCTTTAATTATCATCTAATTTGTTAGTCCTACAATGTTCCAGTTTCTGCAAGGGTTACTTGGCTACATAGCTTCTTATAATTATAACTGTTTAAGTAGTTATAATCTGCTAAGTGAGTTATCATAGTATCTGGATAAGTAATTTGGACAGTCATGAAGTACTAATTATCTAACAGCACTGGGAGGATGACGAGGATTGTAGCTGGTTCTCTAGCCAGTTGAGGCTGGTTGTTTTTCATTAACTCTCCTGTTTCATTAACGGCTCCTTGCCCCGTGTCCATGACTGTGCCGTGCCCCACCACACAGCCAGCACAGCGTGGGTTTGTGGTGGTGGGCTGCTTTTGGTCCTGAATCCAAATTGATCCCGGGTATTTGCTAGGCTTTGTGGAGGTAGCTCCTGTCACCTGATTGTAGGCTTGAGCTGCACACAGACTTGGCACTAGCATGGCTGCTTCCTAGTACTTCTAATTTCAAAGTGACCTCTGCCTTTGCTGTAGTAGATGTGTTGGTAGAAGGACCTTGGAAAGACTCTTTGGAAACAGTAGTCACTGGGTGAGACAAGGGACAGATATCCTACAGGTGCAGAAGTTTTGCTGTGAGAAAACTCAAATCCCAGTTCTGCTAAATATGCTCAGGTTGCAAACAGCTTTGCCTTAAGGGAACAACAACTTCAAATCCTTCTAAAAGTGCATAGTTTGTCTGTTTCAGTACTTTCAGATGTGCTCAGTTTGCAAACAAATCATATTATTTTTCTGTTACATCTATAAACTCAGCACAGTCTTTCTGAGACAGAATGCTTCATAATGCTTTTGTTCCTGGATTTATTGGAAATATTCTTTGCTGACAGCTGTTTGATCCCACTGTCTTCAGTGTATGCCCTTAAAAATACCTGTACAATCATGTTATTTTGCACAAATACGACTTTGACATATTGCTTGGTCTTCAGACTTTGCAACCACCTGCAGTTTCTTGGGAAGTTCAGAGGATAAGCATTTCCTCAGTGTATCTGGAACTTGGGCTTCTAGTAAACAGTTCTGTTAATTACGTGCAAGCAGGAGGATGATCCAGGTCACTCAATTTTAGTTTTGTGCTGCAGGACTAATAGGAGAAGGAACTTTAAACAACTATTTGTGTCATGAGAGCAAACAGCTAAGACTTTTGAGTGAACAGAGCAAACAAGTACAGATAGTAGTGCCATTATTAGTCAGTTCTAAAAGACAACTTTTGCACAGTATTCACTGAAAGAAATGCCTGATTTTAAGTGAAATTAGAAATTTCAAATGCATAGTTATTTTCACAGTGTAGAGAAAGTATCCAGTTGTCAGATCAGACAAGTAACATGTTAGAAAGAAAATTACTGGGTATTCCTATACATTTGAATAAGGATTCACATATCCTGGTATTGTTTGAATAAATTCAAACTTTCCTAAGACATTTAAGAGTATTTAAAGTTATTGTATAGAGCTCTGCAAAGTTACTCAGCACTCTGCAGACTGCACAAATTGAAGATGCAAACCTTTCTTCAAAATATGGTTTTAATTGGTACAGTTACTGCTTAGTGGCACTTAATTATCTTGCATGCAGTCTTTGGGAGTTACAGGGCAGGGAAGAATAACACTGCAGCAGTAGTGAACTTCAGTTATCTGACTTTTTGTTCCCTATATTCATCTTACCTTCTCTTCTTGTTCTTAATGTTTCTTTTCTCTCAATTAAAAGATATCTGTTAATGAGCATTGAGCATACTGAGAAATCTCAAAAGCCATGATTATGCTCTCTACATTTTCCCTCACAGAAAATTTAGGGAAAAAACTTATCTCCAACATCATCTTATTTAGAAGCTGGTTGTGATGGCTGTCCCTTTTTTGAACTTTGAGAAGCTGAAGCCATAGCGAGGCCCGACGGTCCTTAAGGACAAGAGACTGAGCTGATTCAGGGTCATTTGCTTGTTCTCAGTTGAAGTTGTGCAGCCAGTGCAGCTTCTTTTGTCCTCTTCACAGCATGTTGGAACAATCATCTACTCCAAAAGACTTTTGAGTACAGCTTCTCCAGCTGTTTGGTAAATATCAGAGGTAAGAGAAAGCTGTTTCCAGCAGATGTTCTGACAAGCAGTTTGTAAACTCCTCCTTTCGGAAAACTTTTTGGCACCCAGAAATCCAAATCTATAAATGCCTATTCTAAAAGCTGTGTCAACTCAGCACGTGCTACCCAGGGCTTGAACAAGTAGATTGTCCGGTCATGGTGTGTTAATGCAGACACCACTGGTGTCTTGAGTCAACAACAACAATGGCTTTGAATTAACTTTACATTGTGATAAACTACTTTGTTTCCTACCAGAAATACTCAAAATTATAGTTTACTGCAGAAACTGCAAATAGAATTTGCTTCTTTACATTATTGAGGAACAGTTAAATAGAAACTATATAGATATTTATTTCTACTTTCTAAATTGCTGAAATGATTTATTACTGTGCAATTTCCATGGCATTACAGTTTTATTGCTTTATATTGCACATGTAGGGTTTTAATAGTTGCATCTTTCATTCCATTAATTTGAAATTAAACATTAAATTGCAATGAAAGTTCAGCTATGGCTCCTAAAGCATAAAAAATAAGCATTGGTATTTACTTTCTAAAATGAAAGTGGGGATAGAATACAGACTAAGTAGAAACATAATCTCTCAGCATGATTTGTGGTGGTGTCTATAACAGCATCTGTAACTGTGAGATCTGTGTTCATTTCCAGTGCTACAAAATTCATTCTGCCCCAGTTAACTAAGAATGTTTTAGCCTTTAACAATTATGGGTTTTGCCAGTACTCAGCAAGGGATTGCCTCTTTCCATTGATATCAATGTACAGTTTGTGCTTAATTGCTAAAATAGTTCCTTTTTTTCACTTAAATTCTCCATTTTCAGCCTTTTTTAAAATTATTTTTAATATGATGTCTCATTTTCTTGAAAAGTTGATACGGAAATGTTCCTTGGAGTTCACACTGTAAAACATTTAAAGGGTTAGCTCTGCAGAGAGTTATACCTATAATTCAATTCATGCCTCTGAAAACTCGCGCAGAAGTCACATCTCTTAGAGATGAAAATATGCCAAAGAAACACTGATCATTATTTAAAGGAGCATAAAATGAGTCCAAGAACATTTAGATGTAGGGATGAAACTGGAATGCATGTCTGCAGGATTGTTCCATTAGAGTAATTGTTCAGAATTCAGTCAAGTTTTTAATAATTATTGAGTGTATGCACAGGCTTTTGAACTTCAGTTCAGCTAGGAACAGCAAATGGCTTGTTGTGCTTATTTGAATCAGAGGGTGAATGCTAACTTCTGCTACGTTCCCAGGTACTAAAATATTTACCAGGTCGTGTATTTTGAGGACAAGAAATCTAGCAATTAGAAATTCCTAGCAAGTCTACATTTCTAGAAAGTAGGAAGTAAAGCCAAGGATAACATCCAACAGCCATTGTAACCTGTGGCAAGTGCTACATATTTGTCCGTAGGGCTGGCATAGCCATTATTGTATGTTTAAAGAAAGAAGGAAACGTTTTCTAAAAGGTAAATAAGGCAGGCATAAAATGTAGCTGAGTATCTTGATGTGAACGGCTCTTAGACCTACAGAGAGGAAACAGAATCAGATAGAAACAGCAAAGACCTTAAATGTTTATAATGGAGCTAGTGGAAGTATCATTTATCAGAAATACCGTTTTATTGAAGCAGGAGTATTGAGTGGATGTTTGGATTGGTGTGGCAGTGCTGATGGGGTTTTTGACAGGGGACAGGGTTCTATGGGAATCCTTTTTCTGAAGACAGCTGTTGTGATACAACTCGTTTTCATGAAAAGTTTTGCGTACTTAATTTCACATTAGGAAAAGAGCAAAGATTATCTTCAGAGCTGCTGGACAACAGGATTTATGTCTTCTGTGTAACTCTTGCTCATGAGAAAAGATGGCAACAATAAAAAGTAATATCTGAGATATATTTTAAAAAATGCATATTTGCTATGGGAGATGTTCAAGAAGCATAAAGCTTAACTGTTTTACAGTTTAAAAAGAAATTAACTGTTTTACAGTTTTAAAAGAAACCTTCTTGCATTACTGAATAATTAACGCAGATAAGATATCCCATTTTAAAGTCTCAGAAGGAACAGAGCAGCCATTTTGTTGTGGTGTTCTGAATGGTTCAGTGTCTTTGGGTTCTGTTTAGATGCAGTTTGTGTACCCAGTATAGTTATTTTCATATCAGTGAGAAAAGAAAAACTTAATCTAAGTTTCTGTTCAGAAAAGGTAATTTTATACTACTCCATTCTGTTAAAGAGTGATGTTTGCAGTCAGTCTGTGGTTTCTTGGTGCATAATATCCCTGGTGTTACAAATAATATTCCAAAGGTCTGGGTTACTGAGATTGTTTTCATGGCTGCAGTCCCATCTGAATCACTGACTATATGAGGAATTTTTGTGGCTGATATTCCTGCATTAAAAGGCAAGAATCTTACTAAGTTCTGAATAGATGTGAATTACTGTCTTAAAATCTGAGATGTTGAGTGCTCTGTGTTCTGTGCTGTTATTAGTGGAATCAAAAGCTGTAAATAGGAACAAAGTATGTGTCACAGGTGCTCAAGACAGCACTGGAACCACTGGGATAGCCAGCTCATTCAGCTGGCTCACACCTCTAAGGTGTAAAATATTAAGCAAGAATGAGGCAGCCCAACACTAAGCTGGGATGTGGAGTCTCAGGTTTCTGTGTTTAAAAAAAAAAACAGGCTTTCTAATGAACTGCCTGTGAGTGAGGACTTGCCACAAAGCTTTTCTGTGTAAGAAAACAGCCTTTTACTGACTCCGCTCTGAACAGTGGCTGGAGCCATTGATGTCTTACTGGTTGTCTTGGGTACCAACAGCATGCCTAAGAACAGTACAGTATAAAATGGCACTGATACTCAGCTCTGTATGGGCGCAACAGGAAATAAACCATACAGAGAAAGGAGGAAGTTGTAAATTGAATATGATAAGCAGAATTTATATATTTTTAGAGAAAGGCATCAATTCTAAGTGCGCGCACACATTAGAATACAACTGATCTTCTAATGGCGGATTTGTGTTTACCTTTTCTTTGGATGAATTTACTGTCTCAGCTGTGCTATTTCCATTCTGATAAAAGGCCAGATGCTATAATTTTAGCTGTTGTTTTTCATTTGAGGTGATGTATTGTAATAAAAGCATGTGTCCAAAGTAATTCACGTCTAGAGATGCAAACCATGACTTTATGTGTGCAGCTGAGTATTTTGGGTTCTTTAAAGACAGACAAGTGGAAGTAAAAACAAATTAAAAAAAGCCACGATAAGGAGGAACCATATGGTACGTTTGCAACAAATAAACTCAGTGCTCTACTTTGCTGCATGTCTGCAGGATGCACAGATTAGACCCTTGTGCCGAGGCTCCATGCCAAGATTGAATTAATGTTTTGAAGCTTTTCATTTAATCTTCTTTCATAGGAAAAAGAGTAAATAGTTGAGTGAAAAGCTTAGGGGAGGGTGAGAGCACTTTATCCATTTCCTAACCTCCCTCTGTTCTGTCTTGTGTGCATTTTACCTAACACCTGACTTATTTTATTATACATGCTAATAAGAGTGTAGGAGCCTGTGATAAGACCAATACTGCATCATTTCATTATTCTTATATTTCACTTTATTGGCTGACAATGTCCTGAAAATTCCACAATTATCCAAAGATATTTTACACCTCACCTTTGTAATGCTTATTTTTGCAAACCTGATATCTCTATGTGCTCTCTTCAGAGAGAATATCTGCCTCTCCACTGACTTTCATGGTCAAGTCCATTGCTTTTTATGTTTGTGTCCCAGTTAATACAAAGATCCTGGTATAAAATCCCAAGTTAGATCTGAGTGGTGCCTCTGGCTCTGAGTAAAAATAAGCAGGAGAGCAAACTGGTCGCCCTGTATGTGCTTTGAATTAGACAGCTATACCCAAAAATAAATTATTAACAGGAATAATTATAATAGGTACATTTTCTGAGCTGCTTTATCTCAGAAATTGTCTGCCTTGATATAGGCCTCAGGGAAAGTACTTTAATTAAAAAATATTTTTTCTGTCAGTCCTCTGAGTCCGCAGTAGACTAAATATCTGATTTTCTAATCCAAGTGTGACATGCTGTTAGTTGCCTTATTTTGTCTCTGTATATTTCACAAGGGAGCTGCATCTACCAGTTCACGTTGGTGCGAGTATCCTGCCACAGAAGATCTTTTTTGTTAGGTTTGTCTGCCACTGTATAGAAGTTCTGTAAGCATTACAGATTTAATAGGCAACATTCCTAATCCTAGGTCTTTACTTAATTTTAAATTCTAGTCATATTATAAATCATTAGTTACTTTTACATATTCTATTAGCATTTGTCCTTTAACAGCTCAGCAGTACTTAGCAGATACAAGTTATTACAAGCATTGCAAATAATGACTTTTAAAATCTTATATGCAAAGTGCTTTAAGTCTCTTATAAAAATAGATTCACCTTTCTCAAAGGATACACACAGTACAGTGTGTGGCCTCACTGGGTCAGTTATGTCGCGCTTTTTCTCAGCATAGGACTCGTTAATCTGGAGGTTAGATAGTCTCGTGATACATCTTTTAGACAGAGACATGAATTTTGAGCTGTGGTAGCATCACGGCTTCTGTGTTTACTGGAAGATGTTTTTGCTATGGCAGACATCAAATAGGGGCACAGAAGATTTGCAACCACGGTTGCAGATGTTAAGCTGAAAGTGAACACTAATGAAATAATGTAGATAGTTTGTGTGGAGATACAAATGACCAGTATGTGTAGTGGTGATTCTTATTGGCACGTGCAAAAGCAGATCAGGCATCCTAAAACATTGGCAAGGCAGCTATTTTCCTGTAATGATTGTGTAGCTGTTAAAGATACCGTGCTAAGCTTTACAGCATTCTTGCTAAACGGGACAGCTGTTTGTATGTGTGGGGTGTGTTTTGGTGATATCAGATTCACTGCTGAATCCATAGGATACTTGTGAGCATTAACCATTTAGTAAACAAGAGCCTTTCATTGACAGGTAGGCACAGAGCTCCATATATTGATTGCAGTAGTGCAGTTTTTTGGCATTTTTGTATAAAAAAAACAAACAACAACAAAAAAAACATGCCTTATTGCTTTCTTCCTCTATTTATTCCTGCAGATTTCAGAAAGAAAAGATTAAGAAATGTTTGTGGTTGTTTGTACTAGAACACTGATTTAGTGGGTATTGACTGATGGGAGGAATGAATGGCAATATTTTCTGTTTCTGTGCTTCAGAGAATGTTGGAAGAACGACATAGTCTCTAGTAAATTAAGCTCACTTTTACTTGGGAAAACATTTATCTCATTTCTATGTGTTTTTTTTCTGACCCAGCTGACTGTTTACTGCAAGCTTCGAATAGGCACATATCAATTCTTTGTCATTTAAGCTAGAGCATAAAGATCTTTTGTGCAGATTTGTGTGCACAGTGTGACATGTTATGCCTTTAAGCAGTGCTGGTCTGATCTTCAGCAGAGCATTTCAGTCATGTGTCTCACTATTAACCAGAGCAATATTTTTTTAAACAAGCTTCTATATTAAAAAAAAAAAAGAAAAAAAAGTAGAGTAACTTTTCCAGTTTCTGTGTTGCTGGGTGCCTTCATGACCTTTGTGAATTCCCTGGGAAGCTTATCATGGAGCCAGGATGAAAGCCAGAGATGGCTGCTCTTGTAGGCTACCCGCAGAACTACCTTTTTATCCTGAGCAATTGCTCCCTGCATCAGCAGAATGAGACTGGTTAGTTAGGTGTGGGCTTATGGCAACAATGAATCACTGCAAGTACAGCGCAGCTTCTTCCATTTTCCAATTTCAACTTGTAGGAATGGAATAGGAAGGGTAACGGTGGATTTATGTTCTTGCTTTGCAGAGCTTGCTGCCTGTAAAATTAGATATGAGGAAATAATATTTTTTTGTAGTTTATTGGGATATCAGCACCTCCCTTTGCTTGTCATTTCAGTATAGCTTCCTGGATTTTAGTATTCCACGAGGAGTTTAATAACATTGGCTTCATTGATCTGGAAAAGCATACACAGTACTT
Source organism: Perdix hodgsoniae (assembly GCA_035772895.1). Taxonomy (NCBI): domain Eukaryota; kingdom Metazoa; phylum Chordata; class Aves; order Galliformes; family Phasianidae; genus Perdix; species Perdix hodgsoniae. The sequence goes on along the minus strand of JAPSGF010000037.1, from coordinate 6,577,788 downwards.
ACCACCTTTCTTAATAATTTTTATCCTTAAAGATATTTTACATCTCTGTCACTTTGCCTCCTTTGTCCAAACAACTGCTCTTTTCTCTCTCAAATGCCAACTTTCAGTGTTGCATAATTATTTAAAAAGTAGTTACAGCTTATCATAGAAAAACTTGCCAAAGCAGTAAGCCTTGCCAGTGGCACTGAGACACGCTAAAGGTTGGCAGCTGTGCACTGCAGGACATATTTGCAGGATTCAAACAGAGAAACTTGTGTACAGTTGTTATCCTGGGCAGTTGCATTAAAAATAAAAAATAAAAACCAACCCCCTAACCAAACTTACTGAAAAAGCCAACATCATGTGCATGTACTGGGTCCATGCTGGGTGTTGGAGAAAACAGGCATCAAGTTGATGTCACAGGGCATGATAGGTTTTGTGGTTCTCCTCTGGGTGCTTTCCAAGTGCCTTACCATCCTTTTTATACTGTGGAGTCCAGGACTACACGCAGTATTCAAGGTCAGGCTGCACCAGCACCAAACATAGCATGACAGTCACTTCTTTGGCTGGCTGCACTGTGTTTAGTGCACCCCACAAAGCATTTTGCCCCTCTGCTGTAAAGACACGCTTGCTGGCTCTTGCTAAGCCTGCTGTCACCAGCAGTCTGGGCTCCTCCCTGCTGAGCTGCTCTCCAGTTGTTCATCTGCATGGCTGTGCCTTGTCCAGCAATGCTTTGTCCCAAGTGCAGCACCCGATGTTTTTTTTGAATTTCATGCTATTCAGGATGTATAAAACCAATAAAACTACAACCTTAATTCTAAATATATGATCAGCTATGCTGATTTGTGCATCTCAGGGAAATGTGCATAGAAATGTAGTAAAAGTCCAGAGAGTAATAATATCAGAAGAGGATATGAATGTTAATGAGTCATTTTGCCGGCAGTGAACTAATGAAGCCTGGTTTCCTTGAGGTTTGTGCCTCACTTTTGATTTACGGCTATCAAAAAAGGTGAAAAATAGAACTGCAGCTTTTCTTGTTGTTGGGAATTTACAAGGTCTTGATGTGAATGGTTGCCATCTAGTGAGATGTGACCTTTTTGACACCCTTTCACTATTCCTGTAGTTTCTCGGTATTGTGCAGCTGCATAATTACTTAGTGTCTGTGGGAAGCAACTAATCTTCCTAATGATTAGTTGAAATCAGCAAATGGTTTTGGAGTTAATGGGAGAAACAAATACGTGTGCATACATTCACACCCATACTCAGTACTTCATAAGCAATCATGAGGCTGCTGGAAAGAATGTGCTGGGAACTCTGGTTAACCAAAACTTTTGTAATTACTGATTCATATGCAACCGTTGTGTTTTATTAATTACTGATCAGAATGATCAAATGTCAGGGATCCCTGCATTCTTCAGCATTCTTGATGTAATAGAATGTGAATTAAAAGCAAACGTTGCTGGGAAAGGCAAAGTAAGAGTGCAAATATATAATTTTGAGAAACTTTTGAAATTGAGTTCAAGGCAATAATTTTGTGTTGCAATTGAAGTTGTAACATTGCTTTTTATTTCTTTGAAAGCAAGGGGCGTTTTATTTCTGTGATTTGTAATACAATATTGTTGATTAAGACTTGTGTAAATGTAGCTGAATAGGAAACATTGTCATGAGGAATTTCTAAATGATGGAAAGATTTGTTGGTTGTATTTCTGTAACAAGAAACTGTCGATAGCATTTTCAGGCTAGTATAATTCTTACAAAGGAACTTAATATTTCTTTGCTATTAACCTATTGGTTTCTACCTGACTTCTCAAAATAATGCAAATATGTATGATGCTAATGACTAATAATCATCTGAAGGATATGAAGAGAAAACATCATGTCAGAATTTAGTTTAAAAGTGAATTTACATGAAGCAACACTTAGCAAAGTGAGGAGATTCTGTAGTAATCCAGCAGAAACCCAAGTGCGTGTACCTCTGCACTGGGAGAAGAGGCACTTTCCTTTTACTCTGGATTCAGCTGCTATAAAATGTCATGAATGTTGGTCTACCTTTATGTAGTTTCATCATCTTGTACCTATTTCATCAACTCACTGCCACCACCATTTGGATCAATAAACCCTATATACCTATATTCCTATTTTCTTAAACCCATTCAAATGAAATGAAGGATAAAACTAAGTATTATTTTTCTCCATTCTCTGCTGTGTGGAAAACAGTATCTCAGTTTGCACTCTAAAGCACCTCTACAAAGGGAAACAAAAAGTGAGTGGTGTCAGTGTCCCAGAGGTGGTTGTTCTGCAACTTAAATAGAGAGTTTGAATACAACAAAGACCCATCTCCTGGTTGATTGACATACTTAAGTGCATGTATCAATGAGCCCAGTAAATAACATAAGCTTGGCACAGTTCTTACAGGCATCAGCTGGCTCTGGGGTTAGCCTGTCTGGGATTAAAAAATAAAGCCCCGTGGCTCCATTTTGCAGTTAAAAATAATAGTTTTATTTTAAAGAAAGTATTTGTGATGTCTAATAGTAGTTCCATATATCTGTGCGTGTGTCTTACAGTGTGAAGACATATCATTTAATTTTGTTACAGCTGATCAATTCTATTAGAAATATTACTCATTACAATTACTGTACATTTTTAGAATTAACTTACTCCTTTAGAAACAGCAGAAGTCTTTCTCTGAAAATTCTTACCTAGTTCTTAAAAACATACGCTATTTATATGAAAATAAGAAGTTGCTGTAACCAAAATCCAGAAGTATATGCATGGGTTTTTTTGCACCATATTTACAAATATCTCCCTGTATTTGTGCAGCTGTCACTATTTTATCTTAGGCAAATGTGAACTTAGAAGACAAAATTAGAGTTGTAGATAAGGCGGGAGTATCCAGCATACAAGCAGGATTTGGAACCTTCCAAAATATTTGTTGAGAACTAATTAAACTTGTCCTGCTTCTATAATTGCTTTGCATCAGTTCTCTATGTTTGGAAAGGAAAAAATGATAAACATTCAGACAAAGGCAGAGGTTGCTTTTTTTTTTTTCCTGTCTGGAGTTATTTATGTTCTTCAAGAAGTAGAATAGTATTTGTTTTCAGAGGGAGAGAGATGTTAACAACACTGAGGTACTAACTCACTGATTGGTGCCTGTGATCAAGGCTAAACAAACTGCTTCACTTCTGCCTTCTCTTATGCTTTGTTTCCTATAGAACAGATCATAAGCACTGTGAGCTTGCTTATATGGTGATACAAGGACTTAGTCTTTTCCAGAGACTGACTTTCAAGACAAAATCCCTTCCTTCTTCAACAGCCCCAGTATCCAGGCTCATTGAGCACGAAGTGAAGAGAGCCTGGAATAGGGCACATCCTTCATCCATCCTGAAATACCACACAGCCCTTTCATGCCATTTGAGCCAGGGGCTGGAGTGAGCAAATGTCCCAGTAAATAGCGTGTTCTCTCTGTGCCTCATAATTAGTAAAACAACTGCACGTAGATGCTGTAAAAGCAGTCACAGGACTGATAGCAAGAATTAAGAGTGGGATTCATCTACCTAAATGTCAGTGTATGTAGCTGAGCTCTGCTCCAGCTCCCATTGTAATCAAGGGAAGAATGGTAGTTGAGGGAATATCCTGAAAACCTTTATTCATACTCTAAACATACCCAATTTCTGCCTCCACACCTATCCCACTAAAAATACAAACACCTAAATCCTTCTCATTTTTTCATTCCCTTCATAATTGGAATTATGAACTCTGTCATTTCTATAAAGTCACTGGCTAGCATCTTCTCTAAAAACAAACTATGTATTCTAGAACAAAAAGAGGTCAGTTAACACTTGAATTAGAGGTCACAGATTCAGAGTTAATTTAGAATTTGGCAGTTGATTCAGATATGATTGGCAAGGAGATAGCCAAAAGGCTGCAAGTGTAAATTAGAAATAAATGGAAATAGATTATGTGACTGGGATACAGCTCTGAATCCATAATGCATGTCTTGAGACTGACTTGCTCATAAAAGAGCATGTGTTTAATGTGTCATAAAAATATTTGAGCCACATTGCTCTTTGTATAAATGTTCCGTTTTTAAAGTTGAGTTCTGGGGTGGCTAAAAATGAGTTCAGGATGCATTTCCTTACCAACAGCGTAAAGGGTAATACTTACAAATATACATACATACGTATATATGTATGTATATATATATATATGTATATATACACACACACACACACACACACACACACACACACACACACACACAAACACACACACACACACGTATATATATAAAGAGAAATCTCTGGAAACTCTTTTTTTCCCCTTTGAGATCTGTATTACCTTCTTTGTTGTTGTTCTTAGCTTCTGTGTCCAGATCTATTTTTCAGTCCTTGCTCTGCTATCTATTTTGTTACATACTCTTCCTCTGAGAGAAGCTGTGGATCTTTGCTGTTAGGAGGCAGTTGGGAGGCAGTGAGTTGCTGACAAGAAGGCATTCATGTATGGGTTTGTGAGTGTGCATGGGTGACTGCAGTGTCCAAAAGGGATGCTTGCCTGTGTTCCTTTGACTATTTCTGTTCCAAAGATGATAAAGATGATATATGTGTGTAAATAAAGTGAGATATATTTTGAATGTGCTTATGTTCTGCATCATTAGTTTTTTCACTGTTGGTAGCTAAACTGCAAGAATCTGAACATCTGCTACCACCTGCTAGCTCAAGTGTCTGCAGGAGGCAGTGACAGCAATTAGAAAAGATCACCTCTAAAATATTCTCTTTTCTTTCTGCTATTCTCTTATAACTAAGCACTGTCGTCTTAACTTAGCTCAAAATTTAGCCTGGTGCCATATCTAAGGAATGGTTTCTAGAGTGTTAAGAAACCATTCTGTAGTGACAGAAGAAGGACATGACCAGAGCTGCTCTCACCTCATCACTGTCCACAAACACATGGCCACCATCGCTTGTAGATACATGTTAATCTTATGCTTGAGTCAGTATTACTCTATCCATAACAGCATGTGAAATACAGGTCAATGCTAACATTTCCAGTGGTACTATGATGCATTAGATTATGATTGTTTTGTATTATATTTATATAACAGTATTTTAATATTTGTGTTATATTGGTCTTATTCCTCACAGGTGAGATATGTGCTTTTAAAATTCACGGACAAGAAATGCCGTTCGAAGCTGTTGTGCTTAACAAGACATCTGGAGAAGGTCGTCTTCGAGCCAAAAGTCCTGTTGATTGTGAGCTGCAGAAAGAATACACATTCATCATTCAAGCCTATGACTGTGGATCAGGACCAAGTGGAGTAAACTGGAAGAAATCTCACAAGTAGGTGAAAATGACATTTATCTGCTTTGTTGTGCATTTACTCTATGGTACAAACCAGATTGAAGGGACCCTTTTTATAGAATCATAGAATGGTTTGTGATGGAATGAACCTTTTAAGATCATCTAATTCCAAACCCTCGCTGCAGGTAAGTATGCCTCCCTCTAGACCGGGTTGCTCAAAGCCACATCCAGCCTGGCCTTGAATGCTTCCAAGGAAGGGGTATTTCCAACCTTGCTGGGCAACCTGTTCCAGTGTGTCACCACCCTCACAGTAAAGAATTTCTTCCTAATATCTAGTCTAAATCTACCCTCTTCCAGTTTAAAACCATTTTCCCTTGTCCTGTTGCTACTTGCTCTTATGAAATGTTCCTTTCCAGCTTTCCTGTAGGCCCCTCAGGTACTGGGAGGTTGTTATAAGGTCCCCTGGAGTCTTCTCTTTTCCAGACTAAAGGCCCAAGCTCTCTTAGTCTGTCCTCACAGGGGAGGTGCTCCAGCCCTCTGATCACCTTCATGGCCCTCCTCTGCACCTACTCCAACAGCTTGATGTCCTTCTTGTGTTGGGGGCTCCAGAACTGGACACAATACTCCAGGTGGGGTCTCGCAAGAGCAGGGTAGAGGGGCAGAATCACCTCCCTTGACCTGCTGGTCATACTTCTCTTGATGCAACCCAGGATATGGTTGGTGGTTGGCCTTCAGGGCTGCAAATGCACAATGCTGGCTCATGTCGAACCTTTCATCAACCAACACTCCCAAATCCTTCTCCTCTGGGCTGCTCTCAAGCCGTTCTCCTCCCAGCCTGTGTCTGTGCTTTGCCCCAACCCAAGTGCAGAACTTTGCACTTGAACTTGTTAAATTTGATGAGATTGTCAGTGGCCCACTTTTCAAGTCTGTCCAGGTCTCTCTGGATAGCATCCCTTCTCTCTAGCATGTCAACTGTGCCACTCAGTTTTGTGTTAACTGCAAAGTTGCTGACGGTGTACTCAATCCCACTGCCCATGTAGCATACAAAGATGTTGAATAAAACCAGTCCCAACGCTGATCCCTGAGGAATATCACTTGTCATCAGTCTTCCCTTGGACATTAAGCAGTTGACCACAATTTTCTGAGTGCAGCCAGAAAGCCAATTCCTTATCCAGTGGATGTATACCACTCATTCATCCGTGAAATCTCTTTTTCTCTAATTTGGTGACCAGGATATCATATACATGTTTATACTGTAGTCATACACAAAGCAGTTAAACCAAGACGATTAGTTGTCACAATGGTTTGTCCACTTTTAATTCCTATTTCTTTTTAGAGATTTTTTTCTTTTTTGCCTCTGACGGTTTGACTTTGCTCTGGTTCCAGCTGAAGATTTTAACAGAAACACAATTTAAGAGGAGAAGTGTATCTCAGTTTTGGTTAACTTTTCCATTCTTGCTTTTATATTAAATACATTTACTAAACAGATCATCCAGGAAATAGAACCTAGCTTTTAATTGGTACTTAGAAATTCTAAGTAAGTATTCTCTCAGTTCATCTCATTTGAAATGGTAAGAAAGGGGAAATTGACCATTTTTTAGTATGTGCATATATATAAGCTATTCCAGTGTTGCCTTTGCACAGTGGATTTCTGACCTCAGCTTTTGGACAGTAAGTCTCAGAGGAATTAAAATCCTCTAGTTGTGAAGGGGTATTCAGGGTGAAAAGGTGGTATTTTTTACTGTGGAGCCAGTTTCCTGCATAACTGTTAAATAAAGGCAGTACCCTTTTACCCCTGCAAGTCATGAAACCAAGCTCCAGATCATTTGTCATTAACTCAGATATAGACGTATAACTCCTGTACAACTGTTCATTTTGCTAAGAACCACTTAAATGATTAATAGGTCTTCGTTTTATTCATCCAGACAATTAAAATTTTCATTAGCTCTGTAATACATTCCAAACTCTCTTAGGATGTTTAAAAAGAATGTACATCTAGAAAAAAGTCTGCAATATCAAATAATCATCAAATTACAGAAACAATTTTTCCTCAATACTATTAATTTTTATAGCATTTTTCATTCACATTAGTTACAAGCTAATGAGCATTAGACTTGGAAAATTCGGTCTAATCATGGCCATTAAATCTGGCTCACTCAGACCAGGCTTTGCCATGCTTTCTTTTGTTTGTATAGTAAACACACTAAGCTAGGCTTTTGGGGTCCAAACACCTATTCCTGGTTCTGCCATTCATCTCTGAAACATCCCTTCCCTTTCCTGTCTGCTTGTTACTCCGCTTGCCCGACCAGATACAAAGTTGTTTCAATTGAGTACTCTGAGAGTAGCACATTAAGTACAGAAAATCTCTTATTTTTGACCCTCAGAGGTTTACCATAATGTGCATATTGAAAATGTGGCCCAGTTGTTATCTTGATAAGAGATGCCAACAGCAAGGATCCAGTTCTTAGATTTGCAAGTAAATTGGTGTCTTGGGATTTAATGGGGAATCTCAGACCTACATCAATATAAAGCTTGTGTTGCATCATTTTTCTCTTTAAATGCTACCAAGCATTTCACTTTAAAATATTGACATCTTTCCTTTATAAGGCAAGTTGCAAATATTGTAGCTACTTAAGTAATTAGGTAGTTACAATCAGCAGAAGGTGAAATACTTCATGTTGAAGAGTGCCATAAATTGACAATTTTTATGTAATAAGTATTTAATATGCTTATTTTATTGTTTTGTTTTGGTTTTTTTCCATTTACTGACCCATTTTACACTGGTATAATGTTAGCAACTTTCTGCCGGGCTCCATGTTAAAAGGCAGCACAGTTTTAGCAGGGAGCCTTTTGAATTCCTCTCCCTGATACCTTTGGCACAGTACTTTTACTTACAGAAACTTAAGGTGTTACGTTGAACAAATTAAATTACAGAAATTCAATAATATCTCATTTTAGCAAATGTTGACATGTTCTTCCATATATTTTTTTGTCAGTCCTTTTACATTAAGAAAGTAAACTGCTAATAATATGGTCTTACTTGAAGTCTTTCTAAACTATTTTCTCTTTGATTTCTTTTCTTACCAATTTTAGGGCAGTTGTCCATATCCAAGTAAAGGATGTTAATGAGTTTTCACCAGCTTTCAAGGAGAGTATGTATAAGGCCACCGTGACAGAGGGAAAGATCTATGACAGCATACTGCAGGTAGAAGCCATAGATGAGGACTGTTCCCCGCAGTACAGCCAGATCTGCAATTATGAAATTGTCACAACAGACGTTCCTTTTGCTATCGATAGAAATGGTGAGTATGGAGAAGGATCTGACTCTAATTTCTGGGACAGATAGTGTTATTTTTAGCAGAAAGTATATAATTAACAATTGATACTAGCTGATAATCCAGCCTTTTGAGTTTTAACTCAAGAAATTAATACTGTTCTCATCTCTGAGAATGAAGAAACTGTAACATTGGAAAATCACATATTATTTATGTTTGATGTAGTCAGAAAGTGCCACAATAATATGCATGATGGATATGAAGAAATGGTTTTATAGATGTGCAGTACCTTTCTCTGACAGTCAGTCTGTTCTCTTAGTTGTCTAAAATCCAGTTTCCTGTGCAGGAGATTGTATTTCATAATGCAGCATGTAGCACTACTGAATTTATTTGCAGGTTTATAGCTAGTCCCAGTCTTCTGAACTCTTTTGAACAGGGTCTAAATGCAGAATGGACACTATACTGACTATGTTTAGTAGTTCACAGTTCTAATCATTTGTGGTGCCTCCTGAAGTTGGTCTCCTATTCTGCGGTATAGAATAAAATATGCTTTGGAAAAGTAGTAACATTTTTCAGGGGTTCATGTTTTACTTGGTTTTCTAATGTAATACTAAATGGACATCTCAAAAAATAATTAACCATATTAAGTTTTCCATATGGTGCACTTTCTGACACTGGCTTCTCTACCTGTCAGCTTCTTGCTTCTAGTCAAGTTCTTAGTGGGGAAAAGCACAGGTTTGGTTATTGAGTTTGGGAGAAGTGTCTGGGCTGCATTTAAAATGAGCTAAGGATTGTCCCTCCCCATTCTCTGCTGGCTTTAGACAATATAAAATCATTCTGTATTTCACGTGCTTCAGCAGTGCCATATTGGCATCGTTTTGTAAATAGGAGTGCTGTTTTCTCTGTACCTGGGGCAGAGACCCATGATGGATCCATGGGAAGTTCTTCTACGTGTGCACCGTACTGCGGTACTGAAGGAAATGTCCTTCATGTTACTGTTTTCAGTTATCGGTATTCACACGTGCACCCTTGTGAAAAATAGAAAATTTAAATTCCTGTGCTTATGGAACATGTTTCCCCAAACAAACACCTTGTTTGTATAGCCAGTAGTGTTCTGATTTATCTGATTTTTTGCCAGTTTGTAGATTGAAAGCATGCATGGAACCACATTTTCTCTAAGCAGTTGTTTTCACATTGGGATGTTTTATTAGAGAAAGAAAAAAACCCACCTTTCTCTAGGTCAAAAATGATCAATCTTTACTTGTGCAGCTCTTGCATAATGTACAGCTGAGCATCAAAGATAATAACCTGTTAGCACCAGTGCAGTGTAAATGGTGTTGGTGGAAAAAGACCACTTCTTCTAATACCATCATTTGGAGGCAAGCATTCTATACGCTATATAAAAGATGTAATCATGAGTGTCTGTGTTTAGGTAAATGTTGAGCTGTTGAGGTGGCTTCATGAACAGGCTTGTGACTTATAATGGCTAAATAATAGACAAAAATGAGTGTTGTATGGAGCAGACATTCCAATTGCTTATGCCTTTTCAGGTCTTATCTCACGGTGCAGCTGGCTCTTGAGCAATCACAGCTTCTTTTATGTCAGAGGCATGATCAAAAGCATTAAATGTCAAGTGTCTTTGGTTACATATTTGTCCTCATGTACTTGTGACCTGCTTTCCAGCAAAGACAACAAGAAATTGTCTTAAAAATAACTTTAAAGACCAAGAATAATTGGTGTTAGGTTATAATACGTGCAGTTTCTTGGTCATGAATTCAATTAATAACTCTTTGATCTATTTGTTCACTAAAAGAACACTGCTGCCACAATCAACAGTAATTGCAGTCTAATTTGCAATTTTTTAAGATAATGGTGATTGCTTAAGCCCACTGGGATTAGAGACAGAGAATAGATGGTTGCACTTTTATTTTGTGACAGAAATACGTTGCTTAGTTCCAACACGTTTCACTGCTCAGAATGTGTCTCTTTGCCAGCAGATATAAGCTTTCTCTGATGCAAATTCTTTGGCATTATTCCATTTTTGTTACCTGTGGGATATATTAAAATAGATGTATGAGATGCTTGGGACTGTGTCTGTTAATGCTGTGCTAATTAGGATTTTGTTTATAGTTTTTTGCCCACTGTGAAAAACCAATCTAGGGTCTGCATTCTAGTGGAAGCAATGTCATTGTGTCTTGTGGAAGTGATCTTGTTTTTTTCCATTTTTCAGAAGTACGGGTGTGGTATTTCAATTCCCAGAAATTCTCCAAAAGTAAAGGGTTTGTAATAAAATGCAATTATCAGTTCATATGTTGAGATGTTTCTTTTGACCACAAACCTGTGAAAATAGCCATTAACATACTTTGAGATAGATAAGCATGCTTTGTCATCAGCTTTTACCTTTTAGTAGATCATTTCCTTTTTAGGCAAAATTTATTTCTTGTATCTATATCAGTCCAGGGAACGTTTTGTTGTATTGAAAAATTATATTACACATTGCAAAACATTTACAGAAAGGAAGAGAGAACCCTCCAGACTGCAGCCGTGAACAGTGTACTTCACATCACCAAATTGTGTAAGGTACAAACTGATAAACACTGGCACGGGAAGCAGCATTCAGTATAGACCTTAGTAGGTCATGTACCTAAAGAAAAGTAAAATAAAGCTTCCTAATTTACTTTTGGCAAATTTGACTCAGTGCTTCTCATTTCTTTCTGATCTAAATTATTTCATGTGAAGAAAGTCTAGTATTCCTAAGATTGATCTTTTTGTATATGGAGCCTAATTTAGAAGGTAATGAACTCTTATCTGAAAAATACAGTTAAATGCAACCATATAGTGGCAAAGGAAAAACCTATGCTTTGCTGTACAAAGAACTAGGAAAAAAAGTATAAAATATATTTTAAGAGACTTGCACATGCAGCTCAGTCTAGTTGTCTTAGCAGAGAATCCCAATCATCAATTCAATTATCATCATGTCAGTATTGCTCAGGCTTTTTTTTTTCTTTTTCTTTCTCTGCATAACAAAATAGTTAAACGATAATTCTTCGTTCTATTTGTGATGTCAGCACAACAATATCTTTGTGAATTTTTTTTTACCTGGACAAGAAACACAGATGGTTCAAGAATTGAGATTTAGACACTAATTCTGTTATGACTCTGAACTGCACGCTGACATTGGAGAAGATGTTTGGTAACTATTACTTATCATTATACCCATTTTACAGAGGAGGAAACTACTTGCCCAATCCCTGGGAAGTGCTTAGAAATAAATGTTCAGATAGCTCAGTGTAAGATGAAATCAGTACAGGTTTTGTCAGGTCACTTATCTTAGAAAACAGACCTAAGCAGAACCTTGCAAGGTCACATTTACACCACTGAGATCTGTGTTAGGACCTCTAAAATCTTGATATTGTCAGAAAAATGAAACCTTGTAGTTAACTATTTGCATGTAGTTTTTATTTGTGTATGTATGTATTTATTTATTAAATCATGCTTTCTTTCCATTGGCTTAGAAATGCTCATGTTTCTGAAAAGAAGTCATAATAGTCCTCCTATTGACAGCTTCTGGTGGCTCTTTACTGCCAGGGATGTTGAGATGTTGAAGCCATTCATAGAATCATAGAAACACAAGGTTGGAAATGACCTATAAGATCATCTAGTCCAACCTTCATCTAGTCTTCACATTACCGCTGCTACCACAAGCACTAAACCAGATCTTGCAGCTCCTCATCCAGACACCCCTTGAACACTGCCAGGCGACTCCACCACCTCCCTGGGCATTCCAGTGCCTGACCACTCTCTGAGAGAAAAAATTCTTAAGTCTAACCTAAGTTGGTTTTGCAGCATTGATAGATCTGGTGTCATGCAAGGGTTAGGAGATCAAAGTTCATATTCCCTGTATATACATGAAGTAAGCATGAAATTCAAATGGGAATTGCAGTAGTAGAGTAGTTGGGTCTTTCTCCTGTTCTTGTGAATAAGATCTTTAGAATAGGATGAAAGGCACCCATAAAACAGGGAAGTCTGTATCAAACTATTCCCAAAACTGACCGTGAAGTAACAGAAATGCAAATATGTAAGTCCTCACACAAGAATATTCATATTTCTTTTGTCACTTACCAGCTTTCTGTTTTGTTTTTAAATCTGTTATAGCTCTTGGTATTTCCAGGAAAAAAGGCCAATGTTTAGAAAGCTTGAAGAAAATTGTATATTGCGTAGAGAAGTACTTACTTTTTCCATTGAAATTTACTTTCTTATCGATTACCTTTCTGTTCATGGATGAGATGCAAATAGAAATTCTCAGTCTATTGCTAAAACATGTCTTTGTTTACAGTGCTCTAGTGCTTAGTGTTTATAGTGCTTACCATCTGTGTCTACTTTTAATCATAAATTGTAAAATATTAAAGTAGTATAAATCATCAGAAATAACAGAAATATTGAATATTTAGGGTATCAGTGAATTGCAGTAATACCTACTGGGCATCCAAATGACCAAATAACAGCTAATTGTCAGTATCTTTGTAGTCCAAATCTTAAAAGACAATGAAGTACAAATCTTGGAAGAGGGATTTAATGAAATGCCAATATGGTGTGAACAGTCTTAGTAGACAGTTAACATGCCAAGCAAAATCTAGCTTTTGATTTAGCCAGTTTTGATTTCTTGAATTATCTCTGATGCTTAAGGACTAAAATAATACCAAGAAGAAGCAAATAGGGTAGCTTAAGAATTTCTGTAAGTGTATAATGCATAAAGAACAAGTAAGCAGATACTAAATGAACAGTTGTGTACACAGTGGCAGTTTTTCACCAATTCCTCTTAGGCAGGTATTGATCAAGAAGCTCAAGAGAGTAAAATGGGCAGATTCGAGTTCTGTTGTTCTGTTAATTACTGACTCAAAAATAAAGAAGTTGATGTCATTTCTGTGTTTGTGATGAGAAGAGGAATGGCAGATGTAAGAATTCCTGTGAAAGAGAACGGAGGAAACTGTAGTACATAGAACCATTTACATTCTGTCCTTTAGCTTGTCTTCCTTCTCTGTTTGAGATACAGAAAATGGTGAGAGGACTCGTTCCCCACTCTGTACCCTCCTCCCTGTAAGGGAGAAGTAAAGGCTGAGAATCATCACAAAATATGGGTTGAGCCTAATTTATGACTGCAGAAGTAAGGGCAGTTTTAAACTACAAATTTTGAGTTGTTAGTCACTGATAATTGCAATATAAGTATTCTTCCATCCTGACCTGAAAAACTTTTAAAAGGCTTTATAATAGTCTGAAAAGTTTTAAGCTCTCAGGAGATGATGAATGTGCATAAGAGAGACATTTATTAGAAGCCTTTACTATTGGATGTTTAGTTTAAGACTTCCGTAGGAAGGTTCATTTGACTGCTCTCTCTCTAGTCTCTAAATTCATTTAGAAGAAAACAAAAGCAGTGTCAGTGACATACTTTGGCACTTCATTGGAAATGGGCAGAATGAAAATGCTAAACTCTTTAATTACATGTTCATACAGTTACATAGTAATCTCCTAGTCTTACAGGAAGTACTCTGAGAAAGACATTTCTCTGTGAAAGTTATTTCTTTGATCCCGAAACAGGTCATTTGTCACCTTCATATGTGTGTCAGGTTCAGCAGGTAATTTCTGTTATTGCTGAGTTTTATTTTCCTGTGGTAGCTCAATTCTGTCATGTCAAATACTGCTGAGCTTTCTTATGCAGAAGGTGATTCTGCACCTTACTTTTAAAATCCAGGGAAAGGGGTTAAGTATCTCTCACTTAAAGGATAAAAACTTCAAGGGGAAAAAATACTTAGGCTGAAGTTGCATTCAGCATTAGATCTCAAGGCAAGGTGCAGCTGCCACCTTAATGCAGTGTGTTCTGGGAAGATGTAGAAAATAAGGTTGCATCTACTCATACTTTGAATTTGAATATCAATCTTTAAATAGTCTTAGTCATACTTCAGAAAATATTGAGCAGGTGTTTGCTAATACAGACATGCCCATCTGTGTCCATACATTAGTAAAGTACTGCCTATTCTATTCCTTTTAACTGTCCTGCCTGTGGATGTCCTGTGTGTTCCAAAGAGCTTAGGATTTGATTGACTCTAACTTGAATGCGATAATCCACATATGCTTAGTCAAAAATTCCTGAATGTTATCTTTTATTGAATCTATAGGTAACATCAGAAACACTGAGAAGCTAAACTATGATAAACAGCGTCAGTATGAGATAATGGTGACAGCTTTTGACTGTGGACAAAAACATGCAAGAGAAGATGTCTTAGTACAAGTTAACGTCAAGCCAGTGTGCAAACCAGGCTGGCAAGGTAAGGTTTAATAGCTTGTGTATCTCTCCCAACCCCCCCTTCTATCCCTCAGCAAGCAAGCAAACACACACACGATATTTTCTAAGTCTGCCTAAATATAGTGAAAGGTTAAAAAATTATTCTAGCTTGTCTTTCTCCTTGGAATTTGCTTTTATATGTATGCACAAATGCATGAGTGAAGGCTTGTTCAACCTGCAATGGGTACGAAAGGCAAAGTTTCTCTTGATTACTGTCATCATATTGAGAGAGTTCACTAGGAATTTATTTTTGAAAAATGGTGGTAAGAAGCAGCAGTCTACCATCTAAAACGAGGAAAAACCCAGCTACTGTTGAAGTGGGAAGATGCAGAGTAGAAGGAATTAAGATGAAAAAGAAGGCTGAATTAAGGAAAAATCAACTTCATACAACCATTTCATGGAGACTTCATTGAGGACTAATCTGACCTTCAAAATTGTAATTTTTAAAGGCAATAATCCAGAAGGGAAGAATCATTTTCACCATTACACTTGCAGGTGAATTTGTAGAACTGACTCTTAGGGGAAAAAGTGTTTAATTTGTAAATTGAGGCCACCTCTTGTCTAGAAGACTTCACAATTACGTAAATCTGAAATATCATCATTCTATTTGCACTGTCTTCATTTAAAACAGAACCACATTATATTTTTTCATGGATGCCTCCATTCCCATCAAGTATTTCAAAATACATTTTTATAAAAATACAAGACTACTAAGTATTTCCACATTTTATAACGAAAGCTCTTGATTTATGCCATATTAATACGGTCTGTACACTTTGGAAATGTTCTGTTTCAGTTTTGTGGGTTAACTGCTAATCACTGGGATGCATTTTGTCTTAGAATTTCTATTGGAAGTTTTATTGGACTTTTCATTTGCACTAGGGAATTTTAGTGATTGAATAATTTTTGCAAAGAGATATCAGTGATGATATGTTTATACTGCCAACTGTTGTCATAGTTATATATAAGAGATCAAGTATTGACAAATGGTGCAAGTGGATGGTATTTGTCTTCTCAGGGTATAAGATACTTACATAAACAGTTGGGTGTGAGACATTAGTTGTTAACTATCAAGTCAGTAATTATTACTCAAAAGAAAGATGCAGCATAATTCTTTCAGAAATGTCTTCATTTGTTTTTTAGATACAGTTTTTAAAAACCTCCTTATTTCTAAATGTGAAGATAATCACATATTTGATGGTGTTTTTCATTTTGAACCAATACCTGTCAGGAGAAACTGCTGATAGAAAGAAATCAACTAAGAAAGGCTTACTGATAGTATTTCTGTCACTTAGAGAAGAAATCTGAAGGGAGACTAGGAATGGAAGATATTTATAGTGTTTTTAGTTCCCTGATGCCCTTTCCCAGGCACAGAATACAGCACTTGCTCTTGTTAAACTTCAACCAGTTGCTGATTGCCCAGGTGAGCACTTACTACCAGGTAGCAGTGGGGACTACAGTTGAGGACACGTTATGTGACAGTGATAATTTCAGCTCTATATCTATGCGTTTGCAGGTTTTTTTAAGCAACAGATTTCTGTACTATCATCTGCACATTCTAGGTGTTTCTAGCTGTTCCTCTTAGGCTCTTCTTTTGTTTCCCTGTTCTGTTGACGCAGAGCAGACACCGTATACTTTTTGCTTCTGTGTGCATTTTTTGTTTCACTTCCAGAACGATTGTTTTTGCTGCAGTTCTACTGTCATATTAATATTGACTACTATTGTAGCTGTCTAAGTCAGTTTGGGAGAGAGAAACCTGTAACAACACAGAACTAAATATCTGTATAGCATTTTTATGAAAAGTATCAGGTCATAGGTGAAATAAGAATCAAAGACTTGTAACTTAGATCATGTTCATTTAACCTGTTAATAATACCATAATAGTGTATGATTGTTTATTACTTGAAGGACAAGTTCCATGAAACTGAAGGAATCATTGTTCCACAGTTGGGTTAGCAGAATAAATGAAATAAGATAATGTGCTAAATAATGTAGTAGAAAAGTATACAGGAAGAGGTTAGCCACAGTAAATAAATAAAGAGCAGAGTAATGTAAAAACCTAATCTATACTTTGAGATTATTGAAGATTTGCTCAATTATTGGAAATCAAGCCAGAATTGAGGTCAGGCTGTTCCTAAAAATCAGTTATTTCAGATGAAATGTACCTCAAGAAAGTGTTGGAGGATTCTGGCTTTTCCAAAACAAACAAGGATGGTTGAATAAGTGTCCTGTCCTGTGGCCAGGATGGAGTCTCTGTAGCTGCTACGGTGCTGTGCTTTGGATTTAGGATGAGAACAATGTTGATAGCACACCAGTGTTTTAGCTGTTGCTGAGTAGTAGTTGCGTTACGTCAAGAACTTCTCAGTTTCTTGTGCTGTCTGCCAGAGAGGAGTTGGTGTTGTAGAAAAAGTTGTGATGGGACACAGCCAGGACAGCTGTCCAAGGGTGGCCAAAGAAACATCCCAGATCATAGGAGTTGTTGGGAGGGGGTTGGAGGCTGCTCAGGATTCAGCTGGACATTGATCAGCTAGTGGAGAGCAATTGCAAGGTGTAGTTTTGTACATTCTTTTCATTTCTCCTCCTGTTTATTTTCCTGTAACAGCTGTCATCATCTGAACTCTCAAGTTCTACCTTTTTTTTCCAAATTCTCTTCCCCCATCCCTCTGATTAGGGAGAGCAGGTGAATGGCTGCATGATGCTGAGCTGCCTGCCAGATGAAACCACAGCTGTCTTTTTTGTCACTCAGTATGGGGCACAAACGGTTGAGGTAACAGCAGATTTGACCAGAACATGTTAGCAAATTAGTTTATAACTGGTTGTAAATATTAAATGTTTAATTATTGTTGATCACAACGTTGGTTTATTTACTCTCAGAGTTTATTTGTTCACAATTCTGTTTAAAGTAACTTATCTGTTGCTGATTATCACCACTGAATGATGGCTTTAGGTTGGTCTTCAGTTTTCTCAGTTTTTGTTATATCCATGATATTTGTTACATTACACCAACCAGTGCCCAGCCCAGTCAGTCCCCAGTGGCTATCCTGGGGAGGTCAATATATAGCAAAGATAACAGAAGAAAAGCTGTACCCAATTATCTGAGTTTTTGCACAATATATTTTAGCAGAGTAACATGTTCCTTAAAAATCCTCAATTTCACTTTGTGTTTGGTGTTTACTTAAAAGTACTTTGGAAGTAGAAACTTCCATTAAATTACCTAATAAATTGATACTTTTCTTGTCAGAGATTTTTATAAAGATATTGTGTGTTCCTTTTGTAAGGCATGTATGGCTTATTAAGGTGGTGACCTATGGCTTTTCTGCCACCAAAAGGCACGTTCCAATAATCTCTTTCAGGTGAGCTAGTCATTCAGAGACCATATGAAGGTCACATCCGCTTGCTTCTCCTGCGGAAATAGAATCTTTTGTTCAGAGGAGGGCAGGACCTTCTCTTTTAGTAGCAGAGGGATGTTAGAACATTTGTGAGTACGCATGCTTCCTAGATACTATTTATAGTAGACTTTGCTTGAAAGAGGTTGGTCAGGTACAGAAACCTCACAGAACAAAATCAGAAAACTTTCCTATTCTGAGGAACAACTTTAAAAACTTAAGCAGCAACGAAAAAGGCCTCCACAACTAAATATCTTCTGCAGTAAATATAAACTGACTTCCAATCTCATTCTGTGCATGTACCTGGTAGTTTAAAATGTAATGCTTGTGTTGTTTTAACTGTAGAAGATATTCGCCCATTTTTTGAAATGAAAGTTATTGCTTTATGACTTTATGTCACTCTAATCTTGGAGCTGCTGTGTATGTGTCATTAAACCAGGGTAATTATAATGAAGTACTCACACTGAGCTGTTAAATTGAATCACAGTCTTTAGTAGAATACCTAGTCTTATCTTTTTCAGGCATTTGAAAATTAATTGTATTGCTGAGTACCTCTAGCTGTGGGGCTCGCAGGTTATGTGAGTTTATACTCATTTTCAGTACGTGTTCTGCATTGTTCTTCTGTTTTACCTACCAGACATACTTAGACAAAGCAGACAGATCTGTTTCAATCTCATTTTTAAGCTAGAACTCCACTTCCTCAACTAATTCTGCTTATGTCTTATGGCTAAATACACATGAATGTTCCAGATAAGTGTTTTTTTTTGTCTCTTTACTCTTTTTTTGTCTGGCCATATCAGACTGGGGTTCATGGGTGTACTATTAACCTAATAGAATCAGCTCTTTTTCCATGTTTCCTTCTTTTAGTACTGATGCACAGGTTCAATGAAGAAGTTCCTGACCATGAACTGGTACTTTGTATCATAACCACAAAGCAGTGTTTCTTTAACACCAGTTACCAAGGTCATCTTGTCCTGTGCTAAGTATATTCTGTTTTGTCTGTATTGACTTCCAGTGTAGGATTACCTTCCAGTTTCTTCGTTGGCAACAGTAATTAATACAGTTTTGCATCAAGATCAGGAATAGAGAAGTCAAGTAATCCCAAGGTAGATTCATAAGGATCCTTACTAGATGGATTCCCTGTGTTCCACAAGCTTGCTTTTTCAGAGTAACCCATTTTTGCCTTCTCTTTAGAGAATTCTGTAAGGCCTGTTGAATAAAAAAAATCCAAGTGAAGGCTGTCTTTTGCCAGGCTAAACAGGGCTGATTTTAATCAAGTTTTTCCTATTGGCTTCCCCCAAGTCAGTGTTTGCCTTCCAAGATTTGCACTATAATGTGGTAATGCTGTACATTAGCTTGTGCCAAAAGACTAACAATAATGTTTGAGTTTAGTTAATCAAGCACAACCTGCTGTTTCAGATGGGGATATATCTTCTGACTGTTTGAAAACCATGGACACGAGTCACATTTTAAGATCCAGTTCAAAATACCAGTTCTGAAATTCAGTCTTTGCAGACTTAGGTTACATAAGATTCTTCCTCTGAATCAATTCTAGAGGAACTGAAAAATTGCCACAACATTCCTGAGGGGAATGTGTCCAATAGAGGATGCAGTTCTGGGAGAAAGTAAAATGACCAACTTTGCCACATTCAGTGTTAAATGAAAGATTTAGGTCTTTCTTACAAATCCTTTTTTCTCATTAAAAAAACCAAACACCTCTTCACACTGCCACCAGTTCTTTTTGCTAGTTCTGGCTCTATGCCCTTTTCAACATTACTAACTTCACTAGTAGTCAGATACAGAAGATGCTGGCCTCAACCTCAGTGCCTCTGGGACACTGAAATGCCATGGGGACAATTACTATATAAATAAGACAGTTGCAAAGGTATTACTATCTTTAAGGTATGTGTGGCTTGGGGTAGTCCTTGGCTGACTTCTTAAATATAAACTGAAGCCTCTTTCCAGTGGTGAAAAATGGAAGGAAAGATGGAAGGATTGTGGATCGATCTGTGATGCTGCAGGAGACCAAGGTACAAAGACATTAGTTCAAGTGTAGCTGATGTTTTACAATTTAGAGCTGAGAAAAATGCAGGTAATTTAGAACATTCAGGGCTTATGATTCCTGGTCACAAGTCATCATTTTTAACAAGTAGAAAGGTAATACTGGGAAATGAAACAACTCTTCCAATTCAAGGGACGCCCATATAGCAGTAATAGAGTACCATTATTCTTCCATATGAGTTGAGGCATTTTATTTATCGTATTTTATATAAAGCATTCTTCATGTATCTGCAGTTGCATGTGCATTTGTGTGTAGATAAGTTACAGTGAGTAATTCAGTTACATTTCCCAATAATGAATATTTTTCATGAGCCAGTTAGTTATAACGGAGAAACAAGAAAGTGTCTGAAATCTGAAAGCTGTTGAGATACAGATTTGACTATTATTTTTTCTTGTTGGTGAGGAATATAATGCTTTACTAGTGAATAAGAGATTAGAAAAAGCAGTAATTCTTATGTTAATTCTTACATTATTAGCTTATGTTCAGAACAAGTTGTTTTATTTTTACCTTAAGTATTTGAAATAATTTCCTGCTCTCATTCGATTGGAAAATTGTTAATTTCAACTTTCAAAAATGGATTAGAAAGATAAATCTGTTACTGTAATAATATACCTTACGATTCTTGAAATTCAGTGGGAACTGTTTACATTGACAGTACAGAGAAATGTATGCAATACTGCAGATCAAATCTAACTTTATATGGAATATTACTACCTGAAAATTAATACTACAATAGTAGTTATATATACACTGATATATACACAGGCAATAAAGTAGTCATAGCTGTCTCTTAGTCAGGGATGTCCTAAAAATTCTAATAAAAATAATTCTAATATCTACAGAATGTTCTTTGAAGTCTCGGTTTCCTCATAGAAGCAAAATGCTTTGTCATCACCATTTGTATTAAAAGTCACAAAGAAAATCTGAGAGTCCCAATGCAGATGCAGATTGTCAGCATCTCGTCTTTTTTTGTCTGTACTCTGGACTAGTGATTGCTCTGCATTTCAAAGCTTTTGCCTGAACTGCCAGGTTTTGTTGTGGTATTTATAGAGCACTCTTCTTCAAACTTTCTGAAAACTAAGTCTCTTGAAAAACACCAAACTTTTTCACTTCCTGAATTCATAGAGATTTGTCCCTGTACATTTGCTGTATGAGACTTCATTGACTGCCAGGACCTAGTTTTTTTTTTTTTTATATTTATAGACTCCTCTTTTACCTAGGACTAGAAATAGAGGAACTTTAACTATGTATGCAAGAGTACTTCTGGAGGGAAATTTTACAGGTACACAGATGGTAGCAGAGCTGAATAGTTTTTTGACTTCAAAATAATTAACTGTTTACATCTCTGTATTGGTGTGGCATTGTCATTTATGTTCTTTAGTAGGCTGGATACAGTTGGCTGAAATATGAGCAGGAAATAGCCAAAAATTCATGTTTTTAACTAATGATGCTTGTTTAGGATTTCTCTGAAGCAAGTTGTAGTTAATTTCATTTAAAAAATGAATTGCTTCAGTTGAGAAACAGTGATATGTATACCGTGTCCAGGTGGCCTAAGGCAGGTGACTGTTCAACATGTTATTGGCTGTGAGACATCTGCACAAGCACAGCTTTAGCCAGACCTAGCTAAATGCTTGAGTAGTCTTTCGAGCTGCAACTTCCAGTCATGGATACTTAACAAAATTAAAAGACAAGACAACACTATAGACATGTTATATTAGCTTTTGGACACAGTCCAGTAAGACTTATGCCTATTGCAGGTCCTTGGAGATATTTCTTCTTATCTTAATGTATGAAATCTAACCAAATGCAGTGGAGCCAACAGCCTCATCTCAGCAGAGCTAGCTTGCAGGATGTCAGACCCAGACTGATCAGCAGTTACATCAGAATATGTAACTTGTGTTTGTGTGATTTAGTGGTATTACTTAATAGAGCCTGATGGTGAGGCAAAACCAAATGTATAGGATATGAATAAAAGAAATGATTTTTGTCTTAGCCAGGGGCATTTGGTAGCAGTATCAAATGTCATCTAAAATTACATAATTCCTTTCCCATTTTTAATCTCTCTTAAATTTTTTGTTGTTGTACTTTTCCAGATTGGAACAAACGTATTGAATACAAGCCTGGTTCTGGCAGCATACCGTTGTTTCCCAGTATTCATCTAGAAACGTGTGATGGCCCAGTTTCTTCAATACATACAACAATTGAATTGCAGACCAACTATATTGGAAAGGGCTGTGATCGTGAAACCTACTCAGAAACATCTCTGCAGAAACTATGTGGTATGAGCATGGCTGTCAGTCATTGTAACAATCTTTTTACAGAAAAAGTGCCAAATCGTTGTGACATGTAAGCATGCAATATATGCATTTAGCTCAGCTGGTTCATCTTTGACTGTAGCAATAAAAATCAAGGGACTGATAATTAACTAGTGCCCTGTTTTCTTCCATTTATTTTCACTTTTTTTTTTCATGCCTTTTTCCTGCTTTCTACTTTTTTTTTGCTTTATCTCCTACTCTTTCTTTATTTTTTCCTATTTTCTTAATCCTACATCTTTCACTTTTTTTTTTCCCTTTGGTACTAAATCTGTTTTTGTGGCAGTATATTGAGATTTCACATTGGTACTAAATCTGTTTTTGTGGCAGTATATTGAGATTTCACATATAAACTGGCATTCAAACGATGACCATAGGATTTCAGAATTGAATCTGTCTTGTGTTTAAGTCTTCCTCACTCAGCTGTCTGCTCTGCTGCTAAGCACCATGCCAGAGCAAAAGCAAGCAAAAATAAAGGAAATTACAGGCAATCATTTGAGGGAAAATATTTAAGAAACACTTGTGGAGGCTGAGAAAAGAGGTAAACATGAAGGAGAGTAACAGAATTCACAACCTGAAAATTGGTTTAGTTTAATCCTGTATCTCTGTCCAACTAATGTCCCAAGAAAGAAAAAAAAAAAAGGTAGCTGAATACCATTTGTATGCATCATCACATTCATGATGTTAAAATTGAGAAGTTGAACAAAGCTATGAGACCAGACCCTGAAATTGATTTCATAAAATGTTACTGTTTTAAATAAAAATAAATAAATTATAGCTTAAGTCAAGTACTTTCGCTGACTCTAAGAACTTAATGGTGGTAGTGAAAAGAACATTGTTTTATGCACAAACACTCTGAGCAGCTCCTTATTAACATTACTTTATGCGCTAACACTTAAGGACTAGCACATTGAATTTCAAGTTTTTCTTTTTCTACTGAATAAACTTGATTTTTCCCCAATGTCAAACTGTACTCAGTGGCTGGCTGTCCCATGTGTAGGTCTAAACATGTTAAAGACAGAATGGTCAGTATATTTCCACAGGTTTGACAATGGCATTGTAGTAGCTGCAGGCAGTGTATGAGCTAGTGGACAGAATCTAACTGTACTGCTGAACTTCCAGTTTTAGCTTAGCATAACTGTGAAGGAATGGGATGTAAAGCAGTTGAAAAAATAGAATGTAAAAAGCATAAAAAAAGGAAGTGGAGAAAGTCTTACTGATGAAAGAGCATTTTATTTTTTTTGTCCAAGGTTTCCATTTCTTCATAGAGAAGTATAGGGAGGGTAGAAACTGATAGTAGGACTTTGATAAAAAGGTTAAAATGAAAGTGAACTTTACATCAGAATTGCATTTGGAAAGATTTACATTTTTATACTTGGCTTTTGTTGCCATCCTTCCTGTAGAGAGAACAGCTAAATCTTATGAACGCAGGTTAAATAAATTATTTATGGAAAACAGTTTTCTTCTAGAAATGATCTTATTTGATCTTATGATTAGATAAATAAATTCTTAGTGAAGGAAGAAAACCCTGCATTTTTTTCCATCAGTGAAATATTGTGTGACTGTAGAAAGTGTAGAATTGAATAATCAGAGACAAGTATTCATTTGCACCATATAAAAAGCAAGATTGTTTCTCTGTAACTGAGGATCCAGTTTATAAATCCTGTGCTCAGTTCTTAATTTGTCAGGTAGAAATGCAGAGAATTCAGGTGCTGAGGACCATGCACAAAAATTCACTTTCTTTTATGTGACTGATTTGTTCAGCTCTGCCTTTCCGTAACTCAGTAAATGCATACTTACTTTTGACAGTAAAGGTGGGCATTTTTACTGATTAAATTGCAGCCAAATCATTTAAAGTCAAGGACCTATTAGTATTGTGCCTCAAAGCATTTTAGAGAGTGGTTTTTTTACTTTGTCATCCAACAATAATAAAAAACAATTTGTGAAAGACTCAAGGGTTCCACCCCCCCTCCCCCCCTTAATTCTAACAAATAAATAAATGCATTTAGCTAGGACCACTGATGATTTACATTCTGGAGAAGGGCTAATCTGAGTTCTGAGTTCCACTGAAGTCCTGTATCTATCATTAGCCAAGAACACATGGTGCTACAACCTGACACAATCCAGCATTAGAGTGATACTACCTCTTTTACAGTGAATATTCTGTATGAAATGATATTCATACCAACAATGTGAGTATCCATTGGTGTCTGTTGCACATTAAGGCACTTGTTCTACATTCATACCCATTCATACCCTGTATCCCATATCACTTTACTGAATTTGGCTACACCTCACCCCCATGTACTACATATATCTGTGCAAACAGGGAAAGAGGATGTGAAGCTTTCATACTGGAGTTATAAAATTTTGTTTTAGTCTTAGCACTTCTTGAAATAACTGAAGAAATGCCACTAATGAATTTTAGAAAACAATGAGACGTTTCTAAGAGAAGTAATGTAATGTTTTCTGTGGTCACCTTGCAGCATGTTTCGTCTACTGGTTTTGCTGGTTTAATGTGCTGACTACTAAATAATGTAGATGTAATTTGACAGTGAAGCTTGCAGGACTATTTGGGATGTGAAAATAATATAAATGTGTGAATCAGGCCCTACACTCATGGTAAATTAATCTGTACAGCTTTTTCATTAGTCTGTCATTCTGCTATTAATTATATACCATTTGCAGGAGCATCCTCAGGTGCCATTGATCTCTTACCATCTCCCAGTGCAACAACTAACTGGACAGCTGGGCTTCTCATGGATAATAATGACATGATTTTTAAATTTGATGGAAAACAAGGAGCCAAAATCCCAGACGGAATAGTCCCAAAGAATTTAACTGATCAATTCACCATCTCTCTGTGGATGAAACATGGACCTAGCCCAGGACTAAGAGCTGAGAAGGAGACTATTCTCTGCAATTCTGACAAGACAGGTGAGTCTTTCTATTGAAGAGAAAGCATAACATATTTGGTGAAGCTCCATAAGTAGTTATGTTGAATATTGATTTGGGTCTTATTTATTAACTTGGACATAGTGCTTCCATAAAATGAATATGGCATAATTCTGGAAGGTATTACGTATCTTTCACTAGAACCATAATGATGCACATTTTGGAAAAAGCACAATTTTGACTGGTTAGTTTTTTTGTCTCTTAGATGTGTATTGCTTTGAAACACTTTAACCTCAACAAAAGCGTTGACGATAGTTCAGCTCACTGATCTTCCTGCACCCTCTTTCAGAGATGAACCGACATCACTACGCCTTGTATGTGCACAACTGCCGATTAGTGTTTCTGCTGCGTAAAGACTTTGATCAGGCTGACACCTTCCGCCCTGCAGAGTTCCACTGGAAACTGGATCAGGTACTTGTGGCTTTTCATTATCTGTAACCCACCCATATATCCATCTGCTTTACAAATCATAGAGAACAACTCAAATACTAATGCAATTGTCTGGGGAAATCAGAAGACTACTTCAGCTACGTTTGAAATTCCTGCTGTTGTGAGACTTTACTGGGCTCCACAGATAAAGAGTTAAATTAGTTAGCTTGGCTGAATCATTCATTTCAGTAAGTTCTTCAGTGGAGTCATATTTAACACTAAGCAGGGGTTTATATCCATTGTCAGAGGAGACTCTTAGAGTCGTGACATTACATGTAGTTCATAGAAGTTTTCCATTTGTCATTAAAAACAAAACCTATTTAAAAACCTATTAAAACCATTAACCAAAACCATCAAAACCATTAAAAACCTATTCTATCAGCATAATGGAAGTGATAGAAGTCTTTTCACTACAGAGTATGCTGACATGTGGGAAGCAATTTTTAATATATTTTAAGTCTAATCTATGGATTTTCACTTTCATCTGCTATGCTGTGTGTAATTTCTCATTTTTATGAAGAGTATCTTGTAAGGAAATTATTATTAAAGAGATAAAAGTTGTCTTTAAAATATTTATCAACTTTAAACAAGATAAGGAACGTTTGGATAAAAGAAGTCACATTTCATCCAGTTGGTATTTTACGTAAGCAAGTTTATTCATGTATTTTGACCCACACTGTAGTATCAAAGGTGTACATATAGGAGTGGTAATTAACTTTGCTAATTTACCTTCAAAATGCCTATTTATTAAGTAAAGGACCATTTGTGTCTTGATTATAAAAGAATGTGGTGATAAACCACGGGATGATCATAGCACTTGCTTTTCATATCCATTAACCAGTTTGGAAACAGCTTTATGTGATATGAAATCTTGGTGCCTAGAAAGTGATGCATTTGCATTATATCATATTTAGGATTACCAGTCTCAAGTAACCAGTGTCAGTTCAGAAGATACTGTTCTGAGTGCTAAGGTGAATTTCAAATGGCTGTATAGTAAAGATCTAAAATCATCAGTGGTACTATAGAGTTTATGTAAAACGTGAGGTCGGCTTCAAAAGTAATTCTTCCTGTTTGATGATGTTGGTCCATGATGTCAGAGGCAGATGTTGGCAGTATGGCACTAGAGGTTGGACCTTCCCAACAATATTCCGTTGCATTTTGCTGCCATGTGACAGATGGCAGCAGAGAAGCAGTCTGACAGAATGGTGTCTGACAGGGAAGTGTGTATAAAGCAAAGGGGTGACACTGAATTTCTGTATGTGGAAAAAATTGCACCCACTGGCATATATCAGTGCTTGCTGAGGGTTTATGGAGACTTAAGAGTGGATGTGAGCAGTGGTGACAGCAATGTGAAAGTCAGACTACAGCCATGCAGGCTTGTTTATCACTGGTGAAAATGTATAGTTAATGGTGGTGGCTGTGTTGAAGAAAAGTGTTTTGTAGCTGAGAATTTTCTGTATCAAATAGTGTTGCTGCACTATTTGATGTAGTTTTCATGGAGATAAATAGGAGGCATTACTTTTGGAATGACTGTATTTTGACTTGGAAAGCTAAATGCAGTCAGCTTCTCTTCTGTATCTTTAGAATGGGAGAGTAACTGTGTCCACTCAGTAAAAGAAATTTATGTGTAACTCTTGTATCTTAGTCATGATGAAGCATTGGAAAATGGACTGTCAAGAACAACTTTCCATTTTCAGGGGATGTATCCGATCATGTGAAAGAACTTTTTCATCTAATGTCACCGTCTACAGTTACTTTATTTGCACTTTAGTTTCTCCATATCATTTCCAGAGTTGATTTGTTGTTTTTTTTTTAAAAAAGACATAAATCAGGAGTTACTGAAATGCCAGTATCTTTCAAACTCTATTTTTCCTTCTTATATCACAGAATATACAGTATATCCTGAACTACATGAGGTGGAAGTATATCATGCTTTAAGTATGGCATTTTATAAATAATTGATTCTTTCAGCAAGGAATTTTTCTGAGAGTAACTTTTTCCATGAGCCTATTCACGAAACATTCTCTTATGTGAACTCCAAAGCAAAAATGAAATTGAACTAAAATATACATACTTAACAAGCTGCCATATAAGATAAAGCTCATGTTTTGGCAATTAAATGCATCTCTAATGTGATCTTCTGACTTCCCAATAAATGGAAAAGATTCTCCTAGGGCAGGATGCTGCTATAGTACAACTCATAGCAGTCTCTTCCCAGTTTTTTGTCATTTCTTTCAAATGCTCCATGATTTCAATAGCATGGTTTCTGCAGGGGAGTAGCTGTGTACCCACACGATGCTCTGCAATGTCAGGCATCTCCGAGGTCCACCAGAAAAAGACACTTAGATATATCTTGTTGATGGCATAAACAGGAGATGTATAACCCCTCTTTGGTTCCTATTGTTTTATTTGGTACTTTAGAAATTTAGAAAGCAAGATTAAAAAAGTCAGTGATGTTCTTTAAGCCTTCTAGATTACACTTCCCTCTACAGGACTAAGTACTAAATCTGTAAAGGAAAGGCTTGATGATCTGACTTAATGCAGGACTTGAGTGTGTGCTAAGTTTGAGGACAACACTGAACTGCAAGAACTGTTGTCTCCCCAAGGTTGAGTCCTTGCGGGAAGACCTTGACAATGTGAGGGCTGGGCAATCACCAGCTACATGATGTTGAACAAGAGCAAGTGCCAAATCAGCACCTGTTATGGGATAACCCAGAATATATGCACAGACTGGAGGATAAGAGGCAGGAGAGCAGCCCAACATAAAGGAATCTGGATGTTCTGCTTGACAGCAAGTTGAATCTGAACCAGCGGGGAATGGGATGGAGCTGTATCAGGTGGGGGTTAGGAAAAGGTTCTTCTCCAGAGGGCGGTGGGCATGGCCCTGAGCTGCTGGAAATTTTGGATACCACTTTCAGACATAGGATTTGGGATTGGGTGGTCCTCTGCAGAGCCAGGGGTTGGACCTGGTGATCCCTCTGGGTCCCTTCTAACTGAGGATGCTTTGTAATTCTGTGATTCATTATCAAGTCGATTATTGTGTGTGATTAGCCTTGCACTGGAATTAGAGTAGCATTGATGTTACTGGTGAGCTATACATACTCTTCATTTTTATTCTTTAACGTTTACAAATAACTAAAGGGAGGTGGGAGGCAGATGGTTGAAACCATGCTCTTTGAGTAGTGAGTAGTGACAGGACAAGGAGCAGTGGCCTAGAACTTGAACATGGGAAGTTACAAACATGCATAAGAACTTCTTTATGGTAAGGGTGATGGGGCACTGGAACAGGTCACCCAGAGCGGTTGTGGCATCACCTTCTGTGGAGATATTCAACACCCATTTTGGACAGCATTCCAATAGAATCTCCTTGATCTCAAAAGGGAAAGAAGTAAGGCCTAGATTTTCAAAAGTAAATTAACTACTCTGGACTCTTCTGAAAATCTCACCAGTTGATTTCTTATTTTTTTTTCTTTCATATTTAGATTCTGAAAGACCTTTGGAAATCTCACCTTCAGAACTGTTCATTGTATAGTGACAAATCTTTCAGATCCGTCAAGGTTTTGGGTTTTTTTGTTTGTTTTTGTTTTTTGTTTGTTTGTTTAAGAAAAGTATGGGAATTAGGCTGTAACTGTCGAACATTTTCTCACAGTCTGCAATGCACTGTGATATGCAGTGCTGCGGATGAGGTTGCATATGTAACTGTGGAATGCAGCTCAATGGTTGGTACCAAGCACAGCTAGAGCAGAGTAAAATGTGGCAGCATACTTCATTGCTGAGTTCGCTTTATGATTGCAACAACAATTCATGGCTTGTTTTTCTGAGAGGAATCTTGTGACCTTGGAATAGGGTGAAGCATAAACCAGTGAAATCGTTTATCATTGTTACAGCAGAGTAGTAAAATTTATTATACCAGCTGCTTTGGGCTTTACCTAGCTCACAAAACTACTCATTCTTTCCTGGCACTGGCCAGGAATGTGACTTTATTACCATTCCAAATTTAATTTCATTCTTTAGATCACATCTTTGTGGTGTGGAAGCGTGGCACAAACCTAAGCTGCAGTCTCTGTTCTTGGCCAAATACAAGAGGTTGTGTCCCATTTTATATACCTACACGTGAGCAGTGCCGCTGAAGCTCTGAGATGCAATGCAGCCATAACTGTAATGCACAGCAAGTGTCTGAATCTTCCACATAGCTGTGGTGGCCAATATAGTTCTGGAGAATTTATTTTCAGTGTGGCTTTAAGGGTGTCCAGCCCTAATTGTTACGTTAAACTGGATGGGCTTCAGTGAGGAAATTTTTTGCTTATTATACAGAGTGTGCATGGCCTGTGTATGTGTCCTTTACTATTAAACTGTTAAGGAAGTATTAATAAGAGCTAACAGACTTTGAACTGAAAGTGTCTTCGTTAGTCATAAGAAATGGCAGCAAATGTGGAGTGGAAGAAATTGATTCCCCTTCCCTCCTCCCAGTTTTTCATACTTAATTATATGATTCTGTTCACGCCATGGTACCTATTTGCAAGAGGCTTTGTCAACAAAGTCAGTAAAAGGCACCTAAACCACTATCTAATTTTCTCAAATAAGTAGGAATGGGTGTGCTAAAAGTGGACAATCTAGGTAGCCAAATATAATTTTGGACCATCAAAGAATAACACATGAAATATACTTTGGTTTTTTTAATCTTCAAGGCTGTGGTGATTGATCTTCAGGGTTCTTTATGCACGTATCCTCATCTTATGGACAGATGACAGGTTTTCAGAAAATGGCTGTATTGTACAGCCTCCTCAGGCACACCAGAGATAACCACGTGTGGTGTGGTTCTGGGGCAGCTCTGAGCTTTCTGATCTCTGCAGCAATACAGCAGGCTAGGAAAATGGGGAGCTGGCGAGATTCTTAACTCACACTCTTGATTATGTTTCCTTTCAGCCACTAGTGCCGTGTCTAGCTTTTGTCAATGTCCTTGATGCATGCATACCAGAACTGCAAAAGAGATCGATGTGTAATGAGATTATATATTTCAGAAATTGAGCACTGTTGAAATTAGTGGGAGAATGATTTTAACACCGGCAGAATTTCTCCTTAGAGATATAAAAACCAAGCAAACAAAAGATGAAGTCTTCTCACTTCTTTTCCTGTCAATGCAAAAATATTCCTGAGCTCTGCTAACAATTCTATTGAGAAGTTTTGAATTAGCGCCCCTTTCCTTATTGTCATCCTCAGGAAAAACTTTTGTCAAATTTTTGCAGTAACTGCCCTCTTTATTTCAGGTCAGTAGACTGAGAACACTGTCCCTCATCTTCTGTGTAACTGTTCTCTATAGCCTTCATGCGACTAAATCCAAATAATACTTTGAATAATGAACCAGGGCATTGTACATGTGTACATCTGGTTATGAGAAGACAGTCATTTACATTATGGGAGCCCTAAGTGTCCGCCTTGTCCTCCTTCTTGACAAATTCAGAAAGAAAGAAAACAAATGAATACTTATGGCAAGTTGTCTTTTTGACAACATAGTTGTCTCTGTCCTGGAGAGTTAAGTGGGAGAGGAAGACGCAAGCTTTTGCCATCACTATGTGCTGTGTACTTCACTTATGTGAAAGAACCGAAGGCTTGTCAGTCCCACTCTTACTAACATTATGCCCTGCTGAAAGTTAACTTTTTTTATTGTGGAGTTTCATTGTCCATCTCTGTTTGAAGTCCAGAAGAGTTCTTCATGCTCTTAACTACTACTTTAAAACTGGTATGCAAACCTGCACTGATCTATGCATACATGCAGCTTTGATAAAGCTGAAGAAACAAAGCTCCAAACTTACATTGGAGCCAGTAAGAGAGAAATGGTAAATGAATCACGTTAATTTAGCAACTAGGATGAAATCATTCCAGGACTCAAAAAACTTCTGCAGCATCTCGAGTCTTTTACATTTTAGCTCTGCCTTGTCTGAGATGCTTTATTTACCATTTTCCATCTTAAAGTGCTATTTTGATAATTTTCTGTTCAGCGTCAGGCTGTTTTTCAAAACAGCCTTTGTTAGCATAGGGATGAGTCAGCAGTGCTGACAAATGCTGAAAAGCTCTCAGAGATTCCAGCTCATAGGAGCATTTTAGAGATGTGTTTTTAATGCAACTGTGATATCATGGCTAATAACAAAATATTGAAAAACAAAACACAGTGGCTGTCAAGAACTTGCTTTATGGCATGCAAATATTCCTTTAGCCTGGCTCTGAAGTGTCTTCTATAAATTGACCGAGATTTGCGAATTTCTGATTTCTGTAGTCCAGCCCAGTGTGAAATGCAGTGACTGCTCTGTGCCTCTGTACACCTTCTATATTCCTTAAGGAGAAACTGAACTGCCCACAGAAAATATTTTATAATTTAACTAATTGTACTTTCTTGAAATTATTGCTATATGTTTCTATGTGTTCCACATTATGCAGTTTTTCATTTTAATGCACCGTGATAGTTTTATTATTGTGGAATGTTGTTTTGAAGGTTGTTCACACTAGCTTACTCTTTCCAAAGACTTAAGATGAGCCAGGCTGTTGTAGCACCATGAAATAATAAGTATTAGCAACTTAAATCTTATCATGGGAATGTCCCCATATCAACTGAACTTCTCGCAGAGTGAAAATGTCCATAGAGAGCTTTTAATACACTTAGAAAGCTGGATTAAGGGCTGTTAAATTGCCTAGTTTTCTGTGATACTCTGAGAACTCTGAAACTGAAAGGAAACCTGAACAAAAATTCCCAATTAAGATCTGAATTGAATTACCTTGAAAGTGAACAGGCACATTTGTTTTCTTACTTCTGTGTTATTAATATTTATATTGTACACTGTGATTTATCAACTGTGCCACCAGACTTTTTATAAAACATGCATAACTGTTTAGAAAAAGTTGCCCATGAGCAAAATCTGTTGTTACTTGGGTGATTTTACTAGGGCTGCTGAGTCGGTGAAGCAGGATATCTTTGGAGCATTCAGGAAGGTGCTTGAAGAACTTCACAAAGTTGGTACCACCATCTTTACCCTTCGCACATTAGGAGATAAATATGAAGTGATTTATCTGTGTACATCAGCTGCTTATTCCTACTTTGGTGCCATGGTTTCTGGAAGTCTGCAGTTCTGGAAGTATTGGTTTTCAATTGCTTTCCACATTTTGATAGTTTCTTGGCAATAGAGAAGCCTAGAAATGCCTGCTTTTAATGAACCATTACATAAAAAACTGCAACTGAGCAGTTAAAGCAGTTTTTCATAGTTTAAAAAAAAAAACAACACAGTGCACTAACTGTAGCCATAAAGTGTTACTGAACTGATATGCTTGCTTGATGCAATTTAGCAACAAACTTGATTATAATAGAATTATTTAATTGTGAACAAACTATGGATCTAATTTATTAAGACACATTGAAATTAGAACAGGACAGCATAAAGACGTACTGCATTTACAGGAATAATCAGGGCTTTCATGTGTGTTTTCTGTCAGTATGATAAAACAGTCTCACTATTTCAGGCTGTAATTGAGCCATCCATATTTTTAAACCTATTCTGAATATAAGTATTACACATCACAGGTTTTAAGTCTAGAAAAGCAGCTCACACTTGGTGTACAAACTACAGTTTGCAAACTCCTACTTTTGACTGCAGTGTTGTCACAGTGCAACTGTGAATGTAAATTGTATAGCAATGCTCTTATTCAAAAGCAGAATACCTTGTCTTCTACAGCAGTTTTCTATCACACAGTGATGGGGGGGGAGGGGGGCAGGGAAAGCAAAAGAATTTTTCACTTTGCTCTGAGAATGCTAGATATAATACACGAGTTTCAGGAAGCTCATAATTAATTATTGAAATACACTAGGCCTTGGGATGCACGTCTGTTTATTCTGCCACATTGATGACTGTTCAAAGAGGGACCTCAGGTCATGCATTTCTGTAAGGCTAATGGATTGTCTTCTTGTGGAGCAGTGCTTAGTAGGCAGTAAGAAAATGTATGGTCTTACACTGAAACCTTTCCTGGCCAATACACAAAGCAGAACAAATGGCAATGGGCAAAACTACAGCCCAAGAAGGGGTGCAGGCTTTGAGGAGAGGATGATATTAATAATGTGGAATTTTGGCAAATGACATGAAATAGAGCACATTATGGTCAGATACAAATTAAAATTAACTCAGTCTATCACAGTTAGCGAACAGAATGGAAATCACTCTATTGTATTTTTTTTTTATAAATCCAACTTGGTTTTGGACTAGGACATCAAAGTTTACAAAAACTCAAGTTTTTACTACTGAAACGTGCATTGAAATGGAAGAACATGCTCTAGTGATCTCTTTTTATGCTTCACTCATTAAATTCTATTCTTCTATTTATTATTTATATTTTATTAGATATACATGTACAACCTTTGCATAGAGAGATGAACTTTAAATGTTGTCCTAAAATTCTTTCATCCAACTCCTTACTTAATGTCTAATATTTTCAAAATATATAGTATTATTATTAATGAAATTTATGTTGGTAATTTGTTATGGAAAATGACCACACTAACAACTCCTCACCCAAGACTGCAGGAGACCTTTACTGTGGATTTGTCAGTCTTCACTATACCTTTTCTCTATGTAATCAAAAACTGTTCTTCTATTTACATAACTCTGGGGATGTATTTTGGAATGACTGTTGATAGGTAAGACAAATGTGTACGATTTACATGATTTTGAAAAACGATCAATTTCACTTTTCACAAAGAGCTCGGCTTTTTTTAGCATATTGACTGTCTTGTGAAATAGATTTAAGAAACAATTCTTCAAGATTTCAGGGGAATTGATGTCTGTCGGCCATATTGAGCTATTACTATAATGGTGGGCTTATTTGCTGAAGAAAGTAAAATGTTCCTGAGAGCTGCATTAAACATCTGCAAGGCATGCAAGCCAATGCCTCTGCTGGTGTAAATCTGCCCTGTTCTTTTCAATTTCAGCTACTGCTGGGAGTATAAATCTTGGCCATTCTTCAGAACCCACATAAGCTCTTTAAGGGTAAAGATGATGCCAGCAGCTTTTAAATAGGGTCTGGAAAACAGGGCAGTTTGTGAATTTAATGCCACCAATTAGAAATGAAGTCTTCAAAATGTGCTTGGATCTGTGACCGCTGCCAGAGCACAACAGCTAGGAAACAAAGCTGCAAAATTTAACGTCAACCAGAATCTTATGTTAAAAATAACTGTAAATCCATTTGTCTTTCAGAAGTATGGAAGTAGAAAATGGGAATCCTTTTGTAGGAATAATTTCTTGTCTTTAAAGCATGTTTTAGTTTGGAGCCACATACTCTTTGTGAATAGGAAAGCAAACCTACAGAATCTTTCTTGGCAGGCAGTAGCAGGAACCTCATTTGGATTTGGGGATCATGGGGTCGTAGAATGGTTTTGGTTGGAAGGGACCCTAAAGCCTGTCTTCTTCCAACACTCTGCCATGGGCAAGACATCTCCCACTAGTTCAGGTTGCCCATGGCCCCATTCATCCTGGCCTTGGACATTTGCAGGGATGGGACATCTGCAGCTTCTCTGGGCAGCCTGTTAGAGTTCTTTAATGCCCTCCAAGCAAAGAATTTATTTTTTATGCCTGATATAAACCTACCATCTTCTAGTTTTAAAGCCATTACCTCTTGTTCTGTCACTACACTTCTGGCAGAGTCCCTCCCCAGCTTTCTTGTAGCCCCCTTTAAGCTCTGTAAGGCCTCCTCAGAACCCTCACTTCTCCAGGCTGACCAACCCCAGCTCTCAATCCCTCTTCATAAGAGAGGTGCTCCAGCCCTCAGAGCATACTCGTAGCCTCCCCTGGACCCACTCCTGCGGCTCCATGCCCTTCTTGTGCTGGGTGCCCCAGAGCTGAACACAGCACTGCAGGTTGGAGGCTTAGAGTAGAGCAGAAGTTTCATTGTTACTAAGGCAACTTCGATATTGAAGATTTTGACTTTATTGGATCATAATTTCTGGAAATACATTAGTATCCTTTAGTATTACTATTGATAGCTGTAATATTTTTATTGGTGGTTTGTTGGCCGTGATTTTTTTCTACTTAAGTCATAAAATTCCTACATCAAGTTCCACAAATGTCATCGCTATGACATATCGATGCAGTATGTCTCATTATTGTATTATAGCATACCTTCTGATTTTCTGAGTATCCTTATAGCAGCCAGTTAAGATCCTATCAACTCGAGTTTATTCACTCATTATTAAAAAATACACAAAAAGTTGGATGATGATGGTGCACAGTTCTTTCAAGCCAGTATCAGTCACAATGGAGAATTAATAGTATTCAAGACACTAAAGAATTTTACTGCATTTTTTGAAGCATTTAGTCAGAGTCCAGGTCTTGCTTAATTATTTTTCAATCATAGTGATTGTATTATTGCAAACAGATCCTTTTCAATTTCAATTTTTTTTTACACCAATTAACCTGTGGACTCAGATTTTTTTCAGAGCTGACTATTGTTCTTGTTATAATTGGATATGTAGCCTGCATGGCATTTTTTTTCATTGCATAAGTGACCTCAGACTGTTTCTCATTGAAGTATCTCTGCTTAGATCATTGGATTTGGCTTCACTCTTGAGTTAAGGGTATGCTGTAGTGCCCCATAGCAATTACAGAGAGCCTACTTTTCTTTTTCTGAGTGTTCTGAATATTTAACTGAATGTGGTTGAATTAGTGAATGTTCTTGTATTGTCTTCCAGTGCTCAGCTGAAGTAAATAGAGTAGTTGGGTTCACAGTTAAAAGTATATTCTAATTCAAACAGAAAATGATTTCACTAATCTAACTCTAGTGCTCAGACAATAGAATACGATATAACTTGATATGCACAGATAACAGGAAACGTCTAGTTTCTTTCAGATAACTTCGATAACAGATCTTTCTGCATTTCACACATGGATTCTTTGCATTACTGTTCATCTCCTCCTTGACTGGCACTTTCTATCTCAACAGGACCAATTGTGTTTTGATTTCAGAAATACATGGCCCTAAGCTGTCATTTACCTATGGACTTACCTGAAAATACTTGAGCAGTTACAGTGGTTTTCATTATCTGTCTATATACTTTGATATTTCAGCTGTGCTGTAATTCGAAGTTTCAGTTGCAGTTTTCATCCACGTTAAGCATCTTGTTTTGTTTAGGAATTTAGGCATCCAGTGTCAACCTACAAATATAAATCTGTATCCACATTAATCACTGAGGCACAACAGTGCTTTTCTCAGCCACATTTTGGATTATATAAAGTAATCATTTGGATTTATGGGACCATATTGAGGTAGTTTTACTATAGAGAGTTTTCTTGGAACTTTTCAGGGAAAGAATAAAGAATCACCACACAGATTTCTATAAAGACTCATAAAATCAAGTAATTTTCTGCTTTTTTGCTCTCTTTTTTCTGCTCAGATGAAGTACTGTATTTTGCTTGAAAATTTGAAGGAAAGGATAAACATTTGAAATAAGAAATAATAGAAGGCTAAAAAATATTTTCTTAAACTTTCACACTAAATATATTGTAATCTGTTACAAATGTCAGAGTTCTGAGCTGGGGGAGTGCTGCTTTTAAGCTCCAGTATGAAAAAGAACATATATCTGTAACTGCTACTGATAAAGTTTGTATGGAAAAAAACTCTTCCTTGAATTTCATGCCTTTAGAAGTCCAGTCCAGTAATTTCCTATTTCAGAACACTTCTACTAAGAGCAAAAATATTCAGGTATTTAGGTTAAGGGCATCTTACAATATTAACTTATTTTACACTGAAGTAGGAGTTTAATAGAACTGATGTGTGCTCTGCAGTCAGTGCTAAAGGTATGTAGGGTATTTTTCACAGTTTTATTTTGAAATAGAATCAATCTTCAAGAATTTAAATATTTTCATGTTATTGCTGTAATTTCCAAATTTCAGCTTAACTGGCTGTTTCAATTATCTTAGAAAACTAAATGCAAGGGTTAAGCTGGATTATCCAGTCAACTGATGTATCATACGTACTGATTGACATTAGGAATAATGATTATCTTTAAATTAGCAGAATATGAAACCATTTGACTTAATGTAACAGTGGCACCTTAACGCCATGCCTGACATTTGAAAATCAGAAAGTAAATAATTCTTTGTTAGTTAGCCAGGAAAAAAAAAAACCTGACTTTAAATCTTTTATGTATATATTTTTTTCAATTATACATTTTTAAAAAAGGAGTTTTTCATTTTGCTCTGGGAATGCACAGTGAATATACTGGTTTAAGGAAGGCAGTTATTAATTTGTACTGCCAGCAATGCTGTCCTCTCAACCTAAGCGGCAATGGGATTGCTATCTAAATAACAAGAGACAGGTGGATGCTGCTTTGCACCTGAGGGGAGCACACAGCCTCATGCTGTTTGATAGTCTGCTTGCCCCAGAGAATTGTCTTTTCTATTATAATGAACCCAACTGTGATTTTGCTACAAGAATTAGAGTGTAAATGCGACTTCTCACATTTGCGTGTGAAGATGTGCATCATCTTTGCATCCTTCAGGCATGTTTAATCATCACTGGGAAACATAGTATACAAACCTTCACAGGGACTTCAGAATCTAAAGCTAAAATGCGAGGGAATGAAAAATAGTAAATGAAAAAGTAGTACTTAAAGGTTATGATTCAGAAGAGGCTTTGTCGTACTTAAAGAGTAAGACTAAACATAGGAGAAAAATGAGATCTCAGCAGCAGATAGAAATCTCCTATATACTATCTCTAGGTACAGAAGAGAAGAGATCAAGAGTTGCGTATCTAATTTTGGCATATATTCTTGCAATTCTTTTGCTTTTTTTTTATTTTAAGTAAAAGATAAACCCAATAATATTTCCAAAAATAAGAGCAACTTTCATGTTGCAGTTATAGCTCCATCCTCTTTTTACATTTCCACTTACCTTTTAGAGATATCTACACTTGTAGTATTGTGTGGGGCTTACGGCCTTGATAGCAACGGATAGGCTAAATCAGAATGTGTATTCACTGAAATTGAAGAAAAAATTGCTGGCTAGAGTTAATTTTATTTAACCGTGTACAGACGTTTTACTTTATGGTATCTCACCTGAAGAATATGTGCTGATACGTATGATCATTTTATAGTCCTTTTTATTTTTTCCATTATTTTATTTTTTCCTTATCCCTGTGTATATTTAATCTGTTCTATAAATTTGTTTTTACATTCATTATATTGTATTTGTATAGGACGTGACTGAATTCCAGGATGTGAGTGAATTACAGTCCCTGAGTGAAATGTAGCCACAAACACTAAAATAGTGTTGTTGATCCTGAATTGATGAGTAGTTCACAAAAGAGAGCACTGCAAATTCAATCTAATCCTCTCCTTGAGGAGCAGTATCTTTCAGAAAGCCTGAAGCTGGCTCCTGGGTCTGTCTGAGAGTGTTAGAGGGGAGCAAAGTAGCAGAAAAGCAACATGATACATTAAATATGAGGATCTCATATAAGAGATAAATACAGACAGAGCTTTAGTTCTTGCTGTGAAAACTTAAAAATAATGAAAGAAATTCTGGGAAGTACTTCTGGAAGAACCAATCCTCATTTCTAGCAAGTCATTTTATCTTAGGAAGATGTCTTTAATCCAACAGCCACTTTTCCATCAGCAAAGCAGTGCTTCAAAGGGAAAATTTCAACCAGCTCAACTGTGAATAAATGTTTGATCTTTTAGATAATTACTTTAACGATATCCATAAAACTTTTAGGGTTTGTGCAACACTGAGAATTCATTCCCACAGTCTATTTGTTTCATGTTTCTAACATCAACCCAAAGTATTCTGGGATACTGGCCCTCGGTGCCATCTTGCTTCCTCACATAAAAGCACTAAGAGCACAATTGTAATTAGTACTAAAAGAAAGCTATCTGCTGAATGAATAACATTCCCTGGCAAAGTCACAAATATAGCTGATACCTAATTACCTATTCGTGATATAAAACATATAATCAATCTTTCTAAAAAACACCAGCTATGTAATTAAAGGCCCAGCAGTTACCATTTAAGTAAAGAGACTGCACATAATGTTTGGATTGTGTAATTTCCTCACTCATCTTTGAGTATAAATACAGAAACAACCATTCTTCACTTTGTAGAAATAATGAAGGTAGCAAATTCTATCTCATTGCTACCTTTCATCTGCAATAAAAACAAACTAGCATCTGCTTTTCTCTGTATTATGTCCTAATTATCTACTGGAACTGAAGAAAATACAGCACTAATCTGTATGGGGAAGGAGTCTGTATTATGTGTCTTTCTGCAGTATTAGCTACCTCAATCACAGACTACAGCAATATTCAAAATTATTATAATAGTTGGCTCCCATATGCGTAGCATTAAGTGATTCTCTGGAGATGTTCTATCAGCATGAGAGCTGCATTGGAGGAGAAGTTCCTTTATCCCTGATTTGCACTGCACACCTTCAGCAGAGTAAGAATCATTCAAGTGTAAAGAACCTTTCCCCAAATGTGGAATGTGTAAAATGATGTTCAATGACTGTCAACTCTATCTTCCTTTGGTGAGGACCTTTAGAGCAATCCTTGTGAGCTGCAAGCAGCATCAGTGCTTCCTTCAGAGACAGCAAGATTTGAAGTGAGATTTGCCCGGTGTTGAAAAACGTTCAGAGCCAATGATACCATTTCCAGCAACAGAGAGGTCACGAGCTCCAGGGAATTTTGATGGGCTTACTTCTGTGTGCAGACAACCCAACCCAGGAGTTGTGGGACGTTGTGCTTAGTGGCTGAGAACTGAGTTTTTAAGACATTCATCGTATGAATGAAAAGTTATACATAGTACTTTCTGTGGAGTTGCAATAGGTACAAGCTGTCTACTGCTTTGTTCTGAAAGAGCAAGTGATGCCAGTAGTGAGGAATGTCTGAGGAAGAGGAGAGGTCTTCTCAGAATCGCTTTTCAGCTGAACCATGGTGTTTCACCTCCAAAACAAACAAACCGTGGCCGACCTGTTTGCTTTGTCTCCAGATTGCAGTTTGCATTAATCATGCTGTGCACCTTTAAAACATCACTGCATAAGTGAGCATTACAAGCATTGTGTTTCTTCACACGCCAACAGTAAGGGAAGAATATGTCATCCTGTTTTGAACTGTAACAGCCCACCTCTTTTTTTCTCAGTGCAGCCTCCTTCTGCTCAGTGAGAAAAAAAACCTGAGTTATTGAATATCCTTCAGGAGTAGGGCCAGAATTCTCAGCTGCTTGAAATCTCAGGCCTTGGAGCAGCAGGCAGTTGAGATACCTAACTTAAACTTACCCTTTAACATGAATTTTGGTATTTCAGTCACTTTTGTTTTTAAATGATAACATCATATTAATATTTGAATGGTAATTGGAAATAATAAAGATTTTTTTGTTTGTTTTAGAGTAATTTACTGTTTCTTCTAAGATTATTAGCTAAAAAGTATTACATTGGTAATACTGAAAAGTGTTTCCTTCGTTTTCTAGCAGATAATGCATGTTTCAAGAGACTAGTTGGACATGCATTTCGTTTATGACTCTTTTATGGGTCATACTTATTACTAAATGCTGCAAGGATTTAAAAATAAGTTCTCTTTACAGAAATACAGAACAGACAGAATCCCTGTATGTATCAGCTCAGCAGAAGGCAAATTCCAGGGATCGCAGAAGGTGGCTTAAATTCCAGGTAGACTGAAATATGGGGTCTCAGAAGTGGAACAGTGTAGTTATTTATATGTTCTTCTCAAGGTGGGAATAAGCTCACAGACCAAAGGTTTGTTTTAACAGTTTTCAAAGGCAATTTGCTGAAAAGAGACCGTGTGTTCAGTTTTGCTTATACATCATGTTTATGAAGGACACAGTAATAATGCAGGAATGCAAGACTAGTACAATTTGGACTTCCATGTAAATGAAGGAGCATAGATTTAGTCACTTCTAATTGATGCATACATGATCTGTGTGTGTGTCCTAAGGGAGAATATAAGAAAGAAGACGACAGATTTCAGCAGGGTCTGTTGTGATTGGGCAAGGGGAGATGGTTTCAAACTAGAAGAGGGCAGATTTGATTGTATGATTCTGTGGTTCTAGGAAGTTTTTTTACAGTAACAGTGGTGAGGCACTGGCACAGGTTGCCCAGAGAGGCAGTGGACGCCACATCCTTGGAGACATTCAAGGTCAGGCTGGACCAGGCTCTGAGTACCTGTTGCAACTCTAGGTGTCCCTGTTCATTGCAGGGCAGTTGGAATGGATGGCCTTAAAGAATCCCTTTCAGCTCAAGTGATTCTATGATCTTCTGGAAACAAAACAGCTTCATGCTTTGTAAAGGAATTAGTCAAAATTCAAAATCGAACATAAAAGCTTCAGTCAAGCAGTGTCATCAGATTCTGGATTGCAGACTATGAAACAAATTAGGTGATTGGGTTATTTCTGTGAAGTAAGAGGTCAAAGGATCTGCTGGGTTTTGTTTTGGTTTTTCGTTGTTGTTTCTCTTACTTGTTAAGTGGTAATAACATCATCAGTTTGGCAGTAATTCTTAAAGGCATTATCTCTAAATATTTGCATTTGTTAAGTCTGCTTATATGTATTAGGTGTTTAAAAATACATACATAGGCTATGTAACACTTATTGTTTTCTGTTATTTGAATTTAAGAGGTGTTCAATAAGGAAGTCATACTGACATATCATAATGCAATATCTGCAATATAAATAAACAGAAATATTATATAAACCTTT
This sequence comes from Perdix hodgsoniae, assembly GCA_035772895.1. Lineage (NCBI taxonomy): Eukaryota > Metazoa > Chordata > Aves > Galliformes > Phasianidae > Perdix > Perdix hodgsoniae. The sequence continues at coordinate 6,535,022 of JAPSGF010000037.1, read as the reverse complement.
AAAGTTGGCAGAGGACAATTAAGCTTGCAATATATATTCTGGCTAGGCTGTTGGTTTTTGTTGTTATTGTTTTAGTCTTGTTGTTGTCCTCTGACTCAGTCTTGATTCGACTTCATTTTTTGAAGAAGTTTGTTACCATGTTTCATTATCAGGAAGTGCATTCACCTCAGACTATTGATCGCTCTTTCCATTTAGAAAGAAACAGTTTCCAACCCTGATAGGACCATGAAGTATTTTATTGAGCCTGACAATCTGTAACAATTCATGGCGGGAGGTACAATGCCTCATTCTTTCCCAGTGTCTGCGGCAATAGATTTCAAAGGACAAACCCATGCTGACAGTGAATGTGCTGTATTTCAGTGGCAAAGTTCCGTGCTTCATCCCTGAAAGTTTCATTTACTGTCTTGTACGTGCAAGTAACTTGTATGGAATGTGTGGTCTGTAAGTAAATATCAGTAAATGTCATACTCACTGCTGTATCTCAGAGCACCTTACAGAGATGCAGTGTATCTGCCTCCCTTTAAAATGGGAAATGTTTTGGAAGCAGTGTGTGTGTGTGTGTGTGTCCTATGCTGCTTTTAGTCTATTTGTTGAAAAAGTATGCATGTGTAGCATGATCTTTTGAATAAATTTATTAATAGGTGTAATTCAAATTCCCAAATTAATAGAAGTGGAATATTACAGTTATTTTCATCCATAAATACTACATGTGCAGAACCCGATGAAAATACTAATCTTTGGTTTTAAAAGAAATAAGTAGGTTACTCCAAATGTAAAGCCTGAAGAGCATTCTGAATACTATGTCATAGAGCAAATTCTCAACTACAAAACACTGTTCTTCAGTGTGGTCACCACCATTAGATGTGCATTCTCATCAATGATGAACAAGAGCCTGCATGCCATGCTTATAAAAATCTGCATGGCTGTCTGGAACACAGCTTGTCTTTCATATTGCTGTTACCACTGCTGAAATGCACCACCCGCTGCCTCACTGTGCTCACATCTACTGTTGGGTCTCCATAAATGTTCAACAAGCATCAATGAATGCCAATAGGTGTGATTTCTTTCTGCATGGAAGAATTCAGTGACGCACCTTTGCTTCATGCACACTTCCATGTCAGACTCCATTCTGTCAGACTGCAACTCTGCTGCCATCTGTCATGCAGCAACAAAATGTAATGGAATATTGGTGAGAAGGTTCAACCTCTACTGCCATACCACCACCATCCACCTCTGGATGGTGTGGGCCAGTGTCATAAAATAGGAGGCGTTACTTTCAGAGCAGTTCTCATACTGCTTTTCTAGATTCTCGTCTGGCTTTAGTAACAGGAGAAGCTTCCACTGCCCAAGTACTATTTACAAAGAGTGAAGTCATCTTTTCAATATGAATTTGTCAAATGTATTTAAGTCTTTTCCAAATATGGAAATGGGGAAAAAATATTTCTGATTTGTGTTTTAGCATGATTTAAGGACTTGTTAAAATAAAGTTTAAACTGTAGCTAGCATTTACTCACTTCTGTTGGTAACTGTAGAGCATGGACAAATACGGTAGCAATGAGTTTGGTGATTCCTGTATCTTTTTCCATTTTTTCTCTTGACCTAGCATCACAAATTAGCTAATAGTGAATAATATGAATGAGATTTAAAATTTAGCATATATTCATTTTATATGTGGTGCTTCATGTTTGTTTGTTTACAGGTTTATGAGCCTTAGTAATCGTCTTCACAGTATACAATATTTTAAATGGATCCTAGACCTCCTAACTTTAGTGACATCCATTAGTATGTTTTCTCCAGAGATGCAGAAAGTGTTTGTTCCTAAAACATATTTGCCACAACTGCTTATCTAAATTTTTGGTGTATTTCTGAGGAGGAATTGCAGAAGAAATGTTATGTGGTCTCCTATTAATCTACATTTAAGTCTGCATGTGCATTGTGTACAGAGGCTGTTTACTGATGAACAGACCTCTTAGCTGTCTGTAACCTGAAGGTATGGTTACGTGAATTTTCCCGGAAGTAATGCTACAAACAGAAGAATGCCATGCTGAGGCTGCCTGTTGGCATTTGACTAAGATGCATGCAGCTTGAAGAATTGAGATAAGCCTTATATTAGAGTGAGAAGCCGCAGAAGCTTGTTGTTATTGTTAGGACTGCACATAGTATATTTAGTTAATTCAGGGTTGCTTTTTCTTCCTTTCTGTTGAAGTGTGATTGTAAAATTGTGCAGTTGTTTAAAGCAGTGCATAGCTGTGTTAACTCTGAAGTTCAACTTTCTAATTATACAATTAATGTAAGCAGATGGTAAATGCACTTGATGTTGCTATCATCCAACGTAGTGAGATCAAGTTAAGATCACTGCAGCCAAGATCAAGTCACTTACGTTGTTTTAGCCACCTAACAAGAAGATTTTCTGTAAAAGCTGAGGAAATTGGAAGTCTCAGCTTAATACGAAATTCAAATTCAACAGCTAAATTGGGTAAATAAAACCACTGCTCCTTCTGCCCCAAGTAGCTGGTAGCCTGTATATTTACTTCTACTATCCATGAAGACAGAAGATAAAATCTGTAAAGCGTATGGTCAAAAATATCACCACTCAGATCAAAAAGCATGTAACTGGTCATGATGAGTCTTGGTAGTAGGGTATGAGAAGCTGGACAGGTATTGCCTACTTCAGCTGTGGGCAACAGATGGTACCTACTTATGATATACACTGAGAGACATATAACATACTCACCTTTTAGTTTCCTGCTATGTTGATGCAATATGCAATTAAAAAAATATTCATCTGAGCACTCCTACAAAAGTTTTTGTTTGTCTATTAAGGATACAGGATTTTAAGATGTATGGAATCATTCATCTAGGGATCTACTGACAAATTTTGAGTAGTTCTTTTGAGATTTACATAAGTTCTGCAATGTTAGGAGCATCCAAAAAGCCTTCAAATCAATACCCTGTGAGTATCAAATATTTACTGTATATAGTGTTTCAAAAACTAGATTGAAGGAAAAACCAGTATGCATAATTAAGCTACAAAACTGACTTTGATCTCACAGCTTGTTGGGATGCTGATTTGCTGAGTGAATCTTGAACATTTACTGTGGCTCTTTTGTTTTAATTTTCTACCATGTCGTGTTTTATGTTGTTCTGGGAACTTTTTCCATGTAGAATGCACAAAGCAATGAATGAATGTTTGGAAGAGTTGTATTTGTCTAAGGATTTCAAACTTCTTTAGCCACAGCTGAAGGAATACCTTATAAAATGCTAGGAAGAAAGTCTGATGCCTAATGGCATTTTTGTACAGTTAACATTTTGGTATCTTGTAGACTCTTCCTTTAGAACGATGAAAACAGTTAATGAATGCTCCTTTGAGATCACTGATTTGGACAAGCTCTTGGAATACTGGGTACTGTTTTGACCTCAGAGCCCACTTAAATTTGGGTGTTCTTCTGCACTTTGTTCATTGATTTAAGTGATATTAGAAAAAAGGGGAAGGAAAAAAAAAAAGAAAAAACAGTGATGCTACTGGTCTGAGTCGCGGTTCAGTGAAGCTCTCTATAAAAGTAATGAACCTTAGAAGAAAAGTACAAACAAAATAGAAACCTTAAAAAAGAATTTGTAAATAATACCATAGAAAGCTGATAAATCCTTATTTAACTGACCTACTTATCCTGGCTTGCTAACTTCTGCTGAAATCAGTGTTTCCTTCACTAGGCAGTGATTTCTGACAGCCTAATGAGTAGGGAGTATTGCTTCTGAAACAGGTGCTGCTGCAACTGCCCCCTTTCCCACAGCCTGGACCAACTGCAAGAGGGGTGGCTCAATCTAGAACATCAGCTTTAGCAAAATTCACAGCATTTGTTAACTTGAGGGCAAGAGGGGCAGAGAGATAAACTAAAATGACCAGGAAAAGTGTAGTTACCAGTGGGAAATAATCAAGGAGTTTCTTCATGATTTCAAGATTATTTCTTATGTGGTCATTTTAACAGCTTATACAGATTGCTTCACATTATCTTAACTCCCAAGACTTTTCTATTATAATTGAGGGAATATCAACAATTTTATTTAATATTATAATTAACAGTGAAGAGTTTTCTTAGTTATGTTTCACTTCAATAATTTGTTTTCAATTTTTGTCTCAGTTATTTATTATTTGCTTTTTGAATTTTTGTGTGTATTTTTGAATGCTCTTTGGTCACGTCTTTTTGTTTATCTTTGGATTGTTTTGTTTTTTTTTTAAGTAGCTTTTAAATTGATCTGTTTTCATACAAGCTGTGAATGCACTGTCAAGTCTTTACCACTAGAATAAGAGTCTCACTGCTGGTAGGATGCTGCAGATTGGTGTAAGGAAATATTCTCATTGATTTTACAAGCTGGGGTTTATTCATTTTCCTGATTATACCACGTTGACATTATAACAGTAATATTCTCTAATTTGTACATACTTGGAAATCCATAACTGTTCTGCAAACCTGTTTTCAAATTTATTTGACTGTAGGTTGTAACAAGAGGAAAAAAAGCCCTGTGTGTATGTGTGCCTAGGTGTGTTTATATGAACTATACATACATATGTGTTTATAGCTGAAAGTTAGGAAGTATGGAACTACTGAATTGTTTTTAACTTGTTCTTTACCCTCCATCATAGCCTTATCTTTCCCCTCTCGGTCTTAATGTTAATTATTTAGACATGGTAGAGAGTATTCCAGTCTCTTCTTGAGATAAGAGGAGGCAGCTTTATCTCTGTGAATAATCAGTTTTATTTCAAAACTGAAAGTATTGTTCTGGAAAAGGACTAGCAATAAAAAAAAAAGAAAAAAGAAAAAAAAAGTCTTATCAGGAGAAGCCATGAGATGTCTTTTAATTTGTGTACTTTTTTGTTGGCTTTGTTGCATTTTTTTTATCCTTTCTTTTTTTTTTCAGTAATTGAATAGAAATTTACCATTCCTTTCAGCTTTTATGTTCTCATGGTTTGGTTCCAGATGACTCCAGTGTCATATACAGTTGAAATAAAGTTGACTTCATTAAATAGAGCAGTAATAGAGTGGATACTTTGATTACCAACGAATACTGTGGTGAAAGATGGGGATCTGCTTGGCCTGGCAGAACACCAGTAGCACAGAGGAGACTCAAATCTATCTAGCAAAGAGATCAATGCTACAATTAGCATCTCCCCTGTAGCTTATGGGGCAGGTAGTTTAGACAAATCCAGATAATAAATATTGGAAAATTCAGAGTCAGATGTATACTTGGCTTTTTTAAATTGTTCCGTAGTAAAGATTAGAACTTAGTCGCAGTAATAAAATACTTGCCCCTTTTGCTACCATGACTGCGGTGTTTCTGTTATCCCTTCTTTAGATGAAAGACATTTGTTGTGCCGTTAATCCTCAACATAAAATACACTACAAACTTCTGCTGCATTCTATCATTTACCTCAGGAAAACCAAAGATTAAAATACATCATGCCTCTGTGAGTCTGGTACTAAATACAGACTCACCTCTTTTAAGTGCTTGCTTTTCCATTCTTCTTGCATGTACACAGAGGGAAGAAGGCTGAGGAAAGATGGAAAGGGCTTCCTTGTATTTGTCACTGCAGGGTAAATTGGCATTTCTGGTAAAACGCAACAGTACATTTGTTATGTGAACATCAGTAGCTCTAAAGGATACTTAATCATCTTATGTAACTGTATTTTCAGGAATTGGTTTTTGAGCAATTAGTAGTCCTGAGGTATTTCTCTGTAGCTAAAATTTGTTCAAGGATGGTGCTTCCCTCACCAAATGTTCTAAATGGACATCCAGATTTTACTCTTCAACATGTCCAGTAAACAATACTGCATAATAATAACTATGAGAGTTGAAGGTATTTTAACATACTCTGCCAATATTTTCCTAAGGGTAGCAAACAAATCTTATGGTTGTTTTCTACACTGTGATATATATATATATATATATATATAAGAGAAAGTAAGTGTCTATATTGTATAAATATTAAGCAGAAGAAAAAGCATGGGCCAAAAAGTGAATGAAGATTAGAAAGTCTGACTTTGGAAGGACAGTAATCAGGTAGGTGCTTATTTGCATATAGCCTTTACTTGGGCAGGCTGCTTTGGAAAACCCCTTAGTTTTATGCTCAATGCTTTGTACTGAACAGTTTATATTGAAATGACTTGTTTCATAAGTTACGCAAAAATATCATTTTGTAAAATCAGTGTTAAATTACGTTATCTTTAAAATTAAATGAAAAGGGCAAAGAGGAGCTTCCCCTTGACCTTTTGTACTTCTTTCTCAAAATATGAAGTCATGGATGATATCTCCTCCTTTGCCTAGCTTCCTAAATAAGTTGCCAGCATAGTGACATTTGGAGAGAACTTTTAGAGGTGTTGTTGTCAGGGTTTCATGTTGTCTGTCTGTGGCATGTCAATTTGGTGCCTCATTTAGAAGTTCGGACTTGCTCCACTGTCCATGGAGTCTTGAGAATCCTGTGGCTCTTGTCCAACTTAATAAACCCCCAGGAGATTACTTGCAACCAAAGATAGGGAATACAAGCTGCATTCTAATTTCTTGACTGAAATTCCTATGAAAAAGCAATAGCTTGCTTAGCACTGGCATAAGGAGCAAAGCAGTCCTTCTTTTACCTCCTCTCTGGTAAATGTACCTTTGATACTTAGCTGAGGTTCAAGGAATAAGGGATTCATTTGTACAGCATTCAATCTCCTTTATTTTACCAGTCATATGCATGCCTCTACAATTTCAGAATTACATGACAATAAAATGCAGATATAGGAAGAAATGCTGTGTTAAGGTATCTAAGAGCTGCTTCTAAGTAATACATTTTAAACAAATATAGAAAAACGTTTATTTCATTCATATTTCATTGTCAAAATTTGTTCCCATGTATGAAGCTGACATAACGTCATCAAATGTATTAGAGAAATCCAAGTTCCAGTACAGATAGTAGTTATGAAAAGCTTCTTCACATAGGAGTACAAATTACATTACCACTAGCAGCTGTAAGAGGGGGGATGCTCAAGTCTCATAGCATAAAAGCACTAGTCCAGAGCAAAGCAATCTGTTGGTTTTTTCTTCCTTCATTGCCTGCCACCAGCTGTCAGAATGTCAGAACTTTTACAGAGATGCTGTGATCAAATTTGAGCAGGATTATTCAAGATCCAAACTGGAATTTTTTATATGGAGGATGAGTCTGCAACAGTATTCTTATGAACAAAAGCAGTGAACTTGTAAATTGAGATTCCACTTCACAATCCATCACCTGTTAATTTAAATAGTGAGAATATATTGATTCCTTTGTTTTTTTCCTACATACAATATATGTTTCTTCCATTCTGCCTTAACTAGTGCATACATGCTTTTATCTATCGCCAGTTTGGAAGCAGGGCGTATTGATTTTAAAGAGTGAAAAAAGTGTAATGTGAAACAGCTGCTAAAGAATAAACATAGAAGGGGAAACCCAAAGAGATGATTTTTTAAAAACCCAGTACATAACACGGATATTGTAGAGCTTTATTTAAATTTTTCTGTCAAAGGTTGGGGAGTTATTAGGGTGGTGTTGTGGAATAGAGTTATTTGCAGTCTGAACAGCTCCACTTAGTGGTCAAGATTACACTGACCCTTTTCCTCAAATGTTTAAATCCTTTTGAGTTCTGCAGTGCTAAATTAAATAAAACCAACATATCTGGATGTTAAAATTTAATGGCAGAGGGAGAACAGGCAGATAAGGCTTAATGCACACAGCCTATTACTGGGGCAGAATAAATAATGCCACAAGACAGCAATTTATATTGCTAGATGAATCTGATTAGTCTGTGTTTGCACTTTGCTTTTGTTTATTTCCAACAGCTTTTCCCCAAAATGAGTAAGCTTGCTGATTATACGGTAGGAAAAAGGCAACTTGAAAGCAAATTTCAACTGTAAAGCCTGCATGTTCACAACAGAAATATATTTGTGTTCATCGTATTACAAAATATGTATCCCAGGTATCCAGTGAAGCAAGCACATCCTCAGTACTGAATTGCATACTTGCAGGCTACACTAGGATATTTATAGCAGTCTATCTTGTGGTGATGGGGAGGAAAAAAAAAAAAACAAAAAAACAAACCATAAGGTTGTCATAGGCAATGAGGAAAGAGAAAAAGTCAATTGTGCAACTTATTTCCCTATATTAATTAATCAGTTTTTGCAGATAGATGTGCTTCTGAAGCAAATATATACTAAAAAAGGTCAAGAGAGCAGTGGAATTATAGCAAAAGCAATGCCCTAAGATAATTTCTTAATTTTTTTCTCAGATTAACATGCCATAATAGTATTAGTTTGTGGATGAGAATTGACAACAGGAAAGCAGCTAATGTTCTAGATGAGTTTCTAACGTAACAGTAGAAAACTAACTGGACAGTGTTTTTTCAAGTTCTCGTTTAGCAGAGACAGAAGCTACAGACCCCAGAATGGGGCAGGAGAAAACCTTGTCTATGCTCACCTTTGAACTGCCTTCGTGCAAAACTCAGTAACCGTCTGCATAATAAATAGACTACATAAAGCTCTTAGGAAATTTTCATTTGACATACGTAAATGTACAACATTTCTCTGGAGAAAAAGGGAAAATCAACATATAGAAATGTGCATAATGTTTTAGCTTTGACTGGAAATTCACTGCCGCATTTCCAAATTAATTGCTTGGTTTTCAACACTTTTGTTCTTACATTAATGTGATTGCTCAAGTCCTTGTCAGAGCTGCCATGAAACTGTCCTGAAGAATCTTTATATCTGTTACCTTTGAGCTCTCTGTTTATATTCAGTTCAGTGCTTTCTGCACATTGCTGTAAAAATATTATCTTGTTTCTATCCAGAAACACTGAAGCCATTTAATGTTTATTTGATGTCACAAAAAAAGACACGTGATAAAATTTGTAAATTTTTACATAGTTCTTTCAGAAAGGATTATTTTGGAGATAGAAAGAAAGATTTTGTATTCCTTTTTAAACTCAAAATAATATCTCTATCTCTATTCAGATATGATTTGTGTTCTGTTCTCTGAACAAGGGTAAGAGATGCCATGCTTTGAAGCAGGGGGGCTGCTTTCAGAACAGGGTAGATCTGGGTGCTACAACAAAATGGACAATTCAAGAGCATATGATCAAAACGAGATTCCCTGAATTCGTTGTCTTCTTTCATGGAATGAGTATAAAATACGGAGCTCAGTGAGCTCTACGTGTTTACGAAGTTGTCATGACGATGACCCCGTCAACTGTATAGTGACATCCTTGAAAATAAAGCAATTTCTCAATGGTAAGACTTTTGCTTTCAATGCTTATAATAGCTTCATCCAGTATAGAGTGATCTAAGTAAAATGTTTTACTCGTTGAAAGACTAAAAAAGAAAATAAATCTAATGAAAGGACACAGAATTCATCTGTAATGAAGAGAAGACAGCTGGTCAAGTGCTCCCTAGTCTTAGAGGCAGTTACAGTTCTCAGTGGCCAGTATGTCCTTGAGTGACATTCCAGCACGCATTCATCAGTTCAAGCAGGATGGTTTATATTATGGAAGGCTAGAGTGAAGAAACAAAATTGCACTTTTTTTTTTCTTCTTTCCAATTTATGTCATCTCTGTTGATAAGAATTCAATTATGAATTAATTAATCCAAAAGTTTAATGGAAATAATGCATAGAATTTCTCCATGAATAGAAAAAGGGAGAAGCAAAATTAAATACTTTCGCAATTTCTGTCTATCTTTTATTCACTTTCAATATGTTAAGCTCTGTGTTAGCAGACTTAAAACACCTCCCGGCTGACAGAAATGAAAGCAGATCTCAGATTGGTTTCACCAGCCCAGCTGTTGGCAATGACTGCAACGCTCTCCTTAACTAACCGCCTTGTTTTCAGTTTTTTTGCACAGAAGTCACTGTCAGCAGTTCACCTCTTCTTCAGCCCAAGTGTACAAGTTAGGGCCCCTGGAGAAGGTTTTGGAAGCACCATTAACGTTTTCAATGGCATTTGACTTTTGAACATGAGCATCATCACAATACTACTAATGTTCTCACCTAGCTTAGGATTTGCTTTGGCAAAGAGGTTCTTTTGAAACAATTCGAACTTGAATCTGTTGTTAAGACTGGAATTAAGCATAATCCATGTGTGAGTGAAAGGTCCTGAGGCAGTCAGCTGACCAGGTTGTGAGCAATGTGTTAGCAAAGACAAAATTGAGAAAGGGGACAGGAGAAAATCAAAGACTCCAGTAGTAGTAATATTTTTCATTTTGTATCAGTCAGTATTTAAGGTCCTATAATAGATTAAATGCTGTAGGTGAAAAAATAAAATACATCAGATGAGATGGCAGCGTATCAGAAATGTAAGAATGAGGCTGTAACCTAGCGAATAAATTCCTCTGTTGCTGTTTGCAAATGCCTGACATGGAAAATTCTGTCAGAGAATGCAACTTAGTTGACTTGGAGCATGTACTGCTATGCTGATACTACCCAAATGACAGAGAGAGGAAAAAAAGGGAAAGCATGCCAGTTAGATTGAAAGCATTAGAGCATTTTTAAATTTTCCATTCTGTTGTTCACTTTGTGGGTTTTTTTGTTTGCTTGTTTAATTTTCTCATTTATGTTTGCAACAGAATGCTATGATTGAATTAAACAAATAATTTGGGATTCCAATACAAAATCTGAAGCAGATCTGAAATGAATGCACAGATTGTTGTATTCTTGAGACTATCCAGACTTTTACTTATTATCAAAAATGATACAAATACCGATTATCTAATCTTCCCATGAAAGGAGTATAAACTTAAAATAAAGCTTCATGCATTTGATAGATGGAATGGAAATAATAATTGCTTTCTCAACTCTGAAGGAATAGACCCAAAACAGGCACTAAGTAGCACTGGCTGGATGTATGTAGTTCTTTGTGTGGCTGAACTTCCTGTCTGCTGAACGTAACTGGCAAAAACATGAAAACAAAAGGGGCTTTTAGGAAGCTACTCAGAGGATTGTGAATGTTTGCTGTTGATCTGAGGCACTGGGGCACTTCTTGAAATACAGGTTCTCTGTGTCTAGCCAAACAGATGCCCCAGGTAAACTAACCAAGGCTGAAAAACATCTCTGAGCTGTAAAGAGCATGTTCTCATGTGTGTATATGTGGTCCTTCTGCATAAAGTCATAAAATAAATGCTTTGCAGACTGAGGAACTCTCTCTGACTGCCATGTGCTTCTCGACCAGAGTAGTTTGATTTCAGTCCATTCCTAGGCATTCCAATATAAAGGAGAAAAAAACGGAGAGCTTTTGTGTCTTGAGAAACATTCTTCACACACTGTTATATCTGTTTTTCTCTATTTCATAAAAACGTATTCCAGTGTAATGGTTTATGGTCATCACTGAGAATTCAAGATGGTTAATTGACCGTGATCTGATTAATATGTTTAGAGGCAGACTGAAACAATGAAGTGATTAGACCAGCTTAGCAATCCAGCAGTCTTCAAAAGCCAAGCTTATATTCATCTGTAATTTTATATCATTAGGATAGCTTTGCAAAGTAACTTTTTTTTTTTTAAATAAAGTTCTTACTTGAGATGTCTATAATTTATTTATTTGCCAAGCTAGTATATTTTATCATTTTATTTTCATTGCTTCACTGCCATCATTACATTCTGTTGCTACTGTAGAATGCACTGGGGGGAAATATTGGCATTCTGTGTTAACAAGGTGAAAAAGGTGTCTGAAATAACAGCATAACAAATTACACTCCACAATTATTTATTTCTAATTTTGTTGCTTATACAAAATAGTACCTGCTGTTGAGTGGCTGTGATGTATTCCAGAGTTTCTTCAGAAAGTTTGGTTTAATGCTGGGACTCATTAACACTTCAAGCAGTACAGGTGATTGAAGATAGCTAGGGGAATATATTTTGTATCTGAGCACCTAAGCTATATTGCAATCATATGAGAATTCATAACCTAGGAGCTTCTGTCTTTTCAAATCAGAAAGGAAGCTGAGATTTTAAATGCCTAAGTTCTCATTACAAACAAACAAAAAAAAAACAACAAAAACAACCCACCTTGTATTTAAGTGTTGTTGAAGTTTAAGGAACTCACAAACACACAAGTAATGGTTTGAAGAGTTTATCAAGCTGTCTGTAATTGCTGTATCTTATGTTCCAAAATGTATCAGGAAAAATTAAAGTGAGTAATTTGTTGACTGTGGATTATCCACAGCAGGAGGTGTGCATTTTTCTTGGAAGCACTGAGGACCCACTGTTGGATTCTTAAATTGTGGCCCCTGTGCAATCTTGTGTTTCCAGACAGCATTTTCTCTAGAAAAATGTCACTGCCTTATTGGTCAGTCACTAGAATAATCAGACCAGCTACACATTGCTATGCTTTCTATGTATATGGTGGCCACAAATGTTTGTTGTTGCCATGTTAAAATGCTCTATCCTAAATACAAGGTTTGCTTGCTCTCATTTAATAGTAGCTGGCAAGTTCCAACTGATGCAGCTTAAGATTACAAGAAAGAAATGCTCTGAGGTGGTTCTCTGAAAAATGTGAAATATTAACCCCTGTCGTTTTTATCACACAAGGTCTCTCAAACTCAGGCACATCATTTATTTTGTTTTATATAAAACAACTGGCAAGTGGGGTTATGATGAATCACAGTCTAATGATCAGGTCAGGACACTTGGTGAGCTGTTTTAACTTGAAAGACAGAACTGCATATCATATTCACAGTTGTTGTTTCTTCGATAAAGTTTTCAGTCTTCCAATTTATTTACTTTCAATTTTGGTTTCAGCTCATTTAACCTTCAGAAATATTTGTGCTGTCTACTGCTTACACCAGGAAGACTCCAGCAGCCACTTTGCTGCATTTATCTCTTGCTGTGGATCTGTGATGTCTCCAGTAATAAATGTATCCATTTGAAATAGAAGTTCTTGTTTAAGTGTCTTCTGGAACAAAACATTAGCTTTTGCTTCCAAAGGGCAGATATTGCAGGAAATAGCATGTAACCTGGCCAAGGACAGCTTTATGCTTAAATGTCACTTTTCTGCTTGCATCTGTGAAAACAGCAAGGATATCTGCATTCAAGCACTTCAGTTTCTTAATACATCAGAACAAGTATCTCTGCAGAACTGAAAGCAACATGACTCTAACTATTACTTTATTTCTAAAAACATAGCCCTGTCCTTCCAATTTGCTGTGATTTATTTATTTGAACTTTTAAATCTGAAAAATAAAGGAAAAATAAAGAGTTGGATGGCTGTTTGTATATGCACACTAGGCTTCTGTCTTCAGAGGCACTGATTCAGCTAGCAAACAAAATGTGACAGTCTTGCAGTAATCCCTGGTTGTCCTGTTCAGAAATTCTTGTGAGATTTGACACTGATATTCTCACCTTGAAAGTACAGTGTAACTGTGGCTACTGCTTTTCAAAACTGATGTGTATCAGTGAAACCATATGGATCCTCATTTTGCAGAATATCAGGGGGAGAAAAACAGACTAAAACAAGCATGGAGAACATTTGGGTTGCCTGCCTGAGGCTGCTTGAACTCAGTTCATATGTGTGTGTACAAAGCGCAGCAGAAATCCTGGCATTGGACAGGGCTTTCTAAATACCAGTGCAATAGTTAACGACAGCGAATCATAAAGTCGATAATAATTAATCTAAGTGCTATGTATTTTCTTAAAGCTAAAAGGGACCTCCAGTAAGCGCCAAAACGTACCAAGTACATGCTTCTTACATTAAATTTTGAATTTTGAAACGCTGATATAGATATTAGGAAATTAATTTTATGTATTAACAAAAGCAAAAATATAACGCAAATAAGTAGTCTGTTTGTTTGTTTGTTTCAGCCATGCCTTGTTCTCAACGAGTGTGCTTTAAAATGCCTTTTTTTTTAACCAAATATATTTTGTGTATACTACATGCTTTTATCACAATAGTTGTGTACTTTCATTAATTTTAACAATGTATAAATTGCAATAACTGTTTTTTTTCTGAGTGCAATTTAGAAACTGTACAATTATAAAAGTGTATGGGGTGTCAAAATTAGTCACCAGTCAGTAAATGCTAATTAATCTTTCTCTTACATTCTGTCTTTCAGATTTGTGATAAAGAATGGCATTACTATGTTGTCAATGTTGAGTTTCCTGTTGTTACCTTATACATGGATGGAACAACATATGAACCTTACCTTGTGACCAATGATTGGCCTATTCATCCTTCGCACATAGCCATGCAGCTGACAGTCGGTGCTTGCTGGCAAGGTAAAAATGGCAGTAGAAAGAGATGAAATTTCATTTGTCCTGCTACTTGAATAATGAAATAGTTACTAAAAGGTTTTGGTATAAAAAGAGATCCAGATTAATAATTGCTGAAAGGCCAAGGATGAAAACAGGTAGGACATTAGTAAGCTATTCCATTCCACCATCTAGAGAACTGTTGAATCCAGTTAATATATTTAATATGAAATATTATCATCTTTCTCTTTTGACTTCACTGTTTTTAAATACTTCCCTTAATGTCCAACTTTAAGCAAACTGTCTAAATAGTAGTTTAAAGTGCAACTCTGCTTATCTCCCTCTTTCAATCTCTGCATGATATTTTTGTTGTTGTTTTCAGTACTTCTGGACCAATTTTGCACTCTTCACGTAGAATCACAGAATCACCAAGGTTCGAAAAGATCTCTAAGATCATCCAGTCCAACTGTCTATCTATTGCCAATATTTCCCACCAAACCATGTCCCTTAGTACAACATCCAAACATTTTCTGAACATCTCCAGGGACAGGGATTCCACCACATCATGGTATATTACCAGTAATTCCACTGATTTAACCAATTTACTCTGTTACAGACCAGTATAAAAGTGAGGGTAAAGTAAACCTGAAAGTCTCATTCCAAAGCCATACTTGTATGAGCCTTCACTTAAATATTAGTTTTTCCTGTTTTCTACCTTTTATATTTCTTTTTTCATACTTTTTATACAACCAACATCTGTTTCCTTTTCTCTTCTCTGCTTTCACTTGAAACTGTCCTTTTCTGCTTATCTGCTCTTGTGAAGTTCTCTTCATTACTTTTCTGTGTTTAACTTTTGTTTGTGCTGTGTCTTGTTTTCACTTACTACAGTCATGAAGTGTGGTGTGAAGCAAACTGTACAATTAGGAAAATATGGTTTCATATAGATTTTATTTTCTCACCACTCCTTAATGATGGCTCACTCTCTTCTTGTTAACTTGTTCGCCAGTTTGATTTCTGCACAGTATTTTGTTTGAAAAATTTGGGTATCTTATGTATAACAGAGCTATTCAGCATAAGTAGAAGCATTAGAAGCAAATCCAGTTGGTAGATTATGACTACCTTGGGGGTAAAGATCCAATCTTTATTTTGGTGGTAACACGGAGAATAAAGTCACACTTAGTAAAAACAAGATTAGATACATTTTGATCTCAGATGAGTATTATGATAGCTAGTTAATCACCGTGATACTACATCTACATATATGTACAAATATGCACTGATCCATCCTTACCTGAAATTTGCACCCTTTCATCTCAAAAGGATGAACTGAATTTAATTGCAGTATTCCATTAACATAGAATATATAACAGAATACCTTTAATGTTATTCTAAGGTACTAAAAATCTAAGGCAATCTTTTTTTTTTTTTTTTTTTTTTAGTTAAAAGTATGTCGTGAGATACCTATCAAACTGTTCACCAGTTCTAACTTAATTTTGTCAGAGACAGAGTAAAGCTTAATGTAGCCCAAGGAAGTCAGTGACTTACCTAAAAGCAAGCCTGGTGGCTAGTTTGCAGCTTTTACAACACATCTGGTGTGAGAAAAGTTGTAGAAATATTTTTTTACTTTTTGTTTTGTCATAATCAGTGTTAATTTTCCTCTTCCTAAAATTATTTATCCTGGACTTTGTTATGGTATAATCTTTCTTTTTAATATAATTTAAAAGCCTTTGTTCTTTTTTCAGGGAGTTCATTACACGGGATGGTATAGGCAGAGCTCCTGCCTTAATTTAGAGTCCCATCATAATATTCCAGCAAATATCTCTCTGTTTTTAATGTAGTTCACATTTAATACTACTATGCCTCTGTGAGGTACTTTATTTAGGAGTAGGAATTGAACCAAATTTAGGCTAAACTCTTTATATGACTTCATTTAGTATACAGTACGTATGACCTAAGATTAAAAATTACACAACCAAACTGAACTTGATGCATTTGAAACTCCTTCCTGAACAGATTCTATTGGCAGTACACACTGTGGTGTCTGCAGGCAGATAACTGGGAAAGAAAAAAAAAAACCCATTTTGCAGTTGCAACAGTAATACACCAATTCTTACACAGTGCTGTATGAAAAGGTATAGTAAACTAAAGTGGGATTTCTGTTTTTCCTTTCTTTTTGATAGTAATTAGAATTGGGTGAGGATTTGAGGAATATTGTTGTTACATTAAGACAGGAACTGCCCCAGACAGTTACAGTTGTCTAGATAATACCAGAAGCAGCTCTTGCTTTCTTCTGGCAGTCTGTTCTAAGCCCTGTGTCTGTAATATGTCTAAGCTGTTTCTTTCTTGGAACAATTGCCTGTTACAGTAGTTTTGACCAGTGGGGTGATCAACAAATCATAGGAGGACCGTTCTTCTGAACGTTTTGGTGTCAAGAATGTGTGATAAAAGCAGCAGCTGAGATCTGTAATGCAGGGTCTGTAATGAGGATAAGTAAATGTCATTGTTCTAAAAGGTTTTTTCAGCCTTTTGTGTGTTGCAGACATCAACCTTGACCCTCTGACTGACAGTAAGGACAGTTAGCATTTCCCTTACTGTTCAGTGCACCCTCAGTAAGTTTGCAGACGACACCAAATTGGCTGGGAGTGTGGATCTGCCTGGGGGTAGCGAGGCCCTGCAGAGGGATCTGGACAGGCTGGAGAGCTGGGCTGAAGCCAGGGGGATGAGGTTCAACAAGACCAAATGCCGAATCCTGCACTTTGGCCACAACAACCCCAGGCAGCGCTATAGGCTTGGGACGGAGTGGCTGGAGGACTGTGTGGAGGAAACGGACCTGGGGGTGTTGATTGATGCTCGGCTGAACATGAGCCGACAGTGTGCCCGGGTGGCCAAGAAGGCTAATGGCATCCTGGCTTGCATCAAAAACAGTGTTACTAGCAGGAATAGGGAGGTAATTGTCCCCCTGTACTCTGCACTGGTGAGGCCGCACCTCGAGTATTGTGTTCAGCTTTGGGCCCCTCACTGCAAGAAAGACATTGAGGCCCTGGAACGTGTTCAGAGGAGGGCTACGAAGCTGGTGAGGGGCCTGGAGCACAGGCCTTATGAGGAACGGCTGAAGGAGCTGGGATTGTTCAGCCTGGAGAAGAGGAGGCTCAGGGGAGACCTTATAGCACTCTATAACTTCCTGAAGGGAGGTTGTGGTGAGCTGGGGGTCAGCCTTTTCTCTCGTGTAGACAGTGATAGAACTAGAGGCAATGGTTTCAAACTGCGCCAGGGGAGATTCAGGCTGGACATTAGGAAATATTACTTCTCGGAAAGGGTAGTCAGGCATTGGAATGCACTGCCCAAGGAGGTGGTGGAGTCACCGAACATGGATGTGTTCAAGAGACGTTTGGATGTTGTGTTGAGGGATAGGATTTAGCTGGGGAGTATTGGTGATGGTTGGACTGGATGATCTTTTAGGTCTTTTCCAACCTTGATGATTCTGTGATTCTGTGATTCACTTCTGAAGTATTCAACAACAAATAATGTTTGCAGCATATTAATCAGTAAACAGCTCAGTCAAACACATGATGCTAGGCAATTGAGGAGTTATGTTTTTTTATTTACTAGAAAGGTCTTAATGCTTCTATACCACCCTTGTGGAGTTGAGTTTTGTTTGTTTGAACTGTATGGGACTGATAATTTGCTGACTACCGAAACACATCAAGCTAACGTACCCTGTTGAGCTGAGGAGATTCTGAAATGCTGATGTAGAAGAATATGGAAATGTCAACGCGGTGCAATTACAAGTGATGTGATGAGAGTGAGATGTAATGACATCTATTCACCTTAGTGGATAAAATTAGTAGGTATATCATTTGTCTTTGGCTCTGGGAAAAGGCGCTTATGAGAAGCTTATCTGGCAGCCTATTCTTTCTAATTATGTGTAAGAGTATTTTTTCTTTAAGTGTGCAAATACAATTGCTCGTGTTTATTCATGTGCAAAAAAACTAGTTTGTCATGCTATCCTGAATTAACAGGGATGTCCTATGTAAGACACGAGTAACATTCAGAAGACCTCTAAGCTGTGATCAGTAAATAGTAGCAGCACTTCTGGGGAAAGCAAGAGGAATGGTCAGAGTCTACAGTTCTAGGTGGAAGCAGTTAAAGGAAAGATCTTGGTTAGCCTGTCAGAGGAAAAAGTATGGTGATATTTTGATAGCTAACATTCTCCTTATGAATAAGCTTTCAACTCTACAAAGATCAGTAATCAATGGAGTAGACGGCTTCAGGAACCTTTGTCTTCAGAAGAGTTTAGAACATCTCTGTTAATTCTCTAGAAAGGTGGGGTACAGCTGATCTTGTCTTGGGGCTATTGGACAGACTAGGTCATCCCCCAGTGTCCCTTCAGATCCTGCTATCAGCTGTTATCAGCTGCAGCAACTGTCCTAGTATGAACCGTCTTGCTGTAACTGTGGGCATAGTTTTGTATATTTTCTCTACTGATACAACAGGACAGTAGCTACTCCCAGCTATTTTTCACTCACAGACTGAAGATAACCACTTACAGAGCTGCTGTGTTTGCACATCCACATTAGTCTGTCACTTTGGATCAGGAGCACACTTTTAACAATCCCCTGATCATCCCCAGTTCTCTGCTGTTGTCCACATGGACCAGTGTCTGAGCATGTGAACTGGATTCTCTATAGGAGACTAACTTGCTGTGCACACCAGCCATGTACCTGCTATATTTGAACCAAAAATAAATATTTTTTGTTGATGGCATCTGAGAAGAATTAGTCTGAAATGAAATAACAACTGAAAAAAAAATAAATTAAAACCTGAAATTTCTAGGCATGGATGTAAGCAGCAGTCATGCAGCTCTGTAGGTTCACTTCAGCTGGTTTATATTGCTGGTACTGCCAGAGATAGCCATAGCGCCTAATTCTTTGTTTAATCTTCTTTTCTATTCCTTCATATGTTTTAGGGAACTAGTTTCATGTTTAAATACATTTGCTTATCTGAGACTGCTTTTCATTTTGCATCTCATCAGAACTGTTACGATCTGCTGGCACACGTACTGTATGTTTCTAAATTTCAAAACCTCAGGTTTTAACCTTAGAGCTTGTTGTCTTCAGAACTGTGTTAAGGATATGAGAACCTTCAAAACACCACTATTCCTTTCTTCTGTAAGGTTTCACCTGTTTTTGTCATGTTATCATCAGGTACATTGTTGTTATGTTATTAGTGGAAATATATGCTTTTAAAGACAATTCAAATACATAAATGTAATGACACTTTTGGGAAGAGCTAACATCCATGTAGGTGCTATTTACCAATTGTCTTGAAAAGGCCTGAATTACAGAACAAACTGAAAGGTTCTATGAAACCTCTAAAAAATTTGGCCCAGAAGAAGGTTTCTGTATAACTGACAGACAAATGAAAGAAGAGAAAAAACATAATTTCTCTTTGAGGATCTTTCTTTGAAGTAGAAAGAGCGGCAGTTTGTACTGTAGGCTTAACATAAAAGAACAGAAATGTCCGCTTATGTGAAGAAAAAGCATGCCTAGACACCTTCATTACTCTCAGCACAACAGCATATATTTTCCTTACTACATAAGGAAAACATTGTGCTTTTACTGCACAGATTAAAAGAGGTGGCTTTCAGGCAGTAACATCAGCCTAAAGTTGCCACTTTATCCCCTATTCCTAATGCTGTTCCACACACAAATCTTCAAGTTAAAGTTCAAGCCTGAGGTATTTTGCCAGGTAGAAATAGGTTATTGGGAACTAAAGCTACAAACACCGTGAAGATGTGTTATCTAACAATTACAGCCGCTTATCCACTGCTAATGCAATTAGTCTGCACGGCTTCAGTACTGCGTGGCTTTCTTGGTTCTCTCAGGCTCAAGGTAGGCAGCAATTCACAAGCACCAATTCAGCTAACGCTTGCAGGAAAAGCAAGCTGTAAAAACTATCTTAGAGGAGAACGAGTCAATCATTAAATATCCCAAGAGTAATTTAGATGCTATCATCACTGTTGCAGGCAGTATCTAATCACATTTTATTGACAACTCCTAAAGATCAGTCTTTCTTTGAAGCTGCATAGAGTGAAGCTGAATAGAGCATAGCTAGAGGGCCTAATGCGATGTACTGTGATGGGACCTCATCTAGCACCAAACGAGCTGGCTTGGGTAAGGTACCGTAAGCCTTTTAGCATAGTGCTGTGAATTAGTGTGCAGTCAGTGCTCTGAATTTATACGGTGTTCCTAGAGACCTAGACATCATTTACACAGAGCACATCTTGGTCTGTCAAAGCTCATTTTGGCAGAGAAAGATAAAGGCTGTGTAAGA
Source organism: Perdix hodgsoniae (assembly GCA_035772895.1). Taxonomy (NCBI): domain Eukaryota; kingdom Metazoa; phylum Chordata; class Aves; order Galliformes; family Phasianidae; genus Perdix; species Perdix hodgsoniae. The sequence continues at coordinate 6,514,450 of JAPSGF010000037.1, read as the reverse complement.
GAAGTTGTAGTAGAGAACTTGCAGATACAGTTTCTGCATAAATAAATAAGGCCTCAAAAATATTTTGAAATTCATGTTTGATCACTCTCATAATCTCATTAATTCATTTCTGAAAATGCTCTGCTTCACTGAGCACAGATTTGGGAAGTCATCTTTTGTCTCAAAGTATGTTACCACAGCTTTGTAAGCACCTGAATACAGTACTAGAAGAACACTGATGAATCTTAAAGACAGGTTGCTAGTTCCATCCAACAACCTGCAAAGCAATTCTACTTAGCACAATAAATGGGACTTCAAAAATAATTGGCTAAACTTGATTTCAGCTCTTTAAGTGAACATTAAAAGAATTATTTATGAATTATTTATGTTTCCTGTATCGATAACAATAATCATTTTATATTTTCTTCTTTGTAGGAGGTGAAGTCACCAAGCCCAGGTTTGCTCAGTATTTCCACGGCAGCCTAGCCAGTCTTACTATCCGTCCTGGAAAAATTGAGAGTCAGAAAGTGATTTCCTGTTTGCAGGCCTGCAAGGAAGGTCTGGATATTAATTCACTTGAGAGTCTTGGCCAAGGAGTGAAGGTAAGGAATGAACTGACATCGTCTTTGGTAAAAATTTAGAGATGATTTATGGAGAGACCAAGGTAGAGTACACACAGTACAAGTGTGCTCCTAAAACTAATGCAATTTCCCATAAAACCATGGAAAGAAAAAGAGGAATGGCAGAGGAGCTATGATACTGCAAAACAAAATGTTTCTGTTACTACCAGGGGAGATGCTCAGAAAGTAAGGTGCTGAAATTTCACAGCCTGTGAGAATTGCCAAGTCATGTTCTCATTCATGCTTATTTTTATAGTCTTATGGGAGTAGACATAGATCAAAATTTAGTAATTCTTTGGAACTCAAACAGCTTTAAAGCAATGCAAAATGTACTTGGAATATCTTTCATCTAGAGGCAAAAAGTTCCAGTGTCGGTGGTCTGAGAAATTCTGAGTGTACATCCAGTATCCAGGAAAACTGGATAATAAAAAAGCAAGAAATTAAAATTAAACATTGTGATACACATTGTTACTGTCCATATTATACATGTGACTGTTTTTCCCGATTCTTCAGCACTTTTTCTAAGATTGGAGAATAGAGAGTAAGAAATTCTGTGTCAACTGACGTAGTGGCCAGACAGCTTTGCATTCATTAAGACAGCTTTTCTTCTCTTGGGTACACTTGTAGGATCTTGATTATCACTGCCACAGTGCTTACATAAACAATTCATTTTAAGATGTCCCATACTGACCCTGTTAGATGATAGGTGTTCTTCTGCCTAAGTGTGTATCACAGGTAGCTATTTCCTAGTACACAAATCACAGTACCATCTTCTGAGGGATCTAAGCTTCAGATGCAAGTAACTGGGAAGATATTTTGGCTGCAGTCTGTGTAGTCAGTGAAACAGCACAGGTTATTTGGCAGTCTGTTTTTCAGGGCAGAGGAGAGTGGAGCTGTAACACTTCCACTGTTCCAGTGCATTATGCACTGGAAGAGCCTTTTACTGCATTTTATTAGCTAAAGCTTTTGTTTTATTAGAAAGGAAACTGACTTAAAATAAAATGCAGTATGTGTCCAGGTGATAAGATACAGTGGTGTAGTGTAACCAATATGTTTTTAAAACAAGGGTAAAAATATAAATTGAAGGTGCAAAGCTAAGGAGGAACTAATTTAAATAGTGCATGCAGCAAACAGCTAGGGGGGGTTGGAATTTGAGTTATATATGCATGCCAGTAAGTTCTTTTGCTAGGGCTTTACATGAATTAAAGAAGTTTATACTTGGAGTGTGATGTTTGAAAGTATAGTAATTCCTCCCCTTTTTTCACATTTTGAAATTTAAGTGTTTGAATTGTCTATTTTTTCATGGACTTGGAAAACTCCAGGATGCCTCCCACTGCTGCCCAGTGCAGGTGATTGGTTTTCTTACTGTTCTAGCAGCAGGGTAGGAAAAATGAAGGATTGTTGTCCTCCTTTTTCTTTTTTGCAATAATCTTCAAAACATTTTCATTTTCCAAAGGACAGATGAAGCGTGGTATTTCTTTAAAGTTACTGCTTTCATTTTTACTTTCTCAGCCAGATCAACAGTCAGTGTAACAGCAGGAGGCAAAAACAAAAGGAGCAGTCAGAGATAGATCATGGTAGGGTTTCTTGCTGGCACAGACAAAAAGGAACTCAGATAAAAGTGGAACAGTTGGCACCTGAACTTCAACAGAAAATTAATACTTTCTTGTTCAAACATAAACATACATGATCTCACATAACCATGTTTCACAGTTGTACAGATAATAGCTGTTTACGTGGTACTTAGCAGATTCAATGTTGGCAAACTGATGTGGGGAGGAATTTGTGCTGGGCACTTTGGACACACTTCACCCTTGCACCCACCTAGGAAAGAGCAATGCAGCTGTAATTCAGTTCGTGACACAGCAGCATTGGACCTTTTCTGTCTGCAGCCTCATTTTCACATATCTGTAACAGCTCTCAGAGACACTGTCTAAACTGTTGCTATTTTTAGCCTTTTTTAATGAGAAAGACAAAAATGGCTCAGAGTAGGGCTTTCTCCAATCCCTTTGGCAGCATTCCAGCTGTTCTGGCAGCTGAGCTATTAAGTTAACTAGCTAGCTAGTCTCCTTCTGCTCATTTGATCCTTTTACAGATAGAAAAGAGAAGTGCATGTGGGCTGTGACTCGTGTCATGACTATTCTTTGTTAAAAAAATACCCTTCAGAGCATTATGACTTTCCTGTGCAAGCTTTGAACCCAGTCCTCTGTGTTCTGTTCAACAGAGAACCTACGCTTTGTTTTGTTCTTCACAGTCTATTTACTCACTTTTTAACCTCTGTCTTTTTAAGGAAGTGTAGACAGTCGTCTGTACACAACAGAATATGCTCATATATATATGTAATCAATATCCAGCCTTGCAATGTGAGAGGAGGGTGCATTTCCTTGTGTTCTGTGCATTTCTTCGTGTTCTGCACTCTCAGTTGGAAGGTACAAAATTAGGGGGGCTAATCTGCTTTTTCTGCAATGCAGATGGTTTGCTGAACCAATTAAAGACCAAAAATAAATAAATAAATCAGGAATCAGGATGACTCATGCTGAAGATAAAAATCAATTGCTTGCTATGCAGATATATAACAAAATATCTTGGTCAGCAGAACTGCTTTGAGTTCAGTGCAATGGAATAGAGAATAATCAGGGCTACAAGAATAGCCACTGTCTTTGCAAGGTTTGTTGGCTCAGATTAGCAGCTGGCTTTGTGCAAGCAGCAGTTTCATCTTAAATCATGACACCCTTATTGATCATGAGACAGAGACAGGAGAATCCCCTTTATTTTGTCTGACATTAATGAAGATGTAGGAGGGAAACACTGTATTTTTTGTTGTTGTTGTTCAATCATGTTGAAATATATGTCAGAAAGACTGTCCAGAGTAAAATTAAATAGGATGCAGGAAAAATATATTTCTGCATACTGCTCTTGTGGAAGTCAATATTTTTATATGAGGAATGCCTATGACCTAAAAAAAAAATATATATATATATAGTGGCAATAATAACAACCGTAAGGTTATGTTTTCAGCTCTACAGCTGCAGAATTAGTATCAGAAAAGTAGATAATATTGGGCATAATACGACAAATCTGGATAAATTTACTATAAAATTAATTAGTGCAGTAGATATTAAGATATTATGTAGATGAGAGACCTGAAACATTTTTGGGGTAACAATACACATATTCAGACAACAACAGCAACTAAGGGTTGTTTTGTTTTTTTTTAAATCACTAGATTTTAAACTTACATCTAGGCAACACTCATTACAAACGTCTTATTTTGTACTCTGTACCTGGTACCTTAAATACTAATCATATGCATTTCCCCCAGTATCACTTCAACCCTTCCCAGTCAGTCCTTGTCATGGAAGGAGATGACATTGAGAATATAAATCGAGCTCTCCGAAAGGTCTCTTACATCAACTCTAGACAGTTTCCTACTGCAGGCGTACGACGTCTCAAAGTCTCATCTAAAGTCCAGTAAGTTTAAATTCAGCTAATCTGATTAGAAATATTTTCTATGAATTATTTCTTTCTTCAGACAAGTAAAAGGGGGACTTGTAAAATCATATTTTGATGTTATTGAGCAAAAAGTACAAATTTCAATTACTTCGTGCTGATTTACTTGGTTTTCTTTTGATATTTTCCATGTAAGAAGCTTTTCTTTTGAATGTAATTTACTTGCATTCCATTTATAGTCTGGAGCATACAATCTGGACTGGAGAGTGTATGCATTTATTGCATAACTATTTTAATGATCATTAAAAAATAGTTATAGTTTCTTCTGGTATACATAGAGCCACGACTTTTTTAAGGAGGCCTGTTACTTCTTACAGACTATATAGCTGCAAGAGCATTTGTTACTATGCTTGAAGTAGTCTTTGTCCGTCTATATCTTTCTGTGGCTGTCATCACAGAAGCACTGGTGTTTGGTGTTAAACAAAAATCTTTGTCCTTCCATTTTCATGCAAGAACTGTGACAGAACCTATACAATGTTTATACTTCTGTGTAATAAAACAACCATCTGCCACTCCTGGGCTCCCAGGGTACCTCTCCGTTACAGGAGGGGGCAGAGTGCTGAGAGAGGTTTTGAGAGAGAACCAGCTAGTGACAGATACCCCCTGTGTACAGTTCTTTACTTGGTTTACTCTGGTGCTGTGGGCTAACCACACTATGGAGAGCAACTTCTGATTTCGTGTCACTGAGATGGAGTTCAGCTTGCACACCCCAGAGCTGTCCGTGACCTGTGCAGGCATGCTGTAAGGTGGAGTGTTTGGAGATTAACTTAAAAGCACGCTGCAGATTCAAACAAAAATGCTATTATAGGTCCCACTGAAAACTAGGGAATGCCAGAACGTGTCCATGATGGGTCCAATATAGATGGGTCATTAGAGGCCCTTTTAGTCACACATGACAAGGTACTCCGTTATGTTCACTAGATACCGCTTTGAGAATTTCAAGTTAGGTTTCCTATACATAGTTGTCATCACCCAGTTAATTTTATTTTTTTAACTGTGCTCTTCTTTGTTAAATGTCAGTTAAATATCAAAACATTATTCTTACCGAGACCTTACTAAAGATGAAGCTTGTCACAAAGCTCGTTGTTTAACCCTCTCTTTGTAATTTCAGTAGTTATGAATCTGGGCAGGGATAGAAGGAACAGAGCTGTTACTGTTACTGCTAGCCGATTTACAGATGCATGTGGTACTGATGCACATCCTTACGTAGCAGTGTCAAAGTAAGGAATTAACTGAAATAATAAAATTGAAATAAAAAAAATAATAAGAGGCATCAGGTGGGTTTTAGATGATGCAAGTGCCACACACCTTTGATGTGCAATGTGTTACATCCAGTTAATAACATATTTTTCAGATGTTTTGGTGAAGATGTCTGCATTAATATCCCAGATATCGATGCGTATGTAATGGTGCTTCAGGCCAATGAGCCCAAGATTACAATAAGTGGGATGGACCACTTTTCTAGACCAGCTGCACAATTTGAAAGTGAAAGAGGCGTCATTCTGCTGCCTAACATCAGGATTGTCAGCACCGTCACAAAAATGGAGCATTCAAAAAAAAATGATGGAGGTTTGTTGGTTTCTTTTAAATATTATTGCTTAGTCAGTAATGTGAGTAATGTTATATGTGAGTCACATTTTTCAAAGGGTAATGCAAAAAGGTAGCACAAAGGCACTTCACCCAAATTATTTTAAGCCACGTTAGTCAACAGCAACGCGGGAGTGAAGACATTCACTTAAACATATCAAAAAGTGAATAAATCCCTATTCATTTGATTGATAGAATGCGCTTCTGAAAAGGCAGCTTTCTATTTCATGTCTCGTCTACTTCAGAGTACTTCCTTTCTACTCTTCTCTACATATTCCGTTGACTAATGTATTTCCATTAAATTTAGTCACCAAATTTTATTAGCTGTGACTGTGGGAAGTACTTCTTTACTATAGTCAGAGTTTTAGTCTGTTCTTACGCTTCCAGCTCTGCTACTGACTTTTGAATGATACTTGAGTAAGTAACATAGTCTCTTGTGACTCAGTTTCCCATACATAACATAAATGTAATCATTTACAAATGTGATTTTCCGTGATGATAGTTTTTTCTAATGGTGAAAAACGTGCTACTGTTTGACACTAGGTAAATATTTGCAAATAAAAGTATGGTCTAAAAACATTGTCTAAAGTAATCATCCTTTTGGATGATCCTTTGCTAAGGCAGTGAAAATCCTAACAACCTGATGCATCTTCGTAAATGTTTTGTGGGCCAGAATAAGCAGTCACTGGATGTACATTTCTTGAAAAGATAAAATCATTAATGATGTGCAAGTGTGGGAGCATGGATTCCCCGAAGCTATTCCCTATAATAATGCTACTCATAACTTGCCTTAAATTGCATTTATTCTCTGAGGACTGGAAAGTGCATTATATCATAGTACCAACTGCATACAATTAAGGTATGTCAAATTAATTCCTGTGTGGAAAAGAGATTATTATCCTTCATTTAAGAGACACTGCATATATGATACTCCATGTCCCTAAATATTATGACATCTACAGAACTGTTCAGTGAATTAGGAACTACTGCCCTCCAGTTTAGTTTATATGTTTTGTATATCCCAATTTTTCTAAATACAATTGTTGCCATAACTATGGCTGTAGCACCCTGAGGACTCACCTTCAGATGGAACATAGCAGCATTACTATTCTACACAGTAATACTATTGTTTAATTGCTGGGAAGTCAGGTACTTCCTAATGTGCCACCTGTTATTTATATCCACTAATAATTAAAATGAATAGATAGTAATTGGTTCGGGGAATAACTGTTTTGTGAATGATTACTGAATTCTACCTCTCAGTACTGTACAGCTTGCGCTGCTATTTTTCTCAGTCCGCATACTATCTGACAGACATGTACATAACAAAGATAACCATAAATTTTCACCTATATCTAGCTATTCCTATTTTTGCTCTTACTAGAAAGCCACATATTTTGATCATCGTAAGCATAGCAGAGATGCACACGGCAAGACAAGGCTGAGGAGGCTAATGTAGTCACCGTGTATTCCTCAGTCACAGGACCAGTCAGGTCTCTTCAAAAGCAGAGCAGGCAGTTGCCGTAGGCAGCAGCATGACTATGGCTCTGAGGTCTTTTTCAACTGCAGGGGACCCCTGGGATGCTGAAGTGGTGCTGCTTGTCCTGTCCCAGTGGAGAAATCAGTGTGACCCAGTGTGACTGAAAGTGTTGTCTCTCCCTTTCGTGTTCACCCGGTGGTGGTGACAAGAGCAGCAAAGCTGAGCAGCTCAGGCTTTTCTCTCTCTTTGCAACCTGGCTCTTGCCTGTCTTATAACTACCCAAGTAATAGTCCAACTTAACAGGCTCCGTAATATTCAGATTTTCCTACCTTGCAAATTTGAGATGGCTCTGAAGTTTTTAGTACAAATTATAACTGTTTCCAGCTGTATAGTTTAGATCCCCAAATTCACTGTACAAGGAGTTGGGAATCTAGGGTGTAAGATACCTCTACTTATGCTTTACTCACCCACATACCCTCCAAAATGAACCTATATAAATGGGTGTTAAGTTCCAAGACAGCTATCCCTGTCTATGGTATCTTCAGGGTGATGATTACGCAGGCTTGCAAGACCCTTTGTGTTACGTTTACCACCGAATAAAAATAATATACTGATATTTTATTGCAGTGATTCCAGATTTTTGTTTTAATCATACTTACTGAAGGCTAGTCACTTTAGGACTTAATTTTTCAATGTCATATCATCCAGACTGTTGCCATTTATGATAATCCCATGACGTTTTCAGATAGATGGCATAGTGTTCTCTGTAATACAGAGTCCTTATGGGTCACAGAATAACTGAGAAAATCCTCAATGCATTGATATATTTGATATGTGGAATCTGCAGTACCAATCTGGTATGAATACTGAAAATTCCAGAATCAAATTTTAGTTTTCTGCCTTCACTGCCTCACGCTGCAGAGCGCAGAGTTTTCTATACAAAAATAACTATAAAAAAAATTTATCTTCTATCCCACTGTGTGTTTCTAGACTTTCATTGTTGCAGCATCTGAACAGGCAAAATGCTACTTTTGATTTGCTTCCAGTGTACTGTGCTTAATATGAGCAAAACAATTCAGACATCGTTGCAGAATTCTCTGTTTCTTCTGTTCTCTTTGCGGTATACGCCATGTGTTCATAGCCAATAAGTCAGTGGTCCTGGAAGAAATGCTCCACAACTTGGACTTCTGTGATGTTTTGGTCAGTGGTGCAGAACTAGATCCTGAACAGGAGTGTTTAGAACTAGATCGTACTGAGCTCCAAGGAAAACATCTAGATGCCACAAATTCCACAGCAGGATATTCAATCTACGGTACGTTCACAGACATTGCATTCCCTTATTTCTTCCCACCAACGGTTACATTCTTGGAATGAAAGGATGACAAAGATTGAGAGAAAGCTGTGGTTGCTACCTGTAAAGTATTTCAGGAGAGACTGTCTCAAAAAGCAATAATTACTTCTTGTTCTCTGGGCGTGTTGTGTTTATCCCTTATCCTCCATGAATACAGCACAGCTTTGTCTCATCTCTACTCCCCAAACAAGGAAAAAGCAGCACTGCTTGTTTTAACTGTGAAGGAAGGATCTTGTGTACCATCATGCTGGAATGTGTGAATGAGGGGGTCCTCAGTTCTCCTCAGTGCTGGTAACACGCTAGCCTTTTGTTTTGTTTTGTTTTTCTTCCCTCTGAGTACTTCATGCTGAATCTTTGTGGTTATATTTATTCTTTTCCATTATAGACTTATATTTGATTCAGAAAGCTATTTTCTCTGTTAGAGAATATCTGATGCACTGCTGAGTCCTGTATTTTTTTGTGGCTGTTTGATTTCTCCTGTGCACAGGGTGTTTGTTGCACAGCACCCCAATTGATAATGCACTGCCACCGTTTCAGGTGTGGACACCATGCACAACTATGAACAGGTTCTTCAGCAGATTCGATACCGTAACTGGTACACTTCTGCCACCTCTGAAAGAAAGTTCAGAATCAAGTGCTCTGAGCTGAATGGGCATTACACCAGCAATGAATTTAACCTGGAGGTAAGCAATCTTTTAGTTAAGCCTGTCTTTTCTAACACTGAAGCTGAGTAGTTGCCCCATCTTTCACAACAATGAGATTTGTTTAAAATCTGTCGAATGATTGGCACATCAAATTCAGGAATCATTCTAAAGTTTTATACAGAGAGGAAATTAACATCTGTTCTCATTCCTCTGTGGGTTTGTCTAGTCAGTTGCATTGTGACAATGCTTGTCTTGAACTCCTTCTGCTCAAACAGGATGGAGGATAAGGTTGTCATCATTGTTTTTTCATAACCCTAATTATTATGTAAAATGTCCTACAGTTGTTGGGGTTTTTTGTTTGTTTTTGTTTTTAAGATCTATACATTCAAATTAAATCATCACAGATTCGTTATTTTCCTTAGTTGCTTTTTAACCTGTCACATTTTTCTTTCCCACTGTGTTCAACTTTTCAGTTTTGCCAAGCAATACTGAGTTATAATAATTTTTATAAAATCTTCTCCATCAGATGGAAATTATTGCTGGTAACTTGTATGATTTCAGATTTATTTGAGAAGGAAAGTGACTATAGAGATATTGAATGCATAGAATGGACTTAGTCTTTCATACAACCTATATATGGTCAGTCACTGCAGGAGAATTTGGATACCTCTTTTGTGGTTATTTTTGCTGGTACTAAGTCAGTCCCGTGCCTCACACTTGCTCAGGGACAGAAAATGGCTGCTGATGCATCTCAGCAGGAGACCTGTACTGATGCTGAAGAAATTGCTTATCCAGCCTAGAATCCAGGTAACAAGTAACTACGGAAGTGCAAGACCTTAGCAACAGGCTCAAAAATTTGTAATTTGTTTTGAACAATAGCATGTGTTTAAGTTCTATTGAAAATGCTTCTTACTTTAGCATTCTGCAGCCATGACACTGACTTCAGAGTTTTTACTAATAACTCTATGCATCTAAAAGCTCAGCAGCAGAGCGAGAAAGGAAGAAGGAAAAAAAGTACACTTGTTATCCATACAGATAAATCAATAAAAAGAGTTTACTTTCCTGTGCCACTTCATCTATAGCCAATGGACCATTAATGCTTAGGAATTAGGTCTACAAGGTTTATATACTAATATTCCTATCTTCTGATGAACTTCTTAATACAATATAGTATATGGAGCCAGCGAATAGAATACAGAAGAATATCTGATCTCTTTTCTTGTGCCAGGTTAATATTCTACACAGCACCAACTCCAACTATATGGACCACGTAAACCATGTGATAGTACAGCCACACTTTCTCCAGTCAGTCAACCATCCAGAGGAAAGCATAAGTACTGTTCACAGCTCAGGTATGTGATGCCTTTACCGCGACTTCTCATAATGATTCTGGTATGTTAGTATGTCCTTTATGATACAGCCTAATTAATAAATGAAGTCTTGAAATTCTCCATAGTTCTATCTTGTGAAACCTGACATTGATCATGGCAGCTTTATGACAGAAAGCTGTTAACTGTTTTCTCTTTCTGATGATGTACTTAGTACTAAGAACCGGTATTCTTTTTAAAGTCTACATTAAAGGCTAAGTACTCTGGTTCAGTCTAGTCAACAGGGTGTCTTGTTTATAGTATTGAATGATGTGAAGGATATTGTTTTACATCTGTATTACTGTGGCATCTCTGTTTCTGCCTATCCTTTTCTTGGCAAAATGAAATGATCTTTATAATATTTTTAAAGAAATAATCCAACAGGGCTGCTGGCTGCTGTCCAGGGCTCAGTCTGTTCCTAATGATGCACAGAGGACATTAGTATTTATTAAATCCAGAATTTGAACTAAACATTTGAGCTGTGTAAGTTAAAATACATATTCAAAGAAGCCTTTTCAGTAAAGCTAAACTCAGGACAAAGCTATCTGTCTGAAAGCTGGATTCTGAATTCTTTTTACTGAATGATAAGCAAGTATGTAAAGAATAAAGCTGAATAAGCATAGGTAGTTCTAGAGTGTTATGTTACTGTTTGGGGGTTTTATGTTTTTTTTTTTGCTGTTGTTTGTTTGTTTTTAATTGCTATTGCAAAGCCAACTATTGCAAAGTACTTCTTTCTTTTCTCCTTTCATCTTGTTCTGATTTCAGAGCTCCAGTCTTACAGGCAAGGCAGCAAAACGGGGTACAGAACTACTGTAGCTCCTGGTACTTCAGTACCTAGGTAGCAAAATTACATCTCCACTAATCTGTACCACTATAGAGCTGATAACATACATAAGAGTAGTGTGGAGAGATGTCTTTCTGTGGCTAGCTGGAGACAGAGGCTTCTCAGAGTGCAATAGAACAGTAAGGAAAAATGTCTTGAATCCTCAAGAGTCTTCAAGACAGACTGTAACACTAGCAATAGAGCAGCAATGCTTTGTATTACTTCTTGGCAATGGAAATTCCAGTATGAGTGTTTGAAACCTTCTAAAATACAAGTGTGGAGATAGATATATTTTTCTCACAGCTGATGTTAAAGCTTCGTTTTCCTGTAGTCAAAAGGAGACAACATGCAGTTAAGATGAAACTGCAGAAACGTTTGTTTTGAAACTAATTGATTCTGAACTGATGGACTGCTTGCCTTGTGTAATGAAGTGAATTAAAGAGCGAACATTAGGCATAGTAACTTTTTAGTTAAGATTTGCAATACTTATTATTGTATATGCTCCGCAATGGAAAGTGGGCACTTCACCACCTCTGCAGTCCCAGACAGCTAGCAGAGGAATAGGTACCAAGGAGTACAAAATAGACAACGTGTTCAGCGTTTGGTAGGCAGTTTGGTCTGTAGCTATAAACCTGTTGCCTTTTCCACTTTTTGTTTCAGTTGTTCCAAGTGTGGCTACTGTTGTAATTGTGATCTGTGTGAGTGTACTCATTTTCATCATAGCCGTGGGAGTCTATAGAATTCGGACAGCCCAGCAGCACAGCTCTACAGACAATGAAAGCAGCAAGGAAAATGAAATGGATTGGGACGATTCTGCTCTGACTATTACTGTCAATCCCATGGAGGTAAGTTACTGAAACGTAGTAGTGTATTGTGTTGGTACCAGGAGTTACTGTCGGAACTGGTAGGTTCTTAGCTGCAAGTTAAAGCCTCTTTCTGTGTGCATTTAATAGGGCTTGGCAGAACAGTTGTATGTACAGACAGTCAGGACCCCCGCTCAATTTTGAGATCTGCACACCACGATAATATCTAATTGAGCACTTAATAGTCTTTTTTATTGTCAGAAATAACTGCTAAATATATGGTGCAGTGCTCTTGGGTGCAACGTAACTTCTTCCACTTGTCTTTGCACTCCAGGCACCCAAGATGAAATAGTTACTTTGTAAATATTAACACACTTAAATGAGGGGAAATGATCAGCAATTCAGACATTGAGGGGCTAAATTTTGTCAGCTTGACTAAAAGAAACAAAGGTATCACTTATTAATATTCCGTTCTTGTTATATTTGCTACTGAACTGTAGTATATCTAATATATCACATAATGACGAAAAGCACATTTTTTCCAGCACGTTAGCATTTTCAAATGATGTGCAATAAGGGCTCGTGTCTTCATAGCCCCTGGCTAGCAAGAAGAGACTTATCTTCTATTGTCAGCCTCTCATTTCTTTGAATGTACTGTAGAAATATGAAAAGCCTCACCGGGCAGAAGAGGAGAGTGAAGAGGAAGATGATGAAGAGGAAGATACGACCAGTGCTGAATCAGATGAAAGTGAAGAGGAGGAGGATGAGGAGGATGAGGAGGAAGCAACTGTCCAAAAGAGAGGCAAGCAGAATCTCACCAGGCAAGAGCAGTTGGAGTGGGATGATTCAACGCTCCCATACTAACAGCCCTCAAGCCACATTGCTCCTTTTGTAACCACCAATACAATGTTTTTTCAGTCTATGAATTCATTGACAGGATTTGAACTGCTTGCCTATAACTGTTTTGCTTAAAATGATCTGTTGTAGTAATTGATAATGATAGAACTGACCCTTTTCCTACAAAGGCTGGAGAACACATGGTACAATCATACTGGCATTGCCAGCTCTAAAGTAATCTAGAACTTAAACTGTTAGCAAGCATAGGGTTCAATTTCCTCTTTTTGTACCGCAAGTCTGTGACAAAAAAGTGTTGTCACTCAGTCCAGAGTTTTTTTGTCTTTGCTATTTTTTCCATACAGGAGAGATTTCAGCTTGTTATGAAGAATTACCTGTGTGGATCCAAATAACACAGCTGCTGCCCTTTGGCTTCACACATTTACAGGTGTAACATAATATAATCCCACTTCAAATTAGGAGAGTTTTTAGTGCTACAGGTGACAGAGACTAAATTCTATTCGTTGTCTCTTCCTGCCTCCTTGGATATTATCTTCTACAAGGGAATATATTTGGGATGCATGTATGGCTGTGTAGAAATGGACAGTGTATTTTTCAAGAATGCTGTCTGAACCATGAAGAGAGGGATTTTATCCAACCCGTGCATAGAAGCTGAAGAAAGTGAATGCTGAAGGTTACCGGGGGAAAAAAAATCATTCCCTGTCCACAAACGAAATGATCTTATACAAACAGAAAACTCTAATTGAATTGATATACTGAAAACCTGTACAGCTACTCATTAGTTATGGATTGAACAATTTGCAGCAAATCGATGCTTTAACTGTCTTGTAAAATCATTAGCTTGCTGCAGTACCTTACTGAAATAGTGGAAAATAAGCGACTTCATTATACCATGGATATGTACAGATGGGATTTAAACAACGATTTTTTAATGAGGAAAATGTTCCCTTCTGCTTTGCTGAGTGCCAGCTGCAATTCCTGTCTGGCTTTATTCTATAGAAAAGTATGCCGTTACCCCATCCTGAGTGACACAAAGGAAAGTGACAACACAACTGTCAGCCCACTGTTGGGCTCCTAATTCTCCCTTATTTCTTCCTGAAGCCATTATTGTTAAGAAAAGGTTTTATAAAATAGAACTAGGATAACTAAAACCTACCTGGAACCAAAAGAAGTTGAAAAAAACTCGTAAGAGGTTGAGAGAGTATTTTAATTATGGTAACACAGCATATTTTTCTTATACACTGTTAAAAAAGAAAAAAAGCTACGTACAATGTGTTGGTAAGTCTTTGTGGTGTGTTTTCTGTCCCCTTTCCTTAATTATCTATCTACAAATGTTCTGCATACCAAGTAATGCAGCACTTGCTAGGATAACTGTTCTACTGCATAAAAACCAAAATGGCATGGAAGTGAATGCTGCCTAGGGGCTTTTCTGCTTTTCTCCTAAAATAGTTCCTTTTGTTTACTATTTCATCACTGACTTTTGTAGTTTGCTATTTAAAATGAGCTATGTCCTTTTCTCCCTCCTAAAGAAATAGGCAGTTGTTCTTGACTTAATAGGATGTTCCCGAGCACCTATGTATGATAACTCATCCTGCAGAGTAACCTGAGAGATCTTGAGGGTACTCACATACATCAACATTATTAGCAGCAGCTCCTGCAGGTCTTGGAATTTAAACAATGTATTATGGGGTTTCTAGTTGATGATGGACTTTTTAAATCAATTTCTGCATCCATCTAATAGCTGTAGGAAAAGGTTGACCACAACTGGATAGTGCAGTTTAATCATGAGAAAGTAAATGAAAAAAAACGTAATATATTTTAAAATTAGAGACTTTCGTGCACATTTTTGTTGTTTAAGACTGGCAGTATAGAAGTTTTCTTACATGTGCAGTCCCATTTCATTTTTGTTCTAGACTCTCATAGGAATTAAAAGAGTATGTGAAGAAATGAGCCTAGATACAAAAAATTTATCTGCAGGAATAAAAATCATATAAAATGGGCTACAGTATCTATTTATAGAGAGCCTAACCTGCACAAAAGAAAAAATCATGTTACTACATCCTAATACCCTAAATCATTCCCTACTGTTACTACTTTTATTAGTGACATGAAGCAGGCCTTTCATGATACTTCTTATCAGCACCTTTCTCAGCAAAGCTTTCTGCTCAGAAAAAAAAAAGAAATTTAAAATTAAAAGTAGATACTAATTATGAATTTCATATTTAAAACTGGACTTTATTTAGATTTTTTAATGTCTCTGTTTTTCCTGATCATTATCATTGTTATCAATGCAAATGTTAAAGCAAGTTGAAAAAAGCGATTTACAATATTATCAATAGCCTTTTGTTGTTTTATATGCTTGTGTCTGTCCAGCTAATGGATTTTTATCTTTTTGTTACTGGAAGCAAATCTTTTCCAGTCATGCTGGTACATTATACAAGAAGCCAATATGAAGTATTTTCTCTACTGTAAATAAACTTACCTTTTTAGACGTAAGCAAACTAACACAGGAATGGGTGTTATCACATAAATTTGGTTTGCAACAAAATACTCAGAAAACTCAAGTGTATCACTGTGCATATTTGTGCAGTGGGTTATGCAGCATTTTTCATTCAGAGGAACAGAAAACATCAGTAAGAATGAGCTACTTCACAAGGTTGATCTTACAGTTAAAGTATTTGTATTGATATCACAACAGTGACTTGATAAGCAATAACCTAGTACAAGAACCACACAACTATAAGTCTTTTTGAATTACTTTAAATATTATTGCTTCCCTGCCATGATTCTTTTTTTTTTGGAAACTAGTTGCTTAAAACTAACCAGAACATACACATGCATACACAGGCACCCCGTCTGCCCTCTCCCCCACCCCATCAAAAGCCAATTAAATCTTACCTTTCATCTCCAAAAAATGTGTTTATGCTGCAAATTCTGGAATGACAACTGCACACGTACTGTTTACCCCAAACCCAGTTGCAAGTTTTGAAGAGCTATCAAGGCACAAAAAGGTGGCTTTTCTATAGTAACAATAAGCCAGTGCATCCAAAAACCAACTCTGAAGCCGTACCTGTAATGCAACACCCAGAATCTGTGACTACAGAGATGTAAAATGATACCATACCAATGAATGCTTTTGAACTGTTGAAATTCCAATCTAAGGTTGGGAAAAGCTGCAAATGCAAATTTAAGACAGCGATATACTCTCATATGCATTAATATCACTGCCTGAGTTGAGTTTTGTGATCACTTGCTCACATTTCTTTTTCACTTCCATCTGCTCCATGGCTATTTTATCTATCTCTGCAGAGAACTAAACAGGCTCAATTTTTGAGATCAATCTCAAAATCTACTACCATTTCAAATTAGAAATAGATATACAGGGTTCATGACATCTTTAATGAATGGCAATTAAAATAAAATATGTTTGTGCTGGACTATTTGTTCACTGAAAAAGGCAGTAGTGGCTCTACTGCTTTTTAGCTGTCAAGGACCTCCTTCACCAAGGGCTACTGTGAAAGTGCAGTGTATTTCCCTTTCTGGTGCTGGACTTGCTGTGAACATGCACCATCCATCAGTCCCCGTTTGCAGAAGCTGCTCCTGCTTGACACTAAGCTGAAAAACAATTCCATAGGACACCAGCAACCCCAGGTGAAGGCCTGGTCAGACGATAATTATAATAATACCAAATTAAGGATGCATGGAAAAAGATGAAAATCCTGAATAATTTATTTCTTTTTCCTCCCTAAATAAAACTGATAGAACATCTCCAGGACTTGGGAAAAGACTCTTCTTCCCTTAACATAATCAGCATTGTGAATTAAGTATAGCCATAATAACAGTGCAGCACTACAAATTTTTGTATGCTTGCTGAAAATGACACAATTTTCTTAGTATGATACAATTTTCATATAAACAATATCCAAGAATCTCTTTGGAGGCAAAGGAGCCAAACAATACTACGGCAATTGACATCTCAACCACGAATAACAACTTAATTCTTTCTGTATTTATTTTAGCAAATATTTTACCTTGCTGCAGTGTAGCTGTTTCCTGGATATATATACTGTGTAGTATTTCTACACTGCTGTTAAAAAGGCCCCAAGAGGTTTACAGCAACAGTAAGAAAGAGAACAGCTCGTTTGGCAGAAAATGAAGGTGACATAGCTTGCACAAAAGCATTTTAAATATACTTACTTAGATGTCTGCCTTCTGGTTCTTGATGAAATCCCAGCATTAGAAAAAAAACAAATCTCTTTCAGGAAGTAGAACTTCTCACTGGTATTGACAGTTGTCAAACTGAGAAGCACATACACAAACTGGTATTTCTCATGTGTATGTTAATTTAACATATTTAATGTATGGGTATAAAAATACAGTATCTAGACGGGAAATACAACTCTTGTTGTATCTAGAGTTTTCTGTCATGATGTATAGATTCAAGCAGTACATCTGCAGCTGCTCAGAGAATATTTGGAACTGCTGGAATACAGACTCTGTAGAGTCAGAGCCCTTACATCAGGCTAATTAATTCTGAGCTGTTTAGGATCTCTGTCAGGTGCTATTCAACTGCTGGCATGTTAGAAATCACAGACAAAAAAAACAGTGAGGTCTGATAAAAATTACTGAACATGAAAGTAGAATTATTGAGGGAAGGGCAGAAAAGGTTTATTAGCTTGTTGTGTCACTCACTTCTGACAACAAGCCTTGTGATTAGTGCACCCCTGGACATTCACTGTAACTGCTGATCTTTCCTTACTGTCTGCCTCAGGCTGCTCAGAGACACCAGTCAAGCAAATCTGAGAAGAGAGAATTTATACATATATATTAAAAATGCAACAGAAATAAATGCACCTTTAACAATACTAAGGTATATAACAATCTGCTATAGAAATATGATATTCCACGTGCTTCAACTAGTATCAACAATTCTATAATAGTACTACATTTCTGCCTCCTTAGGCTAAACTAAACTAAACTAAGAAATCACTTAATGCTGAATGTGGTCAGCTTTAGAGCAAAGGAGATGTGACACAAATTTCAGATGAGCCAGCAGATGAATAAAAGTGTATTCTGGATCAATCTGTTTGCTTTAGCATCAGGGGTTTTGATGTTCTTGTTTCCCTCTTTTTTTTTTTTCCTTTTTCTTTTTCTTTTTTTTTTTTTGTAAATGACTTTGGGATTATTACTATTATTATTCCTAAAGAAGAGATATTCATAAAACAAACGTACAAAGCTGAAACGGAGCAAAAGAAAAAGGAGGGGAGAGGAACATAGACTTTTTTATTTCATATACTTGTGTCTAATAACAATTGAATTGCAACACCAACATGATGGAAGGTTAGCACAGGAAAATGAAGCCAGGGGAGGTTCTACAGGTTCATAACTTCATTTCCTGAAATGAAAATAATGTCACCAGATTAGGTGCCCTGTTTCCCAAGAGGAATTTTGCTGTCTTTTGAATGGGTATTGACAGTGGCTTAATTGTTAGTTTCCATTTCACTTTTTTTAAATAGGAATAATGATGTTGACATTCTCTGCTAAGTATTGTGAGCCCTGTAAAAAGCACTATCAAAGGGCTTGCTCATCTTACAATTCAATGATTCTGTTCCTGCACTACTTACAGATCGTCATTGTGGAGCACCCTAGATAGACAAGATGAATGTCAATGGTTACAATCAAGAACTTGAGACTAATTTCCTTAGTTATTGCTAAGGAAAGAAAGGAAAGGAAGGAGGAAAGACTCACAATCGTTTGAAACATTACCAACATTTAAAAATGCATTCAGAAAAAGCCTTCATTCCTATCTTCAGTTCTGTAAGTCAAGTGGAAATTTTGCATTCACCAGCTACAGGGCCATACATTGTCACTATTTGTGCCTGTGTTGAGTGCAAGGAATCAAAGGAGTCTTTTTCACAGCTAAGTACGTTGTTTGATGAAACATTCACCACACAGGATGCATAAGGCAAAGGAAAACACTCCCCAAATGATGAACAGAAGTTTTATAATAGTATTACAGTCTTATACTGCAGAAACCCAGAAATTTCATGAGAGTAAAAGCCTTTCTGCTACCCCTACCAATTTATTTTCTATAATTCTGCATACACTTTTGCATTTTCAGAGTTTAAGTTCTTTGCTGGAGATGAAGTTCCTTCTGTTCATGTAGGATTATTAAAATATGAAGTTGAAAGAAAAAAATATGTATAGAAATTGTTAAAACTACCTTTCCCCCCCCCCCCCCCCCCCCCCCCCTTTCTGTTTTCTTTTTCCCCTAAATTTATAAATGGATACAAGTGACTTGACCAGGTAACCCTGACTAAGTCTGTTACCATTATGATATTTCAAACCAGTACTGACATTTGCAACACATCCTTGTCTGCAGTCTGCTAGTCAGTGCATGTATACACATGAGAAGGTAAACAGTTGTTTTAACTGGACATGTTCTTTGGAATGTGAATTGGATTAATTGCAGTCAGTTTTTATAGAAAACTGCATTATTGATTAGGGAAGAGTGAACAAAGGCGAGAGAGAAAAAAGGACAGCCCATGAAAAATGGACAGAAAGAGTCAAGGTTTCCAGTTGATGTGAAGAAAAGCTGGAATGTAATCTTCAGGAAACTGGGGAGGAACTAAAAACTTGAGTGAGGAAGAGTGTGTGTGTTAGTGTGTGTGTCATTTGCCTAATACTTCATCATTCTCAGCTTGGATGTTGTTGTTGCAGAAATAAACTAAAGCTTAAGTCACACAGCATGGTAGCCACTGCCTGTAGCTGGCTCATTAGTTCCACTACCTCCAGCAGAGCTGGGAAGGGAGCAAGACCATGACAAGTAAAGTCAAAAGTCTCATCACCATGTGCCACATTATGTAGGAAATGTTCTCTGCTTAAGAAAAAGGCATGGTAATTTGGGGCAAGGCATTTTGTCCATTGTGATTCCATTACAGTAACCACACAATTACATTGGAGGGAAGAAAAATAACTTTTTGCACATAAACTGTGTTAGTAAGTGTTGGACAGTTTGTGCAACCAACATACTCCATAGATGGAAGAAGGAACTAAGAACAGCCAACAAAGACTGTAGTCCATGTTGCAAAGGTCTTTAAACTTATTTTCACAATCCAATTCCCTAAATATACACATAGTTAAGAACCTTGTCTTTGAAAAGACCAAAAAAAAAAGTTTCACAGATAACAGTAACCCCCAGCCAACTCTGAGAACTGAAGCTATTATCCCAGTTCTCAGAATCAAACACTGACATATTTATTGTAAGATCCTCTATAAACAACATCTCAAAATATGTTATTTATATTCTGTTGTAAATACTGCACGACTAGAATCTCAAATAAATAAAATAAATACTTGACCATGGTCAAAAGCAGTTCTGTACACACAGTCATCGCAACCAGCATAATTGTGGCACTGGGTCATTGCTAGCATGTAAGACACTAGGGTTCATGTCTCTGCTGATAATTACCTAAATTTCAGTATATGTTGGAATTGTTGTTAGGCTAATTAAATCTTAGAAATAAAAACGTAGGAATTAGATGTAAAGAAAAAGTAGTAAAGGTAGTTTATCAGGCTAACAGTACAGAATTGTTCACTAGCATATATTTTCTAGCATTAGGGGAGGGGAGTGGGATGCTTCAGCCTACTTAAATTTGTCTAAGCCTGGGGCTTCTACTCCTTCCCATGGGAGTCCATTAGAATTATGGGAGTCCATTAGAATTCACCACTAGAAAAAAACTTTTCCTGATAATAAATTTAAGCAACTCTTTTTGCCATTTTTATCTCATTAGTCTCAGTTATACCCTTGGTAACCATTACCAATATACTTCCTTAAGACAGATTTAATACAAGTTATTTCTCATCAGCTCTTTCTGGTAGAATGCACCACCTACTTTCTACAACAAGATTTCTAGACACGCACTAACTGTTGCAGTGGAATAGAATTGTGCCAACCTCACTGAGTGCTGCTGTGCCTAATGTTATGCTTTAGATTTTCAATGTATATATGAGCTCTAGCATGATGACTAAATGGTTAGATTTTGTGCATGCTCCAAGCAAAAGTCTCTTCTCTGTCTCAGAAGCCTGTTTACCCAGCAAGCCAGTAAAGGATGTAAATATCTTGGCCCTTCTACATAATATATTTCCTTCTTCCCCTCCTGCTGTATCTGAAAGACGAAACAACTGAAGTCCTTGTACTTAAAGGCTGTGGAGATTCCTGCATCACCATTTCACTAAGACCTGAGTACCTCCCTTGTTTGCTCTGTCTGAAAGAATTAGCATAAAAGGGGGAGCGGGCACATAAAGCCTTCTAATATTGACTTCCACCAGAGCATCTTTGGACCTATAGAAGTGCCATGAAGCATTGCACAGCTGATATTGTAGGGAATGACAAATTGCCATCACATAATCAAACAAAGATTAGTTCCTTCACGCTTCCTAATACAATGGATGAGAGAAGTTAGCAGTAATAGCTTTCCGTTTTCTGAAACAAAATGTATTACTGTAGCTGCCCATCTCTTCTCTGATTACCTTTCCAAAACCAGTCATAGAATGAAGAATAATTAATTTAATAAATGATTAAGTCAAGTCTAATAGATGAGGTGGGGAGATAAGTCTTGTAAGGTGAGGTTACAACACAAACAGAGACTAAAAAGAACAGGACTTCCTGAGCAAGGAACTCTAAAACATGACTTAGCATGTGAGAGCAACAGAGCAGGGATCGCCTCAAATATTTTTGGATTGTTTCCAGTTAGAGTTAGCTGTACAGTTATAGCTTAAATGTTATTCAGAGTATAGGACTCTGAAGAGCTGAGGAATAATATTCAGTGTGACAGCTCTGGGCTCTAATTGGCTGGGACAATTCAATCTTGTATTTGACAGTAAAAATTATACTTCATCTGATTGCAAAAACGTAGAACTTTTCCCATGCAGTTCATCATTCCCCAGATTTGCTTCCATACCCGTGCATTAGTTCTTGAGGAGCAGTAACCACAGTTGGCAGTATGGCTTTTGTACCTTGGGATTGTTTCCTAGTGAATGGTCTGATTTCTGTGTAATTGTGGCCACCTCTATTAAGAATAAAAATATATATATATGCCCGATGGGATATACAAATAAACACATACTCTATGGTTGTGACCTCTTAAGTATGTCTCTTCATCCAGGAGAGAGATTCATTATATAAAATACCCTACTGTATATGTGAAACGATCATAAACCACGTCTTGAAATGTCTTGTTGCAGATACTAAATGCATTTATGAAGGTGTGAATATATACAATTTATGCAGGATGATGATTTTCATGATTATATGCAATGAAAAATATTAATATGAACTGAAAATGATTTTTGGACAAAAAAATCTGCTTTTTTTAAGAAAACCCTTGTCTTTATGAAAATGTACAGTAAATTTTGACACAAAGTACATGAAAGTTAACTTTAAATATAGTGAGAATAAGTCGTGTACAACCCTCCCTTCTCCATTCCACCCATGGCGTTGTGGTATATTTAATTAAAAAACACATCACTTAGCAGTTTTTTAATGCATCTGAGATTTTTTGATATCCTGATGTTTTCCATATGATTTACTAAATGCATAATGGAAATAGATCTGTTATTTTAAAACTTGGCCTGTACGTCTGTACATGTATAAAACTAGATTCAGTTTTGTGGTCACTACGGCACTTTCTGTGAATCGGCCAATAAATATAATTTTAGAATTTCACATAAAAAATAATGTTCTGTAATCTTTATTTCACCAATGATTGGTATTTTCTCATTTCATGAAGAATAACCCTTGAACACTCACACCTTTGGCAGCACAGGTTAAATACCCGGTCTCTGTAAATACGTGTTACTCTGAAGAGTAGCATGACGTGCATCAGAAGACTCGATACAGTTTTAAAACATTCAAATAACTTTTCACTTTGGGTCATCTGTCTGTGAAATGCATTCACATAGGTAATACATGAGCTGACCATGCGTAGGAATTAACTTGATTTCTTTTTGTCTGTGCTCTGCCTGCAGCTCCTCTCTGTTAGCCCCTCAGGCTGAATCTAGTTATTAGCGTGAGATATGTATATCTACAGATATATTTAATTACCAGCTCACACTTAAGTACTCAGTGTCAGAAATCTAAGATGTAATTCAGCTGTGCTGAATTTTCAGAAGAGCCCGAGATCCACCTTCGAGTGCTCAGCAAGTCAAAGGCATAACCTGGGCCACTAAATCAGTGCTTCCACTCTTAGCTGGGTCATACTGACTAGAACAAATGCAGACAGCAACACCAGATATTGCACCCCTGATCTGAGTGCAACAGCATCCATCAGCTGGCCAGGGAAATTGAATTAGATAGAAATTCACAATGAGGTTGGTCAAACATTGGAATAGGCATAGAGGGGCTGGGGAATCTCTGTTTATGGAGATATTCAGAATGCAACACAAAAGGGCTGCAAGCAACCCAACCCAACTAAACTGGGCCTGGCCCTGCTTGGCCGTGGGGATGCAGCTCGGGCTGGGCCACACAACCCACAGAGGCCACTCCCAACCTAATTTGCTCTAATTCTGGGCTGGTAACTGTTTACAAGAGAGATACTTATTGACTGTCTCACTCCTTAATTTAAGCAGTATTTCTATCTATTTTTTAAGGTCTACAGGTCCTGAATTCAATCCTCACAGCTACCAGCCTGCAAGCTTTACAGTAGCTAAGCCTTCATAGATCCCTCATACGCTAATTCCTAACTTAGCTTTGGTATAAATTTCCATTTCCTCTTAACGTAAGGAGAGTCAAGAAGATACATTTCCATAATCTTTCCCACTGTCCTCAAAGATTATTCCCTTTAGCACAACATGCGGTTAAATATATGTCATTTTTACTTTTTAATAATAAAGCTTCCTGAGGGTCTCAGATATTACTTAGGAGTTGCTGTTCTGATTGCACTACCTAAGAAAGGCTGGGCCCATCATCAACTTGCTAAGCTCCAAGGCTTGCTTTCTTAATAGAAAAAAATAATAGCTTTTAAAAACTAATTTGGCTTCCTTCCCTAGAGAGCAATTATCACCTGTCTTTCTCTTACTCTCATCCTAAAAGCAATATTTTTATACTTTTTTTTTCTATTATCAGATTAAAAAAAAAAAAGGGGGGGGGGAGAAGGAAAGAAAAAAAATGTATTGCACATTAGTTTCAATCAGAGTAATAATCAAGCCTTAATGCAAAATACAGGTCTACTATGCAATCACCTAAAAAAAATACACAAATCACTGCTGATGTTGACCAGATGTTTTCTTTCTAGCAAGTTACAGGCTGTAACTCTCACAAATAATTCAAGATAGGCTTTCCCAAAGTTCTGAGTTTAGATCTAATCAATCACAATAAAATTGCAGCAATTCAAAGAAAACAAAACAAGTTCTGGGTGGTCCAGAGAAAGACCCTTTAGTCCCCCACTCCGTTATTCCAAAATAAATATTAGAAAAACATTGTCTCCTGACAAACCATGACATTGCTGAATGACTGTCTGTCATTGAGAGATTAGAACATGAGCCCTCTACCACGCTCTGAAAAGGTGTAACTGGAAACTGGCTGTAGTCCTACAATCAAGTGCAACTTAAAGATAGCAGTAAGTGCCATGTGTATTATATAAAGAAGCACAACAAACTACCCCAGTAACATAACAAACTAGAAATATTTTCTACTATATTATGTATCTTAATTCACCGTAGGGTCCTAAATTCTGCAACAGATACTAAAGGCTCTGGTTTTACAAAAGTAAGACTTGCAAAAGAATACTGTCTGCATGGGGAATATATCTCCTGGTACGACAAAAATCAAGCAGAGTAACAAGCTGTGAGATGCAGGCAGAAAACAAGTTCTGAAATGCACATTTCTCATAGCCTCTTCTTGTAGCACATTATGAAAGTAAAGTCTAAATCCTAACACACAAGCATTTACTATGACAAGGTGATTCTCCTTGCAGACAAGGTCTCATTATTCCAGTGAATAGTTGAATGTGATGATTTTTAAGACCTACAATACTCCCCGAGACAGTTAAAACATAAGAACAAGAGCTTCCATCGAAGAATAAAACTGTCAGCTATCATCACTGCATACCCATTATACATGTGTTTATGAGATGGCAATAAGCGTGTAGTTGGTGAGAGACTGGAGGGTGAGAAAGCAGCATAGAAATTCCTGAAATTACCATTAGTTGAGTTCAAAGACTCTATTCCACCTGCTTCTCCAGTTTAATGGCAGCACTGCCATTTTTAGATTTCTTTTCACAATAAATAAATGCCATTTGTCATGAATAGCTGGTTTCAATCCCTTTTAGAATAATAATGAGAGATCTAATTCATAGAACAGAGCATTGGTGCATTATATCAGTTCTCTGCTGCTCAGGTAAATGCCGAGGCAAAAACGGGGCATTTAGTCACAATAAAAGTCTATTAAAAGCAGCATTAATATTATTTATGCTACTGAAAGTCTAAACTACACAGAAGTTATTTTGCTTGTACTGTTCTGTGAATCTCTCTCTGAGTGATATAACTACATGGGGAAAATTCATCCTAAATACCATTCTCATTTAATGGTGGCAGAACGAAGTTGGCTGGGATTTTGAAACGTATCTACTTAGCTGTGCTGAAGAGGATTGCATTTTGTTGCACATCTATGTGGTTTGGGTTTCACAAGACTCTGAATAATCACCCCCTATAAAACAGATTCATGCACTTGTCGCATCCAAAAATGTGAGCCTTCTTTCAACAGCTGCTTCAGAAAACCAGTATCTACCAGACAGATAACACCAGACACGCACATACAGCCTACTTGTTCCTTCTTGAAAAAAAACTACTAATATTAGAGGAAAACATACAGAATAAACACTGAGGCAGCCTCAGCACTGTCATCTCACCACTTGAAGCAGCATGAACTATGGAGGAATGTTCAAGAACAGAAACCAAATCTAACCAACTCTTCAACCAAACCTCTTCATCAAGAGGGAGCACTGGTGAGTATATGACTATACTATGGAGATTGATAAGGGAGGATTAAAGGAAGAAACAAAAAATAAAAGTGAAAGTATTTAATAGGAAGGAGGAATAACTGACTGGAAAGGTGAGGAAAAAAGAGCAGGACTTGCTCTTGATGCTGAACATGACTATTAAAGCAAGTTTTACTAAGAATTATAGTTTAAAAAGTAGATTCTGTATGGGGAAATATACTTTCTCAGGCACTTGTGGAAACAAGAAATACCAGAGTATTAAAAATAAAAAATGCTGTCTTCCTTTGTACTAATTTTGGTCTATATGAAGTTATATTAGAAGTTTTCTACAATTAAAAATGCAGTTATTTAGCATACAGTAGTCACTTGCAATGTTCAAGCAACTACGCTTTTCTCATATGCATAGTCATGGGAAGCAACTGTATGTTCAACATGGGATTATCTGCACTTGGAGTACATTAATCTACACTCAGAGCAAGAGAGCTAATTGGTACAAATAGTACAGGTGACTACAACATTGAAGAACTGTTTGATATATATATGCATATATGTGTATATATATATGTATACATATGTATATACATCTGTATATGTATATACATATGTATACATATATATACACACACATCTGTATATGTATATACAGATGTGTACATATATATACATACATATATATATACACACATATACACACACGCACATATGTATATATATTTTTTTAAACACAAGATACTGGACTCCTGGACTTATAAAAGCTAAGAAACCAAACAAATGAAACAACATGTTACTTGTGTAGTGTACTTTATATATCAATTAGTTAACCGTAAAATAAATATTTTGGATCTTTTGGTAAAGAGGATGAATGAGAACGTAAATCACTCATTAGCCTGACTAGGCCAGTACCTCCAACTCTGATTACCTATTAACATTTTGCCTGTATAAATGGTGCCATTGGTGAAGGAGCTCCCATGACAACTTGATGCAAATGCAGCTGGGCGTAAAAATACAGACGTGCTGCTAAATAAATGCAACTATACTAACTCCCCAATCTGCTGAGAAGTAGAGCAGATATGCTTGCAGAACACAGAATTTACACTGGTCAGGGTTGCTGTGCCTGAGCTGATTTAGGTAGAAAGCCAGGTTGAGTATATCCATGCAATGCTTCCCACACTAGCCTATATTTTGCACAGCTTGCTTATGCTGCTGTCTGCCACCAAGAAAGATCTGCTCAGATCTTCTCAGATCCTTCTTCATTATCAAATCTCTGTAGGCTTCTACATTGCTTTCTCCACCAACGCAAGACCCTGGAGTACTGGCATTCTTGGACTAATAAGAATATACTCCTAGGTGTTCTAAGCTGGTAAGCTAGCCTCTAATGCTTCGAGGAATTTTTTCTTCCATATTCTACAGTGCGCTACTCTGAAAGCATTATTCTTCACTGATACTGTGGCTGAAAACTCTTTTGTCTCTTGCAAACAAGTTTTCTTACCCAGAAACTAGTTTCTGCTTATGTGGGCAGTGATTCATGGACAATGTCATTAGGAACTGAATTGAAATCCCCAGAGTGCATCTCAGACTTGGCTTTGCCAGGTGTTGCTACCTGAGCCACTGTTAGACGCTGCACTGAGCTGAAATTTCTATTACACTATCTAGATTTAATAGCTGCTATTAATACAACTTATGCTTCATTAAGCATGAATTCGAAGTGAACGAGGCTCTGGAGCCTTGGCTCTATAAAGTGGTGAAGGACAAACAGAACAACTATTTTTATTCCTAGAAATGCCAGCAGGATAGAAAAGAGTATTAGCTTTACTGCACACCCACCTCAGAACCACACAGATCTTTCACAGTGATAATATCCTCACAGATTGATTTTTTTCTTTAAATAAACTCATCATGTTGCATGCTCGGACAGAAGGACAATGAACACTGCCCTGAAATACACTCTCAAGCTCACTATTTTTTTATTTTTTGCAAGTCCATAGCATGTAAGCTGTTAGTTAAAAGAGAAAGTCTTCCTAACGGCACCTTCCAGACGCAGCTTTCATATGAATGAGTCTGCTTGAGCCAACTGTCCACAGTGACAGCTTTCTGTATTCTGGAAAAACATGGGTATGCATCCTACAGAGCCCGGGCTTCACTCTACACACTGCAATTATTTTTGAACGAGCTGCCGCCATCAATGACCATTCAAGTTCTGCTGTGCCAGTCAAAACCCCTTTGCTACCTGCATGACAGCCCACACAGTCAGTCCAGGATTCATCTTTCCGGTTTAGTTTACGTGACACAGCGAGGTGCTGTGGTGAGCTACTTGAACCAATCTGAATGAGCTGGATTGCCTACGCAAAGCCTCCAGCACAGGCAAATCACAGATGTCTGTTGTGCACAGTTTCCAGATGTACTGTGCAAAATTCCAATAAGAAAACAGGCAAAACACACAAGAGTTACATCAGACATCTAAGGAGACAAATACAAACAATTTTTATATATTATACATTCTTAGTGAAAAAAAAATCTCAAGTAAAAAAAAAAAAAAAGCCCATCATCTTCTTAGCTATTACAGGTTTGTTTGGTTGTTTTTTTTTTTTTTTTTACAAATGATATGGAAGGGGGATATTTCAGCTACAGACATTTAGGAACCAAAAGTTTGAAAGCATGTGGCTCTGTTACATGAAGGGTTGACTAGTCCATGCGAAGCTATTCTATTCTTAAAGATAGGAATAACAGCCCTAAACTACAAAGTCATACTGAACAAATGCAGATAAATTAATTCCTTCTGGAAAAATTTTAGACAGGTTTTTAAAAACAGCCTTTGAGATTTGCTAGCAGAGCTAATTATGTATCTTATGATGGATGATTTAGAAAAAAATCTGCAAAAAAAAGAGCAATTGCTCTTTATTACATATAGTAGCTGTTTGGAGCAAATTTAATGGAATCCTCTTGGTTTGTTTTTAATTGGTTTCAGAGGATATTCCCATATGGGAAAGAACTAAACAAAATTCCTTTGAGATCTTTTCATCATGTTTGCATGAGTCTGATCAGCCATCATTACTGAAAGCCTGTTGTACTTCTAGCACTAAGCCTAACATAAAGCATTTTTTTCTTTTGACAGTTCTTATGTAAACCCCAGATGCAGAGAAGACCACAAGCACCTATGATTTGCAAGTGAAAGAATGAAAATGCAAGAGAAACATTTAGAGGCCAAGAGTCTACTTGTTATCTCTACAGTGCTCTCATCACTTCCACAGCTCTCACTCATTTTTATTAGGCTTGCTTGGAAATACTCATTTTGGGAAGGAAAACTGCACCTTGCAGATACCTCCACTTTATTACTAAGTACCAAGATCACCTTTTTTCCTTATTACATACTTCCGTCTGGTCTGGAAATCACATAATTATCCTTTATCTCATTTTCCCATGATAACCAACCATTAGGCTTGGCCAGTGGCCACCCAAAGAAACAGCAACTACTTCACACTGTTTAATCCACATGGCAGACCACATCACAGTTAGCAGATCCCCGAGGCTTGATCTGAACTGTACTTCCATTTGTAGCATGTGAGTCTAAATGGATGTGTCTAAAAGAACCCTGGAATTCTGGATTCAAAGAAAACATTTAGGCAATCCATATGTCAGTTATATTATTTCCTTCTAATTCTTTGTAGAGAATTATATCCTTTCTGGTATGCCAAGTTAACATTTCATAGGATAAGAAAGCAGCTTGCTAGGGAAGATCTGCAGAAACTGATTTTCAAGATATCTGATTCTTACTTCTTTCCTTGGGGTTCTAAAGCCTTCATAAATTTAGTTCTTAATAATCAGCTGTAGAAGTACTTTCTCGGCTTTAAGCTACATGACCCAGAATGACAGAACAACCAGCAAATTGCCAGCCATCAGCTGCATGGTAAAATAACTAGAGTGCTAAGTATTAAAAACCTGCACACAGAAAAGTTAATGTGCCTTAGCTAACAGATGATAACTTTTTAAACCACAGTAATTGAATTGCCTATCCAGACCTCAGTGCTGAGATAATTATCTGTTACAGACTGTGGGGAGAAGGAAAAATGGACAAAAACAAAAAAAGAACATCCCTAAACGGAAATTCTTATGGAGAGCTGACAATCATTCTGTCTGCAGACTGATCAATAATGGAAATGCAGTATGAAACACCTGAAAGCAATCGACAATCTGGCTTGACTAGAAATACTTTCAGTTCAAATGACACTCACTGACATGATGATGTCAGCAGCAGAGCGAAGAAACTTAAGTAATAGAAAAGTTCCTCCTCAATAAGAAAGGTTAATGCAGGTTGAAGAATGTTGAACTGAAAGGCCACCAGCAGTGTGTTAGTACCACTCTGTAGCTGTCAGTACAAAACTAGTACCAAAAGGCAAAGGATCAGTATATTCGAACCATATCTGAAAGGGTTTGCCTCCAGTGGGAAAGACGGCTTGACCAAAGTACAGGCAGCAGGCATTGATGCATAGAAAAACTGACAGTATTCCTCTGATATTCCTTCTGTGTACGCCCTTCAGCACCAATGTATGTGTGCACTGTCCACAGTAGTAACACTAGCATGAAACTAGATTACGTGAAAGATGGGAAGAATGTTTTTGTGCACACAGAACACTAAAACTGAATGCCTTATACTTACTTTGGCCCTTCCAATAAAAAGTCACAGAGGAACATACACAATTCTTTTCTCAACCAAAAGAAAAAAGAAGAGCTAAAGTAGTGAAGTATCACACAGTACAGTTTCAATAAAACCATGCATAGGAACAGATGACCATCCTTATTCTATTTCTGAACTTGATTTTTCTAATCTCTAAGGCTCTACTAAAAGATTTTCTAATAGGAAAAGTTTTGTCCTCCTGGGTGAGAATTTTCTATTGCTATGATTTTTCTCTCACTGCTGCAAGGATAATTATCTTCTCTGACCACTGATACAGTGTCTGCTTTGAGTCTTCTTTGACCAGGGAGTTTAATTTAATAGAAAAAGTTTAATCTTGCCTTGCAGGGAAGTTCAGTGAAGTTTTAATTTCATTTGTCTAGGAGGTGATCAAGCCCAACATTTCTTCCACAGAATCCTTTTTTTTTTTTTCCCTATAGCTGTCATGGAGATCAGGCTGCTGGAGATTATATCCTGACTCATAATCAACTATACTGTGGGATAGAGGGATGTGCAGAGTGAACCCATGTAAGAAAAAACTGTAGGCAGGAGAAACCTGCAGCAAGTGTAGTGCTGCTATGAAGTAACAGAACATGAATGAACTGTGTGAAGCAAAACCCTCTGTGGCAAAAGCTTTCTCAAAACTCAAAGAAAAAAAAAAAAACAACAGTAATTGGAAAAACTTCCATCAAAAGTTATTAAGCAGAAAGATACTGCCTCCAGCTTAGAAATTCTTTGGTTAGCACATTTCATTTCAGAAGGCTGGAACATTCATCAGAAGAAATCATTCATTTTCATGCTTCCTATATTCTTCCCTACAGATGTGGTGTCAGCTACTTTCTGAGACAGAATACACACAACAGGACAATATGTTGATCCCACATGATAATTCCTTACCATCTTATGGGAGCACCTGTATGACTACTTAGTTCTTACTGACTTCAGTAATAGCTAAAACAATTCAGCTCCAGAGGAAAGGAAGCTGGCTGAATCATCTCCCTCAAACATGGAGCACAACACAAGGAGTACTCAGCCTTCTTTACTCCCACTCGCCGCTCTGCCTACAGACTGCTGCAGGATTTCTAAGGATAAGGTTAATTTTAAACCACTTCTCCATTAACACAGGTAAACAAACTTTTATGTTAGAAATGAAATTATTTTGATGTTCCAAAGAATGTGTACATATCCAGCTTAACACCACAGCTGATGTCGTGAATGAGAACGCCTTTGGGATGTGGGAGCTCAAGGATTTTTGTATCGTTTCACGGACTTTTGCTTTCTCCATTTCACTCTCACACTAATTGCACAGGTTCTGTTCTTTATCCAAACCACCCCAAATTTTCTTTCTCTCAGAACGGAGGATCAAAACCTGATCACAAACAAAGCAAATGATTATGTAGTGACTTTCCAAACTGCTTAGGGATGTAGATTAGCATGTAGTGACATTCTCAAAAGCATCAAGGAGCTTAATAACCATGGGGATCAATTTGTAAAAACACCTTCACAAATTAGGTCCATAAAAACTAAGTCAGTAGTATTAATGAACATAGTGGTATCTTTAAAGGGAAGGAAAAAGAAAATTCATTATGTTGTAAAGAAGGCTCATAAGACATTACATCTATAGCCCCATCTCAGCACCTGAACTGCTTGAAAATCTACGTCCTTTTTGTGCATTGATTTCTCCTTTGTTTCATTCTTTTATTTTGCTTCACTCTCCCTGATAAGTTTTTGGATACTTTCAGCCTAAAGCATCAGGCATTCTCTGCAGGCAAGCAGACTTGATAGTATCTTGATGGCATGTAGTCTAATTAGCAAATCAGGTAAGAGTGAGCAAGACAGCAGGGGTAAAACCAATTAAAAGCAACCAGTACTTGATTAATTTTCTTTGCAAAAGAAAAAATCATTTTAACCTTTTTTTTTTCCTTTTTCACAGACTCAACTTAATCAGAAGTCTTGTGCCTTTACCTATTAATTAATTTAAGTTATGTTTTCAAACAGCTCTCAAAGTAACCTGTTTAATTTCATCCTGGGTGGAGGAAAACTCCTAAGCAATATTGCACCTCCTTGACTTCCAGCTATTTAAGGGTTGTAAAATCAGGAACTTGGAGTCTGATTATATCACAGGCAAACTGTAAGATCTGCTGTCACTAGCACTATTTACATATTGAACACTAAGACAAGCCATCTTATTACATTTTAGAAAGGAATATATTAGAAAAAAAAATCAATTAAAATCTTTTCCATTGTCCCTCCTTCAGGTCTTTAGGTAGTAGTTCTACATAGTCATTCTAGGAATTCTATTTATAATCACCATAACCAGCTATTCCAAACAGTTTTATCAGTGAAATCACTAAACACCAGCTTTGTTGTGTGCCATTTCTGTCCTGCAGAACAGCCTTTCAGACAGGTGGATTGAGGAGGCACATAGGAGTTTCTCTTGGCACAAAGGATCCAGAGAACCATAACTAGGGGAATGTCTCAGTTGAGACAGTAGGAGCTTTTATGGTTTCTAACCATTCTGCAAGGTGCTAGTTTTGGACTGGAAAAGGGGAAGCTGGATGGCATTCAGCTATTTTTTATCTTCCCTTCAGCTGTTGCAGAAATGAAAAAAGTCCGTGCTTTGGCCTGCATTCTGTTTCTTGGAATATTTCTATTCTTTCCCTGAGTGAGAAACAAAAATAGCTACAGGGGGTCTCCTATGACTGTAATCTGATGGCTAGCAAGCGGGAACTTATTATTTAAAATGTGTTTATTGTAACAGAATTGCCAGTTATCCACTCATTAATGCAAAAGTGTAAAGCTCCACTATGTAGTGCTGTAGAACTGCTAGTAGGTAAGGGACTTCGACAGAAATAATCTCTTCTGGCATTTACCATGCTTTTGTATTCAAAATAGGATTTCCCCAAAGCTGAACAGAATGAAACGTAGCTAGTGTGAATACTCACAGAATCCTAAGTTAAAACTTGTACACGCATAGATTTGCCCTAGAAATCTATATGCATTCATCCAAACAAGCAAGACTGAAGGTACCCTTTGACAGCACTGCGTTCAGCAAGGTAAACCACAGCCAGCCTTCCACTGGCTTACCTGCTTATGTGCCCCTGGAACAAGAAAGCTAATGCTTCTCACTGAAAGGGACCAGACATCTGGACCTGGATGCATGATGCCTGCCCCCTGAACCCTTCATATCCTCTACTTTGAC
The DNA here is from genome assembly GCA_035772895.1 of Perdix hodgsoniae. Taxonomy (NCBI): domain Eukaryota; kingdom Metazoa; phylum Chordata; class Aves; order Galliformes; family Phasianidae; genus Perdix; species Perdix hodgsoniae. Next base: position 6,480,562 of record JAPSGF010000037.1, on the reverse strand, counting down.
CCCGAGGGAATAGATACAGAAAGGGCCCCTCTGTACTGCAGTGCTATGTTTTGTGCATGTTCCATATCAAAAAGCTAAGGGTACATTAGGCCAGAGGTCTACAGAAAATCAGAAAATATTATAGAAGAAATAGATTTGCTGATCAAGCCAGCAGAATCAATATTTCCCTTTTTCTCCCAAACCCAAGCTTCTAAAAGGTGAAAGTACTGTTTTACTGTATTTATTTCCTCAGAGAGCTAAAATGTTCAGAGAGAATAGCAAATAAAAACGATGTCTGTATATAACAACTATGAGAAAAAGAAATAATAGTAATAAAAGGGTTTCTTGTATACATACATTTAATTCCATTGGAACACAGGATGTTTGGTTGTTACAGAGTCACATTCTGCTCCACATAACAAAAGTATAAAGCTAGAATAACCCTGTTTGCACCTGACCAAAAACCACAATAATGTCCTTTAAAATTAATTTCAAGCTTCTTATGAAAACAAATCATATTTAAGGAGCGTGTAGAGCATTACTTACTATCATCTTAGCAAAAATATGCATTGAAAGCAGGTGTACATTTGAAGAAAGATAATTGGCTCATTTTTGGAATGCCACATGTAAGTATAACTTCATGCAGTTCACAATGGAACATAATTTTCAGTTACTGTGAATAATTTTTTACCTTTTGCTGCTGCAACACAGTATTACTTGTAACTACTGTAGCAACTGATATTTTCCAGTCAATTTTCTCTGATTTAATACATGTACGTTTGATTGTTTCTCCATGAACATATGTGAGAAGTTTGGAATGTACTAGAGCAATAGTGTGAGCAGAAAAAAGTAACAGAAAAACCTGGTGGTGAAGCTATCATATCCCTAATTCACATAAATAAAAGTATTATGTGCCCATATAGCATTTCTTCTGCCCAGCAAGCAACAATAATATATTTAAAAAGCAACCACCAACAACAAATAAACAAACAGAAACCCATGGGAGAGAATGCCTTCTCCGCTAAACTGAAAAGAAAGTTACAAGAAAAAAATTTTAAGACATGTTTGCACTACGTGTAGTATTATTAGTTATTATAGCCATTCCACTGGCATGTAAACATTGCATCTGACACTACAACCCTGTTAAAGATAGTGCTTGCCATAGAGATGAAATAATAAAAAAAAATACATTAAAAAAATGCTATGATTAATTCTGTTTTGTAGAACTAAGGCCCAAAGGATTCAAAAAGTAGTTCACCTTCTTAGGAGCCCTAAATTTTCAGTCAGAAACATGTCTATGCAGTAATACTTATCCATACTCTGAATGCACAATGCTGTCAATGGAGATACGGAGCAGAATTTCAGCAAGTATTGGCAAACAGTCTGTATATTGCAGGGCTTCCAACAGAATTGCTGACACACACTAGAATTCTTTTCCTCACATCTATGCAGTTAAAAATATGTTGATAAAGACACTGCTAAACTGTAGAGAAACAAATGGCTCATCTGTGCTGCTGCATTAAAGACTTACACTACATATGCAATAGTTCTAATCTGGTAAAGTTTAAGAAGTTTCAGAAAGAGTCACCTTGTTTTGTTTTCCCAAGTTCGTATGTTGTTTGATAACAACATACACAGCTTCACTAACATTTTTGTGGAAAAGCCAATGAGGAAATGAGAAAAACTTACTTAAAATACCCATTTTAACAAGCTACTTCTAGCTGCAAAGCATGCAGACAAAGACCATATGCGTATACCTAAAGAAAGACAGAAGGTAGTAGGCACCATTTTCTTCACAGCCAAGGAGAAAATAGAGGGAAATATTCTCTCTACAATTATATTTGTATTCTAGATTCCAGATGAGAAAGTGTTGAGTACGCTTATGTGATAGCAGATCTGCTGCTAACCCTGAAGATTGGAAGCAGACGTATCTAAAAAGCTCTCCTTCCATTAGCTTTCCCATTCATTCTTGCAGATGCCAAAAGGCCTTGGGAATTTGGGTTACTATTTGACTCTGTATAGTATGTGTAGCATCTTGCAATCTGCACCAACAGCAGGATAAACAATGTTGTGTCTGCACCACATTAGCAAAATAAAAAGTAAAACATTCATTATTCATGAGTAAGCCAGCACCAAAGGATGAAGACTCTATTAAACCAGTACTGAAAGAAACTTTGTTTTTTCGAGCTTGAGCATCTGTTCTGTGATAGTATTTTAATTGGGTCTGCATAAAATCTGTCGGTTCTGATTCCCAAGGGCGTTTGTAAATATTTTGTTTGATATTGATTCAGGCAAGTTCTCACACAATTTAGGATCTGTTGTATTTTCAGGATATCTGCAGGTGTCTCCTGCAATTTACATCATATAATACTTATTACAGTTAATAAGATTTATAGATACATTTTAGTTTTGTTTCAATAGTAAGAGCACACCATCCTAGTACCTTCATAACTGGAATAAAATTCCTCACATCCCTGAGGGCTGCCTTCTAACTACAGGATATATTTCAGACCAGGGATAGTAGATGGCAATCAAGCTAAACTTTCTGGGCTTTTGTAGAAAATGACTATGTGATAACACCAAGGCTCCATGAAACAAGTTTCATTTTACTGAGAATCTGAGGAGCAGATGACAACAAGCAAGAGACAGTATTAGAGGTGAGATAACTTCAACAAGAAAAGCAACACAGGATCATATCAAGCACAGGTTACCCAGCTCCACATACTCATTTTCATGAAAGCAAGCAGGAAGCTTCCAGAACATCTATTTTTCTATTTGTTCAGTTACAGCATTTCTGTTTTACCGTATCTCATCTGAGAAATCCTGAAGCTAAGAATGTTCTGAATGTAACCCAGTTGGTTTCTCCCAAAGTCACTCATAGCGACACATTTGAAAGTAGCATAATGAATAGTTCCCCTCAACCAAACAGACTATTTCCTACATCCATTTAGGCAAACAAAATACACAGTACTTCTGAAAGTGAACACAGAGCTCAGCCATCTAAGGCTTCAGGTCTTCCTGCTATTTTAGAGAGAGAAAAAAAGAGTTAGGCCTTGACGGCCCACGTGATAGACTAGCGACTCCTCAGGAGTCACCATGTAGGTACACCAGCAAATGAATTACTTTAATTCAGTTAGAGAGCTTGTATTCATCAACACTCTGACAAATACTCTAAATAAAGCAACAGCTTTAATTCATTTATTTGTTGGATTCTAAAATAATATCAGCAGGATCCTATGAAGTAAAGTATACTTTCTTCCCCTGCTTTCCAAAATAGTTTGCTAAAGAACATGTTCAAATAGTAATTGCTTGTACAAAATGCAATAAAATTGAGCAACAATTTGTGCTCTTCAACACTTCTCTTCTGAAAATGCCATTTTGTAATTAAAGCCAAAAAGCAATCCTGACAGATTTTTTCTTCTTTCAACAATGTACAAGTTGTCCCGTACAACAAAGAAACAAACCAATTACATCATAGACAAAAACAAACCATCTTCACAGAAAAACAAGAATGTCTGATAAAAAGGTCTTTTAAGACAAATTACATCTAACTGTGCTATGAAGAAATAATTATCTCCTCTTTTCTTTGAATTTAAGCCTTAGAAATCTATTATGTCTAGCAAATATTATATAGGTGGTCCTCTGCTACCTGTGTTGTGCGCTGACTGAATGCTCTGAGGAGGTTTACCTTCAAATGCTCCACATATCTTATCATACATTATTTTTATGACTGTGTTTTATGAAAAGGACAAAAAAAATCTCTTCCAGTTAGTCACAAAGTCATTATACAGAAACTAAAGACCCAGTTCAATCCATATTTCAAGAGCATACAGTGTGGTCTAAACTACAAATTGTTCACAGCAGCATGGATAAAAACCTCCTGCTGTCGCCTCATCAGCACACAAGTTTTGCCATTACTATCAATTATAGATTTCCTTGAGCACATGTGATTTTGCTGAACTGAAAACTTAGTTGAGTTCAACTTCCTTTCATTTCCACTTTTCTGCTTGTGTTGCAAATCGGAATGCATATGGACACAATGCTAAAGTAGGTCAACATTTTTGTGACATTTTTATTCTGTATGAAGCTTTTCCAGTGCTTTTTTTTTTTGTGTATGCTTCATAATGAATGAAGACAGCAATGGCATCTGTATAAAACCTTAGAAGGCAAATATAACTGAAAAAGAACATAAGCTGAGTAAAATTACTATAAGGTAAATTTTCATCAGGATCTGTGCACAGTGAATTCAGTCTTACATTTTTTCCAAACTTTCCAATTCAGAATATCTGCCCATCTGAGAGATATTCTGTTCAAAAACAGTGCACAAAACAGAGTGAGGGGAGACAGTGAGAACACTGCTTCTTTAGTGATTAGTTCCAACTCGATACCTTATCCTTGAAGGCAAAGTGAAGGTGGGCTGTTTTACTCTGCATCTGCTGAAACCCTTCTGGCCTCAACTACAACGTAGAATACAACTTTGATAGCTGAAACCTCATGGGATTTAAAAGGAGTTAAGTTTGAAAATATCTTGTTTGATCACACAGCCAAAAGATACCCAGGAGACATAATGATGAGCCAACACTACAGTCTGCTGGAATTTGATAATGAAAATGGTTCTGTTAGACAATGATAAACAGCATTTTAAATGAAAGGCATTCATTTTACAGAAATTTGTTTATACTCATGAAGAGGGATCATCAATAGCTTTGAGTCTTTTAAGTTTCTACTTTAATAATTGGTGTCCTTATATTTCTGCCTGCATTTTCAATTCTAGCAGTAACAAACAGACAGTAACTCCTTCAAGGTGCACTTCTGTGCAAGAATAAAAAGTCAAACATCTCTCAGAACTTGGAAAAAATATTTCCCCTTTTGACTTTCCATAATTCATTATTACTGTCTTATACCAGTGGTAGACTTCTATAGGTTTACACAAATAGAATTGAAGTCAGGTTTCAGCAATGTATCTTTCAAATGCTCTAGTTGGAAACATATATCACTGCTCATCTATGATTAGGAGGATTTAAGCTAAAAGCAACTACCTTATCTAGATAATAGTTACTGCAAAATTAGCAAGCATTATACTTCAATTGTACTATCAGAAAGTCAGCCAGCTACCAAGGCAGAACCAATTGGTGATGCTGACTCTATTGATCTAAGAAGATGGGAACATAACCAGCAGCCAAAATCTCTATGCTATACTATCACTAACACTGTAGGATGCAAAAAATCCCAGTTCATCCTGGTAGACTGCAGTCTCATTTGTTTATATTCCGTAGTCCAAGAGGTAACGAACCATTTCTATTGCAAGCATGTATAGCAGCTTGTACAGTCAGAACTCAAATCTTCGAGGAGGTTTCTACATAATCTGGTAAAACTGTAAATTGCGTAAGACATCACCCCCTACTATAAATGGAATCAGAGCATCTCTCACTTTGTGACCTTTTGCAGACAGATTTCCCGTAACTGCTTAACAATAATGATCTTTAAGGTCTTTTCCAACCTGAGCAATTCTATGACTATATAATTCAACAGCTACTTTCTTTGCAACCAGGAGACCTCAAGGAATGTGGTCATTTATTATGCTCTAGATTATATGTTCAGTTCAGTGATCACGCTTTCCTGCCACAGAGTCACTGCAGAGTCAGACAGAAAGAAGGAACTTTGTATGATTTAAAACTCTCTCACTCAGTATACAGCCAAACTTAGTTTCACTAAGTCACACTGTGTGCCAGGAAAAGGTTCTGTACCAGAGGGCAGTGGGCATGGCACAGGCTCCAAGCTGCTGGAGTTCAAGGAGTGTTTGGACACCACTCTCATAAATAGGGTTTGGGTGGTCCTGGGTGGAGCCAGGGATTGGACTCAGAGATCTTCGTGGGTCCCATGGAACTCAGGTATTCCAGGATTCTATGAACAATTCTTGCAAGTACAGCTATAGCTTTTGAAGTCTATCTTACTCTGAATCTGCTGTCCCGAGGATTTTAGATCTGTACATGGCCCTCTCCTATAAAAGTAGGAGAAAAATAAAAAGCTATCTGCAAACTGAAAAAAAATAAAGTATTCTGAACAGTTTTCATCCAAGTGCTTGAGGTATAAAAAGAAGACAAGTGAGACAGAGGGGAGGGAAAAGAAGAGAACAGAAGAAAAATCAAATGAATAAATCACTAAAACTTCACTTCCATCTGGTAGTTTTCAGAATAAAAGGAGTTGTGTTTTACTTATATACTTGGAAAAAATGGTTAGAAAGTATTACATTAACATGATGGCACACATAGCATACATAGAACAGCCAGGGAAACATTGCAAAAGTTTTCATACAAGTTTCTGTAAAATCTGCGTTCTAGCTAACGAAGATGGAGACAGCAGTGGAGTTCAAGTTACAATGTGTCTGGTTGGCTGTTAGACAGGAAACAAAACTTACATTTGCCTAATTAAGAAAAAAGAACTGCACAGATTTGTAGTGATTTGGGGTACAGATGGTGATTCATACATGCACAAGGATCAGAGCATGATTGTCATGTTATGCATAGTTACGTTTACTGCAGCTACAAATTGCCCACAGCTGCAGGGGCATATTTGCAATCCTTAATTGTGCACAATATTGAAAATCTAGATCCATAACTGCCTATCACATGTAAGAGAAATGGAAAATCTCTTTACCATGTTGGCATTTCAAAACTCAGGCTGCAGCTTAGATAGGAAAAACATCATGAGTGAATGAATAAGTACTTACATGCCACTTTTGAAAAAGTTTGGCCAGAGAGAATTCTTACTATTTAATTTGTTTCATTTTGTTTATACCCAATTTCATAAACTGAATATGGTGACAGTTTGATTTTACTGATTTTACAGTGTAACTGCCCGTTACTCCCAGCAAATCACATTTTTATTGGATACTTAAGTAGGTGAAATCAGCTATCAAACATGAAATATTTGGGCTTGTGTGTTTAGTCTAAAAACATCCCGCTTTCCTCTGATCTCAAGCAACATATAATATCTGAGTCAGAAAAAGAAAATCTCCAAATCTTCTCTTTTACTAAATACACAATAACTGATCAGAATTTATTACAAACACAGGTAAATTTCAGAGAGAGTATGGGTTTAAAGAAATGGACATATATTGCAGGTATTTAACAGTTAATTAGATCTTGAACTTGAACATTACATTTTCTACACTGCGAACACAAGTTTCTTCTAATCTGATGACATGAGGAAATGGATTAAATTAAAATGCCTTTAAAAACAAGGAAAGAAGTAAGACTACTGTAGTGGCGAATTACTGGCAAAAGTGAATTAGAAAATATGCACAAGACAAGATTATAAATCTCCAGTCCCTAGTTTTCAGAAATTTTATAGTTCATCAACCAAAAGTCATCATTCATGTCCACATCCCTGAGAACATTTACAGGAGAGTGATGAGTTTGAGTTTTGTTACTCCTCAATAATATAGATCCAGGAAATAGAATCGTCTATAATTTTTAAGGCTCATATCAAAAAGAGAGTAAAACATCTAATACTTCACTTTGACGCTGCATAAACAAGATGAGGCAGTGAAAATGTATTTATGTTAAAAGAAAAAAAAAAAAGAAAAGAAGAAGAAACAGAAGAAACAAGGCTTCTGATAAACACACAACTAGATAAGCATAAATAACAGTTTGGTTCCTTTGCCCTGCTCTAAGGATCTTTTCTATACTGGAGCCAGAAAGCAGATACAGATTCTGAATCTAGGGCTGGTATCATTCAGCCTGACAATACACTGAAGGAAAAAAGTCAGAGAACCTCCTTTTTGGCAAAACACCTGGTAAAGCAAGAGTGTGAGCATACAGTCAAGCAGTCTGAGCTCATCTACCCCAAAACTAACAATATTGAGAAAGACAGCTGTCAGCCACATTAAACAGCAATGGAGACACTTTTGAAACAAACGAGGAGTCAGCTTGAAAAAAAACTACCAAGAAAATCTCTAGCAGTAGGAAGAGAGAAAGAGGAAGATAGCACCGTCAAATCTTGGTCTAGCACCATCAGAAGTTGCTCTGCTGGCACTTCACCTCTGCAGATTGCTTAGATTAGTTATAGAATGATGTTGAGGAATCTGTGTTTATGGACATTATGTCAGGTTCTAGTATTGCTGATCCTGCATACATAGTTCACCGATGGCTGATTATTTTCATTTATAAATCAAATGTTTTGATCCTGTTTTGATTAAAAACCACATGAATAATTTTCCCCTATGATAAGCATCAGGTCTTGTAAAACATAGTGCAACGTCACATTGAATTACTTGTGTTCCAAAACATTGATCCCTCATATAGTTCTTCTGCAGATAAGCAAGAACTTGTGGTTGGACTTCATGATCTTTTCCAAGTACGAGCCTTCCATCTCTGTCCTTTATCAAGTTTGTAAAGAAATCACTGTATCAGCTTTCCATGAGGAGTTAACTAATTTCTGCTGGGACATACAGCTGATATCAAGTCAGCAAAGTCATAACTCAGACTTGATGTGCTAGAGAAGCAAATCCTTGGTGGAAATCATTTTGCATTTTTCTAAAAATACTGTAACAAAGCAGCTTAATTTTCAGAAATTGAAAGAAATTACTCTTCACATGTGATTTGATGTACTGACCCAGAGCAATTTGTTGATTCTTGAGTGTCAGGCAGATTTGAATCTAATTTAGGAGGTGCTATCCATAAATTACATTATCAGAGTCTTTTCAACTCTTATCCCCAGAGTAAGTGGACTAAAGACTATAATGTCAAACAAACAAACAAAAAACCCTTTTCCCTCTAATTTTCTTATTTTAAACCACGTTTTTTGCAGCACTTTAAGACAACATTACGCCACTGACATGCTGAAGTGCACAAGGAAAATCCTTTTGGATTTTCCTTATTACTAATGTCACTATATATTCACTTGCTCTTTCAATCCACCCTGGTGAAGGTTAAGTATTCGCCTTTAACAAATTACACCCATTGACAAGGCTGATAACTTGATGCCAATTACTACCTCTGATCCATCCTTTATCATTAGATAACTAATTTTGATATCTGTCTTGAAACATACCGATATCATTCCAAGGTCACAAGCTAAACAAAAGTCCAACAGGCTGCTGGTTTTAAATATCTAAGAAATAAATTAACCCTATTCATTTCCAAGCTAAGATGAAGCAGACTGGTACCACAACTAGATCAACTATCCTGAGTTTGTTATAAACAACTTCCCCTAAATATTTACTATAGGTGTTTGTTGTCTGTCACAGTAAGCAGATCTGCTTAAAAGTAACAGAGCTCTTTTAGAAACAGTTGGTCTGCTTTAAAATAATAAAAACTTGCTTCCTATAGAAAGGTAACTTCTTGTTTGTTCAAGGCAAAAGTAGGAGAGAAAGAGAGAGAGAGCATTTCTTTTCCTACCACAGAAGCACTGACATCTGGAGAACTTCACTCTGTCACATTCTTGACCTCATTACCAATGTCTTCCATGTGCATTTCAATGAACTGAATTGTTTGTAAGAAAAGAATAATGATCAAGCTTTACAAATCACAGATTCACAGGAGTTGAAAGGGACTTCTGGAGATCAGCTGGTCCAACTCCTCTACTAAATCAGGTTCCCTACAGCAGGTCACAGAGGAAAACATCCAGGTGGGTTTTAAATACCTCCAGAAAAGCAGACCACAACCTGTCTGGGCAGCCTGTTGCAGTGCTCTGTCACTCTCACAGTGAAGAAACTCTTTCTTGTGTTTCTTCCCCCTGTGTCAGTTCTTGTCTGTTGCCCCTGGTTCTATTGCTGCACACCACTGAAAAGATTCTGGCCCCATTCACCTGACTCCTGCCATAGCATTCGTTACTTGATTTTCTCAGATGCAGAGTACTACGCACATATCTCCTGGCTGTCCATGGATCTTTATTTCATGCACTAGCAGAGATAGGGATATATGAGAGCTTTGTAGCTTCTACTTAAAATTGAATTACACACCAGACAGAATATCTTGATGATGAAAGAATGGTGGCAGGATAAGAGTGCAAGGAGATGTGGAGAAGATTCAAATCCTTTGGCATCACTTTGTTATAAAGTGTATGCCCTTCTGCCTTTATTTTTTTTTTAAGGCAGTAACGTGAGGGAGCCTCTCAGGAACTCTATCTAAGGCACCATGAAAGAGAATGACACTTTATAGTATAGAAGGTTAATATCAACCTGTCTAAAAATGAAACGTGGCAGGTGTAATCAGTCAGCATTCAGACACAGCTATGCAGCAGCTCAGAAAGAATTTTCTCCAGCAGCCCACGCACACCCAGCACACTGCACGTGATGAATACAAAAATCAGTACGGCTGAAGCTTAAATGTTTGTCCCAACTTATGCCACCATGTGGCAGAGTACAGCTGCCTATGACATTAACCAGTTGAATGTGCATTAAATCAACAGTGCTCCTAATTAAATTATCAAATTCAGTGACACACAATGAAGTTCTATTCCTTGACCTATAGCAGTCTCTCCTTTATACAGGCTAGGATAGCTTTCACTTCCCGACTGCAAAATAAATTTACATGCTTTAGGAATGTGAAATATACAAACAGGAGTCCTACTGCCTGTGTCTAGGAATTACAATGAGATAAACACACTTTATTTTCAAAACAGGACTGCTTATATCTGCAATTTCCCCACTGAGTATTTTCTTACAATTGCAATTTCAGTCTGTGGGTAAACTTGAAAGACCCTGAACCTGCAACATGAAGAACCACCTTTAACTCTCAATTCACAAGTCTGTCAGATTTTTTATCAAGTTGGATACAATTAGTAGAATATGGTTCTGCCTTAATATTCTTTCCTCTTTTAAAAGACAGTAAACAATGTTCTTCTCAACTATATCTGAAATATTTTAATTTGAAGTGACCCATGAATTTCCTTTGTGGTGTATTATACTCTCAGTCCAAAAGAGGGGCTAGAAATCAGAGGTCTCTCACAGCCCTTCCCTGGAGAAAACTGGGGTATGATCAGGATATGATGCTTGCAAGTGACAGTACCAGCCCCAAAATACAGCTGAGAGTAAACTAGGTCTTCCAGCATAAACACAGCTGAAACTACAGTACGTTTGTCCCAAGGTGATGCCCAGGCACAATATATATTATCAAGTAATATCCACATTTTCAGTGCAGAACCATGACTTGATTTTGAGTAGCACAATTTGTAAAACTTTCTTGAAAACTGGGTTAGCCCATTCTGCCCCTCTTTTCCTGGATTTTAGCTATCCTTCTTCTCAATATCTTTCTAATCTGTTTTCTTCCTCACCTTCACCTGAAAGGCGACTGCTTTAGAGGGATGAATGATGAGATCTCTGAAATGTTTCTAAACAACTCCAGATGAAAGATACTGCAGGAATGCAAGTCATTACTGATACTGTATTTCTCTGTATTATAGTGCTTTAGCCAGAATATATCTCTGTTCTGATTTTATTTATTTATTTTTGGTGAGAGGTTGGGCCTTTTTGTTTTTTTTTGTGGGAGCTTATTGTTTTGAACATGCTATCTCTTCTTTTAGTCATGTCCCTCTTGAGTTGGCAATCTAGTCAATCTACCTTTCCACTGCTCAAGTCACATGTAAAAAGTCCACTGTGTTTCACTGACAACAATGAGGACAACAAGAGAAAACGTGAAATACAGAGACTGGTTTACCAAGGACAGTAAAACACAACACTCAGATGTGTGGGGAACTGGGATGCCACCATCTAAAAACAGTTACCACCCAGGGGAAAAAAAAAAACAACACATTGAAAAATATAACTTTCATTTAAAATTTTCCAGGTGACCAAAGAACATCATTTGAGGAATGACCAAAAAGTAGACGGGACAGAGGCAGTCTGCCTCAGTGCTGTTGGAGCTCCACTTTTGTATTCACTACAAAAAGCTTGCTGAAGATGTAATGGATTGTAAAACATAAATAGTTCTCAATCCAACTTCCAAGAATATTAACTTGAAAAGGAGGGGGCTTGGTTGAGTATTAACTCACCCCAACTGCAGAACAATTTCTGTATTTTAATACAATGATGGATAAATGTCAGTACGTGTACCAAGATATTCACTATAAGGCACTACTGTTCAATTTGAAGCAATATCCACTATAGTCACCAGTACCACAGAGACCCTGTTCCTTTCTGGAGGGATTTAACAGCCACTTTTGTTCCTGCCTTCCACATCTACAAATCAGTCTGATGAGACTTTTTCCATGAGAAATGAGCTATCTGTTCCATTTTTGTCATTTAGGTTCTATTAAGCGATTTTAATCATCTCCGATTAATGGTTTGCTTGGTACCATAAAAACATCTTCTCACCACCACCTTGCAACAGACAGCAGTTCAGCACTGCTGATGGAAAAATTCTGACCTACTCAGCTAGCTCTGCACTAAGTGTTCAGTTCTTAAGCCTACATATAGTCCCAAGACTTGCTGTAGACAATGGCAAATTATCAAGTGTCCCTGGAGATATTCCCCTCTGAAGGCTGAGAAGCAGAATATCTCAGTGTATCTTCAAAACAAAGTAGGCACATTTACCAGCTGTGGAAGAAGTCGGCTGCCAAGGCTGCACCAGATGGAAAGAGGTAGAGGCAGCAATACGTGCATTCTTTTACAGTAAACAAGAATAGTTTCTTCTTACATGGCATTAAACACTAATTTTAACGCACCTGGACACCACCTTTTTTCTTTTTTTCTTACTTAAGCAGTTTATTTAAGTTTGTGTTGTTTTTTTTTTTTAAATCTCATCACAAGCAAGTGCTTTGGGGCTTTATTTCAACCTTTTCTATTGTGTCAAAAACAAAACAGAAATCGGGAAGAAAAATGCTTTTCTCAAAATCACCATTTCTCACTCTGGCCTCTTTACAGCTTTTCCCCTCACCTTCTAAATCATTTGGTCACTGCTGGCAAGAGGGTGCTGCAGTAGACAAATGACTGGTTTGATGCAATATGGCAGTTCCTGTGCTCCCAATTGATACAGTTAAGAAAGACCGGGAGTTCTTACACTCACTAAGAGGATTTTACTCATATATAAATGAATTTTTATCCTACTGCCAGCTACTCAATGCTAAAAAATGCATCCTCTCCTCAACCTGCACTGCAACTTGGCATATTTCTGAACATAGTAATAATTTATTTAATATCTCAAAGCTCCAATGGATGATTTAAAATAGAGCGGCGTACCACTCCTTAAATCAACAAGTATTTCTATTTGAGAAGGGGGATGAACAGACAAGTAAAATGAAATTAAAATGTACATCTCTGCTGTATCAATGACTACATTCCAGACTGTTGTTAATATGTTGCAGATGAAATGAGAAAATTGAAGTAATTCTGTCTGGCTCTCAAAGAAAATGCATTATCTCCTCCACTCCCCAGTCTCACTTCAGATTCTGTGTAGGAAGCTCCGGTTTCACTACAGCTGCATGCAGGTGATTCTACTGCATGTGCTGCTGCAACATTTTAGCTACTGCTACTGCAATCCTCTCCTGTCTCCTGCTGTAATAACAGTACACAGATCACTACCTTGTGTCTCTGCACAATCACTGTTCCAGACTGCCAAAGCTCAGCTTCTGTCATGCACAGCAGTGCTTCATCCACCTCTAAAAGTACATCCTTGGTTTAAACTTCAAGAAAAGAGCGTGGAGGGCAATGGATAAAGCAGGAGAATGCACAGTTGGGGAGAAATTGAGCTCTCAATGCAAGGTAGCTTACCTTGAAAAACAAAGGAGTGACACGTGATATTCTACTATGCCACTGTTGTCTGTAATCACCATTTCTTGCTATGCAATATTTCACAACAGTAAAATGTTGATTTTACACCATAGTTAGGTGCAATTACCTAACATTACCATGCAATTAGGCCAAAATGTCATCACTGTAGGAAGTTTAGTCTGGGAGGGAACAGTGCAGTCCTTCACATTCACTGTGCATTGTCTAAAACAATATGGAATTCAGAAAACGGAAACAAAAATCCTGCAAGTGACTTTTTCTACATTCTAGAAAGGAAATCAAATTAAGATTTAATTTCCTTTTTGAAGAATAAAAACACAAAGGATAAGTTGCCTATGTTTTAGCCAATGCAACTATTTCAAAAGACATATTTGTAGCACAGATAAAACATTGCAATCAGATCCAGTTGCTGGATCCAATCTGACATAAGGAATGAAAACACCACAACTACTTCTTTCAGGATAGTCTGCAAACCCTATGCTCCCTTAAAAAGTGCTCTAAGTTATGCAGCTCTTAAACATAGCCTTTCCACTAAGTTTTGTTTAGTAATAATCATTTCTTCTTCCTCAAATTAAGAGTTCCTCATGGTTGGCCCAAGTCACGTGTTTGTACAACTTCTTTGTACAGGTATCTTCCTCTCGTGATTTGGGAGCAACAATCATGGAAAGCATCTAACTTCAACTAAATTCAAAATTCAGAACCAAGAACTCCCTTTGACACTAGCAACAGAAAGTGTAATTACTCAATTTTGAGAATGAATGGAAGAATCTTTAATATATCATTATATATTAACACACAATAGATTGAAATAAAACAAGCAGGGTCTCCTTTCAGAGATCTTCCAATTTCCTACAGACATGCAGGATACCTGTCATGTTCTCGCCTTTCCACTGGTCCTCTACAGTATCTAAATACCTAGACATCTGGTTGTATCAGTCAAAATTACATGTCTTTTGTACTAATTTGTTGTTTCACTTGGATGATTGAAATAAAGGCAACTATAAAAATATATAGAATTCAAAAAAGTTACTTTTGTATTAGCTTTGTTTTACCATACAGAAAGTGATAGAAATGTATTAAGTTTTGCAAGACTCCTAAAAGTATGTATTTATATACATAAAACACACACTTACAGGAGAGTGTATTGATTTTCATACATAAATATAACTACACAGTATTACTATAGGTAATAACTTTCTCCTATTTCAACTGCAGCATCACGTTTTACTTTCAACTCTCAATCATTGATCAAACAAGTGAAGATTTATATTGAACCTTTTGAAGAATAGGAATAGCAACTATAGTAATATTCTTCAGGTTTTGGACAAAAGTAGTCAAAAATACAGCTTTGAAAAATATTCACTTTGCGTGCCTCAAAGTCTCAGTTACCCTGAAGCACAAATTATACACATCTTTAGTATGTGATTTGGTATCCATCAACAAATTAAATATTAAAAAAAAATGCTTTTCTCACTCTTCTAAATCATATTTTTCCTACATTAAAAAAAATAAAAAAAAATTGAATGGATTTCTCTTTTAAGTACCTTTTATCACTTCATCAAAAGACCCTACTTCTCAAATCAGTTTCATCTTTTCAGCCTCCTTATATATTCTCTTCAGCTCAAAAAAAAAAAAAAAACAAACCACCAAACTATCAGCCCTATTTTCATCTAGGTTCTCCTCTATTCTCACCTGAAAATTCTCCTTATCTTATCCCCTTAACACTCTGAAATGCCTATATGGCTCTACCTCCCAGCTTTCCTGGCACCTGGCTGGGCCCTTACACGGTAGTGTCTCAATGCACGCCTGTAATGAGCACTTAGGACTAACATAGGGAATATGAGGAAAATGCACTTCTGAACCGAATTACCAAAGAGAACAGATGTCACACTGACTCAGTACTTTGGGAAATTCTGGACTTAAAAGTAGTCAAATGCAGGGTTAAAGTGCAGTGGCATGTTAGCATAGCAGAAACAAAAATCAAGATCTCCAGAAATCAAAGAAATCCAGCTCTACAATAGAAGCTACAAAGAGCTTCACTACCTCCCTAGGGAGAGGTCACAGGCTGGTATCCAACCAGCACTGATTCACCTCCAACAGAAGAGACAACAAGAAAGTGAAGGACAGAAAAGAGGCAAACAAAATCCAGAAAGATTAAGTGAGCATGCATTCTGGCTTTCAGTTATGTTGGAGCTTAGTTGGGTGTTCCATGGGACCTTAGTCATACAAAATAACTAGACAGATGCCTTTTTAAACAGCTGTTACCCTATGTTCATCTCCCTTCAATAAAATGACTGAACCGGACAAAGCCATGAGCTTGTTTAATTGCAACTGAACATAGATAACACGGGAATAAAAAAGAGAATAAAGATGTTTTGCACATTTTACTTTCATTTTTGTTCTAGTGAGTTATTACAACTACTGTTTCTAAACCATCTTTCTTCCCCACAGAATGATTCACTATATAGATACATACATACACATATAATCACAGCAACTATCTTTAAAGAAATGATTATAAATCATTGAAATGGAAAGCTTTCATCTTCAGTTCACTGAAGTAGAACTTTACAAAGGCTACCTGGTATGTGTTTTAATTTTCCTTAGGCAACCCTTTTTCATTTACAGAGTTTTTCTTTAGGCTTCAAAGCCACGAGAAAGAAAAAAACTGTGACTTTTTCCTAGATTTGCATCATTTTGAAAACCCTTAGAAGGACTTTCAGAAGGGCTGGGAAGGAGGAAAATCAGCTAACAAGACTAATAAAAAAGAAACATTATTAAGGACGTCCAAAATGACAGTGTCAATGTTAAGGAAATCTCAGGAATGCATTTTCCAAATCTCATCATTTAAATACGCCACTGATAGATTCCTGTACTAAACAGAACTACAGATAAGAGCACTTTCTGGCTAGATTGTGCACAAACTTTGCAACAATTGAAATTTGTGTTTGTCTACAATATATTTAATTGAGCAGACAGAAACTATTGTATAGCCACGAGTAAGTCTTTGTAATACTGACTTTACATTGATCTTTTTAACATAGGCAAGAAATCAAGCTGTGCTTTGCTGTTATAAGTCAAGTTACAGTGGAAGTCTGGGAGAATTCATCAATAGGTATGATTGATTCTTTTTTAGAAGTGCATCTCTGATCTCTGAGGTGAAGATTGTGATTGTGCATCTTACTTCAAACTAGTCATGAAAGAATTTGTCAGAAATCATTCTGATTTCTGTTTTTTTGGGGTGTTTTTTTTTTTTTTTTCTCTCTCTCTCTTCCTCCAAGCAATTATAGAATTTATGGAACTCCCGTGTCAAGAATACTGCTATGTTACTGCTAAATTCAAAACATTTTTTATTTTCTATTCTGATGGTCTGAGGTTTTTGGTTGTATCTGACCATACACATTATTTAGTATCTTGTGTTTCACGTTAATTTTTAGCTTCTTTTACAAATCATGTATTTAAATCTTGTAAGCTTTCAATTGGCAAGAAAAGAAAAGAGATTACAAGATCAGTTTTGCTTTCCAGTTCACACAACTCCATAAACACACATTACAGTTAATAAAATCCTTTCTGTTGTGCTGCATGTAGGGGAAGATGGGAGCATCACGGCGCAGGAGGGTTAGGAATACAAGGCAAGAGCTAAAGGGACACAGTTATTTTCAAGAATAAAAGGCACATCTCTATGTAACCTATCATTTCCCCCTGCTGTCACCACAAGCTGACCTCTGTGCTTTCTTTTCATTGTGAATATGCCCCAGTTAGGTCAATGTTATATTTTCTTCTGCATGTAGGTCTCCTACTGAAAGATCTGCAACCACAATCAAGTCAAAACCAAGACAGAGTGCAGACTAAAAAGCAGACACTAATTTTCACCTCCAGGCTTTGCTGCAGCTATATGTAGATTATAGAACGTTAAAAAAATGTTACCAACTCTCATTCATTCATTTCATTGTTAGAATTTATTGCTATTATTTATTAGTTCTAAGGTGAGGAAAAAAAACACTAAAAAAAAAGTCCTCCTGCTAATTCCTCCTTACTGTGCTATACAAATACTGCTAAGAGAAACAAGGAGCAGGCAAAGCAGAACAGTCTGTAGGCAGACATAGGCTGCCTACCAAATTTTTCTTTTGAGCTGTGGTCTGATCAGAGCAATTTCATTAAAACCTTCTTGTGTGTGATCAGTTAATGTTGAATGCATTCACTTTCATCAAATCACAGTTCACTGATATTTCTGACACACAGCCCTTATGCACACCAGCATTCTCATATGAAATAAATGGGAAATGATATGCTTTGATTCAACTTCAGTTCTCCTCACCACTCAATATTCTGTTCTGGTGACAAAATGATTTTAATGAATAGGAAATGTAAAAATATATTTGTAAAAATGATCAAAACTAAAATACTAAACCCATCTTAAGACTTAAGTGACTCATTACGTATTTCCACAAGCAGCATGTACTAAAAGTGAATCACTTGTAGATATAAAGTTCAAGCCTCTGTGCAAGCCTCTCGGTAAACTCTTAAAAATTAATTGGGGGGAAAAAAAGGACAACTACTTCTATGACTTTTCTTCAATGAAAAGAGTACTACATTTATTTAAATCAAATGGGAAAAATCATTTCAAAAAACATGCTCACTTCTTTGATGTATACTTCCAAGCAAGATGATTTTCCAAGTGATAGAAGTTCAGCTTTTAGATCCTAACTTATGAACTTGGTGAGTAATACTATGCCCTAGCATATGCTTTGACAAAATAGTCCCTATAATGTGCAGCAGATTTGATGCATATGGAAGTTTTTATTTCTTGATTCTAAACTAGCATGACATACATCATCTTTCTCTTTGTAATCTTACATATATAAGATAAAAGAAACAGCCGCTGAACTAAGAGGTCCAGTTAAGTTAATCCATCTATGGATTAACTATTGAGGCAGAGCACTGATTATACAGTATCTTCTCTATACAACGAGACAGCAGATTAAGTTAATTCCATTATAATCACCTGAAACTGTAATCCCAATGACTAAATGATGCATCATTTTTCACTTAACATCCTGATACAATGATAAAAAATCCTTTAGGGAAAAAAAATTTAAATACTTAGTATAGTAACCTAAGCATTTTGGTAGAATAATTCTCTCTCCCTCATTTCTGATGACATAGTGAGAACCTTAAACAGAGAACTCCTTTGTGTTACATAAGGTAGGACATTTTTTTTTAGAGAGAGCACTATGCATTTTTGAAATACCAGACAAAAGAATATCCAAAATATAAACATCTTAAGAAACATTGTTACACCTATAAGAAGTAGGATTTCCACTGGACTTGTAATCCTAAATCTTCCTAAGAAATCACATAGAGATAAGACATATCATGGCACAAATGTTTTTTTTATATATTCTCATAGAAGAGGTAAACCTCTTTTTAACACAGATTTAACTGTGGAGTCCTCAAGAAACGTAAGAGATAAGCAACACCAAACCTGAACATACAATTGAAGTTAACAGTCGGTGACACAATAGTTCTGGTTTTGATTGAAAGCATTAATTCAGGTCTAGGACTAGACACTCAGCAAGCTGCTTTGCTCAAAAAGCATTTTCACCTCTGCAGAGCATGTGGGCAGGCCTATTTCCCATTCTCTCTGCAGGGATATACAAGCAGCAAACACTTCCTTCAGGTTTCAATCAAATATGAAGTGTTTACACTCATAGTTATGGGAAATTTCCTCTTTTGTTTTATCAGCTGCTAACCTTAATTGCAAACCATCATGTCAAGAGTTTTATTTTCCTCATCAAGTTCTTTAAAAAGCCCTTTTATATATATATAAACACATTATTTTTACATAAATTTTATTATATATTATTTTATTATTATTATTATTTATTATAAACCTCAGCTGGTTTCTTAGGGATGAAGGAAAAACTTGAATCCTTTTACAAGTCGGGAACTTCTGCTTAGAACAGCTTTATCTCCCTATGTAATCCGCTGCCTAAATCCATGAAGCCTTTTTTTCCCCCAACTCCACTCACCTCAGTGTCATCTTCCCTCTTTTCCCAGACAATGTGATGGAGTGAATCTTTGTTGATTTTTTTTTCCTTTTAACCAGTTATGGTTTAACAAATTTATATTTAGTTATCGCAGCATTTTCTATATTTTTCAAAAGAAAAAAACACAAATAAGTTTGGTTTGCAACCACATAGCCACTTCTATGTGGTCCAGCAGATTTATGCCTTAACCTGTAAATACATTTGTTTGCAGCTACCAGCATTTGTGTTAAGACTCAGGAGAAGTACTCAAGCAAAAATATTTGATTGTCATCTTTCTCATCGCAACAGCAACACAAACCCTCACATTAAGGAGATGAACACCTGCATCTTGGGAAAAAGCCAGCTAACAAAGTCAGAATACGAGAAGGAGCCCCAAGGTAGGGAGTGGGAGGGGAACTGGAAGTGACTCAGAACAGCAACAAATACATTAGGCTGAGGGGACACAAGCAGTCACCTGAACAAGTACGTGAAGGCTGGAGTCCAATCAGCTGGAAAAGGGTAGATATATACTACAGATCTAATTTTTTCAGTCATTATGTAACATTCCCAAGCTTTTCTTTGAGCCACAGAATGAAAAGATTCTCATTGTGACAGTGACATGTGAAAGCAACAAGGCTAAACAAAACAGCAATGAGAACTAAGTTATGAAAGACTCTGCATGCAGACTGCAGTAACTGTATGCCACTGTAATTTTTTAATATAGATGACAAATACATCATCTAAGGCATTCTTTAGCCTTCACTTAGTCCCTTTGAGATCTGTGCAAAAGGGCATGAAATGCTATAATTTCTTAAGCATGCAGTCACTAAAAAACCTTCATTTTTAAGCAAAGGTTTCTCATCTAAGTAAGATTTCTTAGATTTTCTTCTAGTTTGTGAAGCATTAAAGTTCTCCTTGTCCAGCACCTTTTCCATTATCTTTCACAAGCTCTCAAAGGAGACCTTGAAAAACTCCCGTGATTATTTCAAGTGTTCCTTCGGTGAACTTTATTAAGCCTTGATACTTTGAAAATACCCAGTTTATGTAAGTGTAATATAACTTCCTTTTTTCTTTAGTATTCTGTATAGTCCTTAGCTATATGTTGCTGGCACTAATTGTGTGACTATGTGATCACAGCTAACTTTTTCAATGAAGAAATACATAAAATGCCATTAGTGAGTCTTTTGTTGTGCACAGTATTTCAGAAATACTTTTGAGAATCTGAATGACTATTAAGCAGACATTAGTAATACTAAGTCTATGGAGCGATGATGTATAAATAAGATTATCTCTCTTGTACATGTAAGTGAAAAGTAGCAAAAGAAAATTTATCAACTGTTTATTTCTTCATCCGTGAGTAAAGGTATGTGGAGAGCTCAGTGTGATGTATTTCCTCTACAGATTTAGAGGAATGAAGAATCTTTAAGTTTACTGTGTGTTTGTTGCTATTTTGCTTTATCAGCTAATATTAATTGCAAACGATCATGCCACTCTGCTGTCTGCTGGTTCCAGTGTGCCCACGTAGCAGCTAAACCACCTCAATCTTTCAACATAAAAGAGGTGGAGAGACTCCTATTCATCAACTCTTTTTTCAATAGAATCATCAACATATTTCTGCAACTTGAACCGCAAGTGAAGAGATGCCAATTGGCTACAAATGAAGGGTTGAGTGGAAAGGGAACAATGAAGCTCTGGAAAAACAAGGAAAAAACATCAATTCTACAATCTGCACAATTTCCTAGGCAGCCCCACCACGCAGAAATTGATCTGCAACATATTTTACAGTGATGGTGAAAAGAGTGAACTAGAAACAGGGATTTTTGTTATGAAAAAATTGGTTGCTGTTGGCAAACCACAGCTAGCCAGAAACAATACTTTCAGAAGCAACCCTCACCTGAAATGGATCAGTTTTGGACTGTATCACATCATGCCTCTCATATTTCATTTAAACATAACACACCACCACAGCCCCCAACCACAGCCCCCAACCAGTCATTTTCATGTACTGCAGTCAATTAATCTCTTAAATCATTGCAATTTATTGAAAGAACTGCTATATAATCTTTAGAGAGTGCTGGTCTATATGGTTTTACAGGAAAGGTAATCCCTTACACATCCTAAGGGTGTTTAGTTTCTCTTCCTTCTGCCCCTGACTTACAAGCTCATTTTATGCCCAAAGGAGCATGCAAAGGCAGAAGTTTTAGATTTTTAGATTTGTCAGGACAGTGCTTCACTTCCTCTACATTCTTGTGTGAAGCAAGGACGTAGGAAAGAATGTCTTTTGCTTCCTCCCTTACTCATTCTCTCAATGAAAGTACAAGGAACTGCAAGGCAATAAACTTTGTAAGAGCACAGACACGAGATGCCTCATTATACTCAACAGAAAGAGGGACAAATATTTGCTAAAGAAATTATATTCAGGACATAGTTAGGGATAATGCAGGGTAATCTAGTTCTCCACTTTAGTGGCAAGACACAATTAAGAACCTGATTCAAACACTTGATTTCTAATTTGTGACTGGTGAAGAACATGTCCATGCTATTTCACGTAGAAAACAACAATATTAGGCTTATCTTGGAAAATGCAACAGAACAAGATAAATTGCCAAATGGAAAAGTACCCTGCTTTCAAATAAATCTCTCCTTGGTTTAAGTCAAACAGCCTGGCTATCATAAGAACTAATCACAGGAGAGGCATGAATAGGGAGAAACATGTCTCCAAACACTATTACAAGTCTGGCAGTATGGTTGAGGCTACTGCATCTAATTCAATCAGCCAGTCTGATTTCATCCTTCAATATTTGTTAGAGAAGAATAAACATACTAATGAAACTAATTGAACAACACAGGAACCAAGCTGCTGAGGCAAGTAGTGTAAGTAAGCAAAAAAAACGGAGCACTGAATATGGTTTAGGGGAATTACATGGGGCAATGAAGACAAAGAAGTCTAAGACAAAGTAGAAAAATACAACTCACAGAGAATCAGTGAACCCATGAATCAATAGGTATATGTTCCTAAGAATTATACAATTTGCTATTAGCTTCTATATTATACCAAAATGAAAAACAGTGACTAAATATTAGCACATGGGACACATGACTAATATTCTGTTTTTTTTCTTACTCTACCAGCTTTCTTTCTCACAAAAAAAAAAACCCTGACATATTTCTTAATGAACATATTTGAAAAAGTAAAACAGACAAGCATCACAAGATATACTCCTACTAACTGAATGCAAAAGCCATTCAGTCTGATAAAATTAAATATGCACAGCAAAAAAGTCTTACTGCTGATAAAACTAGAAAGACAAGTGGCACAAACAACATCCACTGAATGTCCAGGCTGTACCATTGAGCACACATCTAATACTTCTGTGTGAAAATCTGATTGACATAATAGACCATAACCACTGCAAAGAACCCATTATGGCCCATCCATGTAGATGGCTGCACATAATGACACAGCCATTGTAGTTTGTAAGGCTCTGGATCAGCGAAATAAATTTTCTTTAAGTAGAACTGATTTTCAGCAAAGAGGATCAAAGGAGCTTTTACAATAAACTATGTCAAGACCCATTTTAGTAATTCCCAGTTATGCATTAACACATTATCACAAGCTGAATTACTAAATTTGAGAAAAACTCAGATACATAAAGTACAGCAGCCACTTTTAAAAGGCAGCATTATTGAGTATGTATCGTACAGATATCACTGGCCTATAAAGTTTCCAGCAGGAGAACATGCTCTTTCAGCTGCAGACAACTTAGTGGGGGGAGCTCTTGTTTTAGTTAGATATAATCATTACAGTAAGCTATTAGTACACACTTCTGAGAAGTTCGTATATTCTGTACAACAATTTCATTTTCATTTTAAATAATAATCTCTGCAAATAGACAAAAAACTATTTAAATCTTCAAATAAATTAACTAAACAAATGAAGAAAAAGGTGCTTAATATGAAATAACTAAAGAATGAGGCCTGATATTGCGTTTATCGAAGAGCGGTCAGGTTAAGGGAGGTGAAGAAGCACACTTGGACTTAGAGGGGAAAAATGCAGGTCCACCACGAATGGGCATTGAACTTGTGCTCCTTTCCCCAAGTCTCAGAGGATCAAATATCACACATTGTTCAAGTGCATCAACGCTGGCAGACAAAAACAATTAAAGATAAAAGGATATACTTGAAGAAGCATTTCAAGTGTACATTTCCTTTACGTGTGGTAGGTATATTTGAAGCTAACAAAATGACTGTAAAGCATGTAGCCCTAACAAGATGTTTGCCTTGGGATAGCTGATCCCAGTGCATAAGCCACTCATACTATTAGTGGAGAGAGAGGTAAATGCTGTCTAGGAATTCAAGAACAATTATAAGTATCATAATATATAGATGTTGTAATCAGTATATTAAGCATGTATATAAAACATGTATAAATGTGCATACAAAATTCTGCCTGTGCCCTTATTTGAATGCGTCACTGTGACATCACATTCCATTTAGAACAACATGCATTGCCCACAGCACAGACCTTGACTTTGAGTCAGACCTCTTGCCTTGTAGGAGCCCAACTGCAATAGTTTACAGAGGAGCTAAAAGGATAAATGAACTTTCTTTCAGCTGTATAATGGAGAGATGAATGAAAATGGATGTACGTTTTCAGCCTGCCCATGCTTCTCAAACTGCTGTTATCTGACTTGCCACAGAAGAAAGAAAGAATGCTGCCTGTGTTGGCGCTTCCTATTTACCAGTGAGCAGAACTGCAGCTGTTTCCCATGCCCGTATGAAGAAGACAAACCTTACCAGTGCTGCCACTGCTCATGTTCAGAGCACGCAAATTGCTGGTGGTGCTGCTGCTCTTGCTCAAATGACCCAGACTGCAAATGCTGCTGCTGCAGTGGTGAGAATTCAGCGTGCCAATACTATGCAAGCAAATGCTGTGGAAAATCTGTCTATGAACGACAGCAATCAAGAGTACCTGGGACTGTTCAGTAAGTGGGATCGAGGGCTTTTAATTTCTTAGGTTTCTATTTTTCTAATTTTCATTACGTCTTAATGGATGTCTTGCATTTAGGAGCATATGATTCAGTGCCTCACTGGAGCTATTTCAAACCATAGGATATCATTCTTTTTTAGAAGCAGAAAAAAGGCTTTTTTTTTTTTTTTTCTTTCTCGCTACCATTCTCTAGAGTGACAAGAAGAAAAATAGCATGGCTGAACCCCTGGGCAGAGTAGATGGGAAGGAAAGCGATACCAACACAGATGCTAAACTGAAGCATGGCAGAAGACCAGATTGTAGAGTCCCAGAATCAGGTGTACATCCTGAATAATGATGCCCTTTGCCAAGGATATATAAAACAGTCAGAATCATTATAAAAGTAACAACAATGTCCACAGGCTAAGAGGAAAGCTAGGATAATAAAGATTTGAAGAGAACAAAGAGAATCAATTATTTCTAAAATAAAATAATTATTCTAATTTTAATAAAAAATATTTAAATTTTGATTTCTTTCATGTGCCTAAACTTTAATGACATAAGACTGCTACTAAGAATAATCTTCATTCATTTTAAAAATCAGAAATCACAAATGGGTGATTTTTTAAATGACTAAAATTTAGGATATCATATATAAATGTGGGTTGCTATCTTAAGTAGACAACAGTAGTAACTCAGCAAATTCAGAGGACTTGACAAGAGTAAGATTTCTGCCTATGCACATTGCTGGCAACAGCATTCAAATATAGTGAAATAGTTATGAAAATGAAAATTTTAAAAAATGAATTCTTAGTTTAAATAAAATACCCAGTCAATAAAAGAATGGTTGGCGTGCAAGGTGGAACTGCTTATTATATCACTGTGTTTCTTAGATTGTACACTAATATTGTCTTATATTTTCATTTTTGTTGTTGGTTTTTTTTTCAATTTTATTTTCTTTAGGTCAACAGATGTCATGTCAAGATTAAGAACTAGAAATAATGCACGTTTATGCGTACCAGAAAGAAAAGGCTCCAACCAGGCTTTTCGTGATCAGCTTGCCTGCCCACTGTGCAAACAGTTATTTCTCCAGCCTTTTATGCTGCCATGCAATCACTGCATTTGTGAGAAATGTATAATAAAAACCAAGACCAAAGCTGAAGCAACAGAAAACTACTATATCATCATATGCCCAGTGTGTAACAAAGCTCACTGCCTCCCTAACACAAACAAAATTCAGCTGAGGAAGAATTACCTTAAAGCAAAACTAGCCAAGAAATACATGCGCAGACATGGCATTCTGAAATGGAGATTTGACCACAGTGAAAGACCGGTCTATTGTGAAACTTGCAGGGAGAGAAGAAGAGTGGCAACTAAAAGATGTAGAACATGTGGAATTAACATGTGCAGTGAATGTCTGCATTTATATCACACTGAGAGTGGTGCTCAAGACCACATTTTCACCAACACATGTCAAGAAGATAACGAACAGTGGGCATGCTTACTGCACTGCAACTCACACCTCTCTGAATACTGTCTGGATGACCACAAACTGATCTGTGGTTTCTGCAAGAACTCGCTGCACAATGATCATGAGACCATTCCCTTGGCAGCTGCATATTCAAGAGAGGCTGCTTCTCTCTCCAATACAATTGTAAAATTTAAACAAGGTTTGTATTTCTGGTGCTTCTTACACCTCCCTGCGCTTTCTTGGGAAAGATACTGGCACATACACTTGATGAGCCACATTAATTCTCTGCACGTCACAAGAGAAAGGTGAACTCTTCCCACTGTAGAAATATAAAGGAAACAAGCCTTTAATTGCGCGGCACCGTGAGCCAGACTCAAATACTAGAGAACGAAGGATTTATGTGAGAGACAGGAACAGAAAAGTGCATCTAGAAACTCCATTTCTTACTGTGAGACCCAGTGTGAAACAGCCACCAATTGCATCTGCATTTTTAAATCAGAAATACACGCCTTTTTCCCTGCAGGCAAATTACGGATTGTCTCTCTTCAGTCAGTATTATGATTGTGTCCATAATCATGTTGACAACCTCGTTGTTCTGAGGAACCACAGCAGTGTCCCTCCTTTTATCTAAGACTTCATCCATAGCAACTGAGTGACTGTGCAGAGACTGGGATTTTAATGAATTTCTTTTTAATATTTTGATTTTGCAAATGCTGGGGACAAATGAAGTTGCACAGAAAATAAAATTTAGAAAGGTAAAAGTGAACCACATGCAGTGAGAAATAACTGGAAGCATTCAATTTGCATTTTCATAACAGTCTTAAATTTCAAAAAATAAAATACAAAATATTTGTACGGGATTCTGTAATGTGACACTTTCAAAATGTTAGCTGCACTCCAGCAAAATTTACTGTCAGCCTCTGGTGTTTTTGATTCTGTTCTCTCACAGTTCTCAATTTTTAGTGTCAGAAGAATAAATCATACCTTCATATAATGGCTACCAGAGCAATGTACTGTCAGCCACAGACATAATGAGGTCTATGCAGTCACGTTTGCTACAATTATTTTAGCTTGCTACCGACATAGTGAATTTCCAAAAATAATACAGAGTTACTATAAATCAAGTTTCAGGATTTCCCATGTAATTAATTAAAAATCCTCAAGCCCATCTTGGGGAACAATAAATAAGTAAAGGAATAATAATCAAGGAGCAATTAAGCTACCTGACTTTCATACATCCAAACATGAAAATTTTAACCCAAACAACTTCCCCTGAAGCTCCCTAGCAGTAGAGGTGAGAGAAAAATACTAAATTCTCACTTGTCCCCTGTTCTACCAAACCTGAAATTTCTTTAAACTACAACCTATCACTCTGTCTCTTGTAACCACTATATTTTAATGTGAAGTTGAAACTACTGACCGCAGGTTTGTTGCTTATTTTGTTTTGTTTTTCAGCACGCCAAGGAATTGATAATGATCTAATGGAAGTTACCTTGTTAAAAAATAATTTCCAGGCCTCCAAGGATCTCCAAAGGAAGGAGATAAGAAACGGATTCTTAAAACTACATACAGTGCTACATGAACAAGAAAAAGAGATGATGGAGTTGCTTGAGAACACTGAACTTAAAAAACAGAAAGACATTTCAGAATACGTAAACTATACATTCGGCCAGCTCTCATATATGGATGGCCTTATCCAGTATGCCGAAGAGGCTCTCAAAGAGGAAAGTCAAGTTGTATTTCTGCAATCTGCACACTGTTTGGTGAAAGAAATAGAAGATGCAATTCCTTCCATTTTCCAGCCTAGTCCACTTATCCGAGATGATCCCTTAAGAAAACTGCAATTCAAATTTGATGAACTGTTTGCCATTTTACAGGGATTTTCACCATTCCTTAGTGAAACAAAACAGTTAGAAAGTAAAGGAGAAAAGTATCCCTGCTCTTTTAACCCAGAAATAATGATTCCAAGGCATGTTTCAAGCATTCATGAAGCCAAGCAATCAACAACGCTCCAAAGCGCACCCTTAAATTCCTTGCTTGAATTAGGCATGCCGATTGAAAGCACTCTTGGGAGACCAAACTCTATACCTCCCCATCACTCTACACAGACTAATAAAATGTGTGAATTTTGGGATGCAGCTTGTGAAACTTCAAGAAAAGAAAAGATTGTTAACTTTCCAAGTTTAGAACCTATGGAAAATGAATTATTTCCAGCGCCAGGCCCTGTTGTTATATACCAGACTGTTGTTTATCCAAGATCTGCCAAAGTAAGACATTAATAAATTCTAAATATATGCAAATACTAACTATTATGTTTCAGGCTCTTAGGCTCACAGTTTGAATAAATAAGACTACAATACCAAATACTTCGTTTGCATAGGAGAGTGTGCATTTTAAACTTGCCTTTAGAGATAAAATTAAGTATAAATTGAGTTGCATCCCTTTCCTACCATATTAAATAAGGTTATCATATTATTTTATATGTCCTAAAATCCTATATCATGTTCCTGTCTTACAAGGAACAGTCCACTGCAGCAAGAAATAGATGTACTACTATGTTTGCATCTAAATATCTGTAGGTCAGACCAACTCATTTGATCCTTGTTCTTGGCCTTCAAATGTGACATTGCACGTCTATGTAATTTTCCTCATGATATATTAGAGATATTAACAAGAACAGGATGCCAGTCGCATAAGATCAAAAAAAGGCAAAAATGAAAATTAGCAAAAACAGTACATCATTGTGCTCTACAGATTTTTTTCTCTTCACAGATTTACTGGACTTGTCCTATAGAAGATGTGGATTTCTTTGAGGTAGAATTTTATGAAGTTGTTGGTATTGGTCCTGATAACACTGTCCGGACACAACTGGATGGCAAGCTAAGCAAAATACAACAGCAGAACCTTGAGATCCATAATCTGAACTCAAATACAGAATATATTTTCAAAGTCCGTGCTGTCAATAAAAGTGGTCAAGGAGAATGGAGTGAGAGCTGTAAGGTATTGCATATTCTTCCAATACTTTGTAGAGTTATATTAACATTGTTGCCTCCGTACTTGTGTGGGGTTTTTTTCCATCTATTTACAAAGAATGCTACTTGAATAAAAGATTACTATACACTTATCTAGGCAAGCAATGCTGATAGTTACACTAGATTTTTCCATATATTGTTCATCCTAGCTGTAATTGCTTGTCCTATGAAGAATGTTTCTTGGTTGTTTTTTTTTCTAACAGAGATTGTGTTATGATTACATCAGCCACATAGTCATAAATATTACTTCATGTCTGAAACAGCCTTTACACTGATATCTCTGAACGCACAGAACAAAAGTAGGAAGAATTAGATTCGAAAACCTTTCATGCTAGAAAGAGAAGGCAATAATTAAGGGAGAGAGGAGCCAAACAAAAATTAAGAATATTCTTTGACACCTTTGGCCATGCGGCTCCTTTACCATGGTTTTAGAAGAGAAAGAAAAGCGTTTAAAAGGTATAAGTTAAAAAGAGTAGGAAGGTTTTCAAAAAGGCATCAAAATTTGAGACACTTAATTCAATTTAACATTCTTCACATCCCAAATTTCTTGCTGAGATCATCTTCAGCTTTTCTTGCTGGGAAAAAACAAACAAACTAAAAAAAAACCACCCATACTTGTTTCATGCCTTTCCCTTGATGAAATTTTAGTAAAGGGTGTATTGAAGAGCTGCAGTGCATTAAAAAAGCAGTTGCATAAGAAGGGTAGGTGCCAGTCTAGGATTCCAACCACATTTTAAGTGTTTTCCCTATATCCACTGCATCAAGTGCTGTTCCCTTCCAAGACTCTTCCCCTTTTCACATTTACAGAGTAAGAGTTGGATTTTGAAACAGCATTCAGACATCCTATTTACTTGGCATAGTCTAATGATAAATGATACCTTCTTAGACTGCTACAATTCCTACACTTAAAACAGCATATTTTTTTTGTTTTTATCTGACAATTTGGAATGCTATACTGATTCCTTCTTTCAAAAATTTTTCTTTCTTTAGGCAGCACAGTCATATTAATATCCAGAGAAACACAAGGGAGGGTGCCCACTACCCTACCCCTTCTATGTAATAACAGCAGGTGTCCATAGTAGCTTGCCATGTATGCCAAGAGAATTCACATTCTTTAACATAAGTCACGAGACTATCAACCACAGATACAGTGGTAATATTAACGGTTCTTTAGGTTTTGTTTGTTTAACGTTTCATCGTACTCTAGTGAATGAAGCATTTGGAAGGAAAGTTTCCAAAATTACCTTGGAAGCAAAATGCAAAATTACTTCTAATAGGACATAGGCTTCTAAATCCTGTGATTGTATCTGAAACTCTTTCCCTAAATGACTAGCTGCCAGAACTTAATATTTTGCATTAATCAATGTACTAACCACTATCGAATGTTTCCTTTGTCTGCTCATATTCAATGTAAGATTTTAAAGAAGAGTTCAATTCCCATTTCTTCTCAAATATAGGTACTTAGACTTTCCAAAGATCAACACAGATTAAATGGGCTCTTGGCAGCTTTGAAAACGCATCTGTAAATAGCAAGTTCTTTTGAAAACAGACACTAATTAAATCTGATTTCCAAAATAACAAATTCTGAAATTTAATATATTCTTGTATTTTACTTGCAGATAATTACTTCAGGTGAACACAAGATAATCCAAGACAGATGGAGGACTGAGAATAGTATGCAGGGTACTCAGCAAACACTGAAGAGATAGACAACAAACAAAGGTGGGGTTTCTAGTTCAACAGCAGCAAAAAGAATACGCGTATGCCTTCTTATGCAGTAATCCCTTTTCTATCAAAGTCACCAGCCTGAAACCTAGCAGTCTTCAGACTTACTGCTTCCTGGTAAATAATAATAATAAAAATATGCCCTTTTCATTATGTTTTCTTTTTCTAAATGTAGCAATAAGGCCTTAAAAAAAAAAAAAAGAAAAACTATGCTTTACATAAAAAATATAGTATAAAACTGATCAATCTACTTAAGGGAATTGCAGAGTTTCAAAGAAAATAATGAGATATTCACACAGTAAGGTAACATTAGAATTGTTATTATCTCTGAGGCTACTCAGTACTAGTTCAGAAAGCTGCAGGAGGCTATACCAAGTTTTTCATACCTTTAAACTGCAGAATGCTACTTTGTAGGTACATGTTTTTTGTCTCAGCCTCACTCAGCATGCATGCATACAAAGCTAGCAGTACGTAGGATAGCAAACACAAAAATGCAGGCGGACAGAACTTTACAACTTTATGCACTTAATTATAGTCAGCTTTACTTGACTATTACGGTCACATGTGTGAGATGCACGGTATTAATTTATTTAAAGTAGCTACAAATAAAATCAGGAGAAGTCAGAGCAGGAGTTACTGGATCCACAGGAAGTTTAAATGATCAAGAGTAACATGTAATGTTCTCTTCTGCTCAGGAATGACATTTCAGGGTATCCTTTCTTTAACTTCAGCCATGCCAACCACATGTGAATCTACCCAGGAACTACAGGCCAGTGAGCTTCACCTCTGTGCCTGGGAAGACCATAGAACAGAACATCCCGGAAGAGATGCTAAGGCACATGTAAGATGAGGAGGTGGTCTGGGACAGCCAGGAATGGCTCCACCAAGGGCAGATCAGCTCTGACCAATATGGTGGCTTTTTATGATGGAGTGATGGTATCAGTGGACAAAAGGAAACCAATGTCATCTACCTGGACTTGTGCAAAGCCTTTAACATCAGATCACATTCTTATCTCTAAAATGGAGAGAGATTATTTGAAGGCTGGGCTATTAGGTGGATAAAGAAATGGTTGAAGTGTTGTTATCAATCTCCCTATGCCCAGGTGGAGGCCAGTCACAAGTGGTGCTGCCCAGGGGCCCATCCTGGAACCAGTACACTTCAACATCTTTATCAACAACACAGACAGTGGGATTGAGTGTTCCTTCAGCAAGTTTGCTGATGACACTCAGCTGAGTGGTGTTGCTGACATAACAGAAGGGAGGGATGCCATCCAGAGAGACCTGTACATGCTTGAAAAATGGGTACATGAGAATGTAATAAGGCTTAACAAGGCCAAGTGCAAGGAAGGTGTTGCACTTGGTTATCCCAGCTATGAGTACATTGAGAGCAGCCCTGGTGAGAAGGACTTAGGGGTCCCAAGGGATGAAAAGCTGGACGTGAGCCAGCAGTGCGCTTTTGCAAAAGACTAACAGTAGCCTGGGCTGCACCAAAAGAGGGGAGGCCAGCAGAGAGGGGGAGGCGATTGTCCCCTTCTACTTAGTGACCACAGGGGCAGAGTAGGAGTAAAAGCCATCAATGGCAAAAGAGATTTGCATTTTCAAAAAATATTTATCAATTATAGGAGTATTAGATTTTAAGCAGCTAATTTTGAATGCTTTAAAAGTAACCTGATCTTCAAAATTGAATAGCACACACAGTCTAAAAAATTCTGCTAGGATTTTGTGGAAATCTAAATGAGGTTTCCAGATAGTCAGCCTGATTGTTCCTTCAATACTCTAGGCTTTTTAGAGCCCTTCCCCAGACAGTGAGATTTTATGCCTATTTTAAGGACATGTGAGTTTTTGCTGATAGTCCATAGTTGCCCTGAAGCTCACCCATCTGGCATTTCTCTAGGTGTATTTTTCTGTAGATGGATGGGACTGCTGCTTGTTTCAACTATATAAAATTCCTTTGCAGCCTCTGGCTACCTACTGGTAATAGTAGCCTTCTGTACCCAGCAGTTCTTATGAGATGCAATTGGCAGTACACATTTTTCTGCAAAAGCCAAGCAAGGCTCCATTTCTCATTTAAAGTAAACAGTGACTCGGATCACTTGAATAGGGCAACACCTTATCAACATCACTAAGAGATGAGTGTCACTTGCACACTGCAAGCTTTAAGACTTTTATTAATTATTGTGGAAATGCTGGAAATCTGTTTCTTTTCAAACAAATTGCCTTTCAAACAGCTTGCTCTCTCTCTCAGCTATTTTTTTTTTCTTTTCTCCAGGGTTCCCTTTTTATTTTCACAGAAAAAAATAAGTTATTTATATACAGTCCAGTGCCTGACGGTGCACAGCCAAATCCCATGTGGACTGGATGTCTACAGCCCATTTTACCACATTCCTCTCAATAAGCAGGGAAGTTAAAGAACAGGACAGTTTTACTTAGCTATCACTTGTTGCTCAATTGCAGCAACTGGTGGTGAGGCTGCACCATCTCTCATCCTGTGCAGACATTTTTCAGTTGCACATCCTGAAACTGAAATTTTGAGATGTTTATAAATAAATGAAAGCCTGCCTGAATGTAATACAATGTGAGATTTGCATAATTACTTTTCAAGGTAATGAAAGTAACAGAAGCCAAAACACAGAAGGCTGAGTATTTTTTGAGCAGCCTGTGCCAGCAAATAAACACAGAATCCTTGTAAGTATCAAACTGCAAAGCAGTTTAGAGCCAGTGTAATTTATTTAAGGAACAATAATCATTTATTTGTGCTGGGCATAGTGCCAAGGTGAACAAATGAAAGACATATATGTAATTGAATATTGGATGAGCCATCATTTCATTTCACAGTCATTTCTCTCTTGCAGTGTTTCTAAATAACCCTGCTGAACAAAACATCAAAAAAAAAGGTGACTGTCAAATCATTTTCATTAATGCCACATATTTACCAAAACAAACAGTGGAGCTGATACAAATAATGACACTTCAAAAGGAAATATTATGGGATGGGGGCTATTACTTTATGAAGTGACAAAATCAAGAACAGCTTCAGTCCAAAATAAAAAGAACTGGCCAGTGGCATCTCTGTCTTCCTGAATGATAGAGGAGTGGTAGCTGGCTAGCTTCTGTTGCCACATAGCAACTAATCAACAGATTCTGCATAGGACCCTTAGATACGAGAAAAACAGCTTGTAAATTGAGATATTTCAGTCTTTTATCATCCACTTGCTGTGTAAACCATAAGAAAGTTATTAATGTAAATCATTCCATTTTTGATCTGTGATGTCTTCAAGAATATTTCCACAATCATTACAGGTCTCTGCAGAACATTGGTCCCACTGTCAGACATGACTGCTGCACAGGAAGCACAGTGACCTTTGGAGGCCTTAAAAATTAACTACAACACTTAAACTTCTCACTGAAAATAGTCCCAAGGTTTTCTGTCATAACTGATCTTTACATACAAGCAGACTCACCGTGCCCCTCTTTACAGTGCATAGAAGTGACTTAATAGCTGAATAAAATTTTAAAGTACACAATTGCAGGTATTAAGTTACAGGATTTTTAATAAATAGAAAATAACAGAGTAAGTAAATAAATATAAGCAAATATAAAAATAGCCTATCACAGTTGTTGTGTTTTGAGCTGTAAAGCTTTAGTTTAGTGCTTTTGAGTGGTGTATTGTGACAGGCAGGAGGCTGCACAATCAAAATTAAGTGAGGGAATAAAAGTGAAAGTTAACTAAAAATCAGAATGGTTTCAACCAAGTTCCTTTTATATTTCATAACCCCAAATGTACAACTTTGATTCACACCAAATGCTTCACAAATTGATATCATCTGGATAAAAAAAGAGTTTGAAAACATCAGTAAAACTCAAAAATATTTTTGTAGAAAAAGAAATAGGGTAGATGCTAACAAATACAAATTTGGCTCAGCTTTCCTGCAGGCCTCTATTAGCAACTAGAAGGCTGCTGTAAGGTCTCCCCAAAGCCTTCCCTCCTCTAGGCTGAACAATCACAAAGACATCTAGACACAGTGACTTCCCTGGTATTTTTCTTTTTCCCCAGTAAGCTCTTTGAGCAGAAATGATGTAACTTTTGAATTCATGATACAGTGCATAGAAATGCAGTGCTTAATGCTTCAAGCACTTCTCTTAAAGAAGCAGTGGGAAAGAGACCCCTTTCACAGCAGATGTGCTGAATGAATTGTTCCTATTACAGCTCACAGTACAATCCATGTAAGAATACTCAGGTTAGGTAAAAGCTCTGCCTTGTGCGTTATCCACTGATATCCAACAGCGTGTTAACCAGCAATGACCAGCAGCAACGACTAGAAAAGTACAAGAACAATAAAGTTTCTCAGCATATAAGGTATGACTTAAGAATTTATACAACCAAAAATAATCTCCAGTAGCTCACAAATATCTCCTCTTTTGAATTTGGTCATTCCCATCTTAAGACTCTTTCAGCATTTTGACTGTATTACATTTCTGTATGGTAAGGAGTTTCACCTTCAGCAGCAAAATTTAACTAGACTTCAAAACTTCATCAACTTGGCTCTACATTCAAAATTGCCTTCTACCATGGAAATCATGTAATACTGCCTAACTTGCCTAGAATAGTTCACAATTGGGGGAAAAAAGGAAAAAAACTAGACAGAAAAAACCACCATATTTTCAGTAAAATATGTCACACTAAACACTAAAGATATTTACAAAGGGAATTTCTAATGGAAGTGCTAAGTAAATCTACATGAACCTCATGTTAAAAGCTTACAAGGGACAATGCTTAGAAATTTGAAGGAAAAGCAGCAATATTCTTTGCAAGAGTTAGGCTTATCCATTGCTTGCTTAGGTTGTTGCCCACTTACACCTGCATGAGTGATCTTGTGCCTATGTGCTATTTCTTTTGTTCAATTATACCTTCTCATATTTTCCAAAGTTTATTCAGTAGTAGATTACTGCAAAAGAAAATGCTTTGGGCAGGTGATGTATTTTAGAACTTTGCAATACAAGTTATGTCTATCCACTAACTTTAAAAGTTTCCTTTTAGTGAATGATATTTGTCGTCATTTTTAGGCATTAGATTACTGTATATGATTCAGAAATCTGCAAGGAACTTTGCTCAGCTCAAAGAACGTATTGCTTTATATTTCTGCATGGTGTTTCTTTAATTAGACAATCAGAGAGAAAATTCACTTACTCTTTTTTTTTTTCTTTCTTTTTTTTTTTTTTCTTCCTCCTTCAGCCTCTTCTGAAACTTGCCCATGTAAAAGAGTCTGTGATTTAAAAACTCCAAGGTAATACATATATCTAAAGGCTGGAAACATTTGCCCTCTAAAACTCAAATCACTTTCTATTCTCTATGGGCAAATGTATTTGAGAGAGGCATCCATGATATTTAAGGCAGCACTGGAAAATGGTCTGTTGAGGACTATAGTATAAGACTTACTCATCCCAAGTACCACATTTAAGGGGTTTGCCAAAACTCAGTACATTTCCAAGACAACAGAAAATTTATTTAAGTAGAGGTATTGAATTGGTTAACTGTATTTAGCTGCGGTAGAAGTGCAATTATTCTCCCTATCCTCACAGCTACACTTAATGCAACACTGAGATCCGTCTAGCAAATCAGCCTACTGAACTGGATCATCTAGGCTCCATATTATTGCATAGCAATTATCCAGCATTTTACTGACACACAAAAAAAGAGTGTCTGCTCTGATCAGAGCTATTTCAAGCTGTTTGCAACATACTTGAGGACAGAGACAACAAAGATATACATAATGGAAAATCATAGAAGTTAATTCATTTCTTATTGCTCAGACTTGGTCCGAGAAAAACAAATCGAAGAGAAGTCAGACAATTGCTGGCACTTGAGTACTAATTCTTCTGATGATTTCACTGTGCTTTAATATATACAACGCTACCAAGAACCTTCTCATTGTAACAGAAAGAGACACATACCAGAAAATCTCACAGTTAAAATTTCAGTAACTACAAAAGGACAGAACTGTTGCTAGACTTTTTAGTGCAAACAGTTAATGAGGAGGATTAGGATTTCTGCATCCTTCCTTGTCAGGATTTGTACAGACAGCAGAGACAGCCCATAAAATCATGGAAAGGCGACATTATCTCAGGTAAGTGTATATAACTATTATAACTCACAAAGTTTCACCCAGACCTACTAGTAAACTATTGTAACACTAAGGAAATAAAAGTCTTTTATGCGTGGTATGGTCACATTTCCATTATTACAGTTTACATCCCCGGGGAGACATAAATGCAACTGAGAAGCTAAGGACAGCTTGCCAAGTCCAAGTATTTCAGTAAAAAGCATTTTCAGAGTAGATCTTGAGCAGTCTTAGGCACAACATATCTGATAGAAAACCTGCAACACACAAAGAGCGGGATGGAACTGGAAATAATGTGTATAATATGAAGTTCACTACTTGGTAAAAACACTTTTCAGCCATCGGAAGTATCATTTTTATATCTTATCCCAAGGGCTGTTTTCTCACCTGCTGCCAACATGAGATTAGTCAGCACTACACTTACTGAAGGAATTGAAAGTGGCAGAGATTTGGAAATGAATTCAGTTTTATACAGTTTTAATACAGTACTTGATGATTAATTACATTATGTTGAATGTTCCATAATTAAAAAAAAGAAAAGATGAGCCAAAAGACCTTCATTTTCTTTATCGTAAAACCTGAATAAAATATTACATGTGTATGCTCCTCCTGGCTATATTAGTCTTCTTACCCTCAGGTTTCTAATTCCTACCTATACAAGAGAATATACACACTGCTGTGCACAAGATACTTAAAAAGGAGATGCTGCAATTCCTACATTACTTCTACAACACATGCTGTTCATTTATTATAAATTCAGCCATGTCTGGGACTATTCCAGTTTAAAAGAAAACCAAAACCAACACACACACACAGAAAAAAAAAAAAAAAAAAACACTGCTTGATTTTATTTTCCAGAGGCAGCTACAGCTTGTCCCCATTACTTTCAAAGGTAAATAACTTCAACTAAAAAAGTCTGAGAGAACTCTGCTTGACACAGTTCCATTGGCTAGCCAAGCTTGCTAAAGACTGTTTTAATAGTCTGCCAACCACAACCTTCCCATTATAGCCTCTTTCCCGGGATGTGTGATATGTGACAACTTTGTTAAATGTATACTGCAGTAATCTACTATGCAACGTTACTTAAGAGTGACATGCAGTGGAATCCAAGCTCTGTCATACATTTCTAGAAAGCAAATGGCCATCACTTCAAGGAAGAAAATCATTCTGAGAGTTCATGGCACATTTCAACCCCAGTGTTATCCTTAAATTAGAAACAAATTAATTTTGCATCACCAGGGACACTCAGAGGAAGGAGCTAAAGCAGAAGAAACTACATTTATATGCACTTAAAGCTACCCTAACAAATCTTACTATTTCCAGAGACCAGAATTTCACTGTTTCTGCTCCTGTTCTCCCAACTTCCTCCCGCAGCTACTAAGAATGAAGACGCCCATTAAAGTACATTGGCTGCTCCAAAAATAATGTCTCTTACTTATTTGCTCTCAAGAATGAGTCATTTCCCACAGAGACAGGAAACAGACCCTATTAAGACCAGATAAAATATTAACAAGTGTTAATCTGCTATAACATTTTTTTTCTGAAAAACAGTATTCAAATCCCAAGTGAAGAAGTCTACAGATGCTGAAGCTATATTGCTACACAATGTTTGGCAGTCACACTTTGTATCACCGCAGACAAATACTCCCTATGTTGTATGACGTTAAACATCCATCTAATTAGATGCAGTAATAACCAGATATTTTGCAGAAGTAAGGCAGGTTGTTTTCTAGTTCAAGAATACCATTCTCTTGAATTTTAAATTAAGATCAGTCAGAAAATATTTGGAAAAAAAAAATATTTGGAAACTGACGCAATTAGTGTAACTACATTACTTATTTTATTGTTTGTTAGGAAAAAAGGAGGATTTGTCAGAGATACACATCTGATGAGACTTCCTTTGTAAAAGCTCTGAGTTGAGGCGCCAAGTTACTCTTAGGTACAAACTATTTAAATCAGGCACAAACCAGACTTGCACTCTTTTTAATCAGCACCATAGCACAGCTGGCAGGATCATCCACCTTCTTCCCATTTGCTCCTGATTAACTTAGGTATCTCCTGCTCTCATTCATGGTTTAAAAAACCAATTCTGTGCATTTAGGGCTGTTGTGTTTTTTTTTTCTTTTTTCATTTTTTTTTCCCAACTGCTTTAAAAAGACAACATAGAATCATGAGAATCATATTCACAGCTTTTAATTCTGCTGTTCAGGAGGGCAGAGAAGGGCTAGCCAATTACAGTGACAGAATCTTTGTTTCAAACTTAAGGAACAAAATAGAAACAAAAATCTCAGCTACACTTTGAACTTATCCCCTTGACTAATCATGCTACAGCCAGGAGAAGGCAATAGTTCTACTGCCAAATAAAATTGTTAGAAATCACACATGCTCTGGTCCTCTTTAGCAGAGTTCAGATTAGTACTGTTCAAAGTGTTCAATAGAAACCAATCAGCTTGAGCTCCATTTACTGCCACTCTCATGCACCTCAATGAGCCATTCTCAACAGCAATTAAGGCTGAAGCAGCAGCCACTGCAACAGACATTCGAGCTGCTATGCAGTCAATTACCAGATGGCACTGCTGCGATGGGCCAAACACAAAGATCAACACGGACAGAGATGAGTAGGAAAACTGCCTAGCAGTCAGCAGTGCAGAAGGCACCAGGAATTGGATTTCTGAGATAAATTGCATTAAAGTAATAGGACTCCAACTGTAAAT
This sequence comes from Perdix hodgsoniae, assembly GCA_035772895.1. Lineage (NCBI taxonomy): Eukaryota > Metazoa > Chordata > Aves > Galliformes > Phasianidae > Perdix > Perdix hodgsoniae. The sequence continues at coordinate 6,440,795 of JAPSGF010000037.1, read as the reverse complement.
GAACAGATTAACCAATCACCCTGCTCCTCCTCCTCTTGATTAGCTGGAGATTGAATTCCTGTTCTTGTTTAGACTACAGTTTAATTCTCTCCATCCATAGCAAAAATATCAGTGTATAGCCATTGAATCACATATGTGACATGACCTGAGCAAGGACATGTCTTCTTGCATGACAGGTTGGTGGCAAATACATTGGGAAAATGGCTTGTTGTTATAGAGGCAGCACAAGATACTGCCTCCAAATGTATTTATAATTTGGTACTTTGTTATATTATTAACATATATTATTATATTTTTAACATGATATGTTAATAAGGTTATATTATTAACATGAGCAGGCTGTACCACTCTTAAATATTTTTGTCAACAAAAGGGGTCCCTGAGACTTCTCCAGGCTTATGCATGTCTCAGCAACACTTCACTTGTTCATAAAGACCTAACAAAAGCTAGACCACTTAACTTCAAAAAACAAAAACAAAACATAAGCCTAACTCTCTCATCTTTTAAGTTTGTTCAAGAAAAAAAGGAAAAATTAATCTGTGAATTTATGCCTTTCTCCAGTAAATTTCATAGAACTGATTTTGCAGGCTACACACATGGTTCTCTTACAAATTAACATTGTAAGAATTCAGACACTAAGTTACTTAAGCAAAAAACTGCTTGACTTCTGGCCAAGTTGGATTTTGATAAAAAGCCATGAAGCCTCATATTTCTCCTTCCTTTATTCTCTCTTAAACTAAAATTACACAACCTCAACTAGTAACTTAACCTTGTGTTCAGAAGTACCACCTATAAGTCACCTGACTTTATTTCACACGCTGCTTGTCCACTTTAACAGCCAGTACGTTATAAACATTATTTTGAAAAAGAGTAGATATGTAAAGGAACATTGCTAACACTTTTCTCAAACAGGAGTCCTGTTAAGATGGATTTTCTAGCTTGAAATGAAGCTTAGAGCATTTATTATAGACAAAATCTATATAAATTCATGCACTGCAACACAAATACACAATTTACACACTATAAAGTGACCACTTTAAGTTTGATTTTACTTGTCTTGCATTTTGAATAATTACTAAAAAAAAACAAAAAAAGCCCCACCAAAATCCTGCAAATAAAAATATAATAAAAAAATTCTGGAACAGTTTTCGTAGCCCAACTCCATTATCTCCAGTATGTAAATGAATTATATTGCTTAAATTCTTTGGCAGTTTCTAAACTGATGTCCCTACTTTCTTAACCATCCCTGTTAGATCTCACAGAAGCACAGGAGAATCTCACAGAACATCCTAAATTCTGTTAAGACCAGGTTCCAGATAACCAAACTGAAAGCCAAAAGTACTTTAGTGACAATTCAGGAATGGACTTTGAAAACCACGGTGAAATATCACAATGAGTAACAGATGAGATTTTCACTGAAAATCAACATCCACAATTTTCTCTTGAAATGAGATATTCAGAACCAGTCATGGATAAATCTGCAACACAATCTAGGCAACAAAGAGCTGTTTATCATGTGTTTGAAATGTGCACCTAAGAACTCTTCCATGAAAATATGAAGAAAAAAATCATAAAAGATGGTAGCTGCATCAGCTATAGAACGAGTGTGGGCAGTGAGCTGTAACACTGAATGAAAATCGATGGATCCATTTAAAAATCACAGAATAAGGTCTGCCAATGAATACTTGCCTGGATTATGATATGAAGTCACTTCAAATTCTAGTTTAAGCAAACTTCTCAGTTTACTATAAAAACTTATATGTTAAAGAAATCTGTAATTTAAGAAACAAACACAGCAGTACATTATATACTGATATAAAATACTGATTAATATTTCAACACAATTCAAATGACATTTGCTGTCACACTGAGGTAGTTTGGATTAATCTACTAAGCCTAGAGAAATAGTTGTGGGTCACTCTTCAATGAAAGACTTGTTCCTAACAAAGAGCATAAAGAATCCACATGATCTCTGAATAACTCTTTCAAAGCTGAGTTTATAGAAAGATATCAAAATATTACAGAGAATAGTACTATCCCAGCTAAACAAATACCACAACTTTTGCATTGCACTGTTATTGTTTTTTTGAAATCTGTCTATTTTCTGAACTGGTGCTTTATTTCCCTGTTTAATGCTACCCAGATCTGCCTACAATACTTCTGAATGAAACGGAGGGCATAGTGCTGTAAAAATTTAAGGAAAACAGATTATCATTGCATTTAATGATAGGTATTAGCTTTAGGTGTTTTACAAGTTATGGAATTACATCATGAATACAGCTGTAGATGGCCAAAATACTAAAAAGCCTATGCATCTGACAACATTTTTATTGAATTTTGTGAAAAAATAAGAAATAAAATTCTCAAGGAAAAATAAATCTTCAATCTTAAAACCTCATAACTATATATGAGGGATATAACTACCTCAGTACCAGATAAAACTGTAGAAACAGGAAGCAAATCAGACACCTGTGTTAGTAATATATTGTACCAATAATGTTCACAAACACTGCAACATTAAAGACTTCTTAGAGCTAATCATTACTACAACGTCTCATCTGACCTTCACCATATCAGTCTGTAAACATACCTCACTCATCATAGGCAGCAGTTTTTATTTTTAAGATGTCAGTGGAATCCTTCAGTAGCTGGACTTTCAGAGTTTAATTGCATTTCAGGTTCCAAAACTTAGCTACAAAATCTTGAGAATTTTATCTACAAGAATGAAAGTCATCAGTCTTGGGAAAGATGATATATTAACTTACCTGTCAACAAATACTTGTCACGAAAGGCATTCATGACTTCGATGCTTAAATCGTGTCATCCTTTACCTATCATGCATTAGGTTAAACTCAAAACTTCATCACAGTTTTGATCATTAAGTTCAATCTAGCTAAAAAATTGCCAACATCTCCTGGTTTTAATCCCCCAAGGCACCTGCTTTCTCTGGGTAGAATGAAACTCTGAAAGGATGTAGCAAGACACATCAGACACAGCTTTCATCCAATCACTTATAACAAACAACTACATCAAATAACTCCATCACAGTATAATGAAATCCATCTTAAAACCAAGAGTGCTCATGTCCCCTTTGCTCCTGGGAATGGATGCTTCAGAATCTCATTCTATACGTAGATCTTCTTAATTTCCACCATAAATTTATTCATGGACACTCTATACTCATTTTTCAGTATGCCACCAGCATCGTTCATCATCTAAAATAGCTCTTCCACGTTCACAGCATTTATCCCTGATTTTCTTACAGAAAAACAAAATAACTTTCTACCTCTATTTTTTGGCTAAGCACAAGCCAGCTTTAAACATGACACTAACAACTCCATTACAGCTAAGCTCCCTTCCTTCCACTGCTCTGCTAGAGAGGAAGAGGAAGTAAAGTCTTTTCAAAAGCTGCCTATGACTATAGGACACTCTTCCAAAAAACATCTTTACAGACAAAGTCAACTCATCTAAGGACAGAAAACCCTACATTTCCTAAGCACATGTTGTAAGAATATATACACACAAAAAAACTCTACTGCATCCTTTAAGAAACTGTTCACAGCCCTGTGTTGAAAAATGTTGATTAGATTTTGCTATAAGCCAAGCTATTCTTTCAGAAGATACTATGCAATCAAAGGAAATTAATTAGGATAGATACTGCCACTAGTTTTTTAGATCACTTAACCACCCTTCCCTGTCTTAAGCTAAAAATAATTTATTACATAAGTGATCTAATACATATAGAATGCTCTGAAAGTAAGATCTCCTATTTATTTTCCCTGGAAACTACAACTGATACAAAGAGCACAATAATACTATTTGACAGAAAAAAATATCAGCTGCAAAACACTATTTTTCAACACAGTCACCATCACTACCTATACATTTTCTCCAGCAATAAGTAAGGGCCTACATACCACACTTGTAAACATCTGTACCTTGGGGAAGGTGATCCAGCGTTGCTGTCATTATGGCTGAAACGCATCACCCACTGCCTCGCTGTGCTCACATCTGCTGTTGAGTCTCCATAAACATTCTGCAAGCATCAGTGAATGTCAATAAGCGCAATTTTTTCTGCATAAAGGAATTCAGTGACACACCTTTGCTTTATACACATGTATAATCAAGAGAAATAATATATAGCCGAGAAGTATAATCAAAGTATAATAAATGTATAATCAAAGTATAATAATGAAAACGAACAAGAGAGTTATACACAGTGAGGACAAGAGAAAATAGATGAAATGCTCACCCATGTAGAGGGCGCGCTCAGAAGACTCCAGAGGAGAGATCCTTTCCCACTGGTAGTCAGCACTTAAATGGGTCTAGGAGAGGTGGAGCCTGGCTCCACCCCTTCCTGCAGCACGGGTGAATTGCTTTCACCTGTGCTTCCAGGGCTGACATATTGCTCGCCTCAGGTGACTAATCAGAGGTTCAGGCTGTGATTCAGCAGTTCCCACACAACACGCTTCCATGTCAGACGCCATTCTGCACCTCTGAAAAGTCCACATAAAGTTCTATCACACAGCAACAAAATGTAATGGAACATTGGTGGGAAGTTTCTACCTCCGCTGCCATCCCACAACATCCATCACGTTGGGCTGACATCATAAAACAGGAGGCATTATTTTCAGAGCAGCTTCTTGATAAACTAAATGTTACGCATAATGTTTCCAATTTTGAGATGCAGGCTTTTTCTTGCAAGTATTTATCTTTGTTTGAAGTGTTCCTGGTAATACGAGCCTGAATGAGAGCCTGTGATGAATAAGCATATTGGCAGGAAGAATATATAACTCAAAACTGAAGCAACTATCATTTTGAACCTTTAGAAAAATATTTTATTCTGAAATACTATCAAGATTCTACTCCTACACTAATTCTCCAAATTAATTGACAGTTCACATTTTCGTTTCACTGCAATCTGAAAAGAAAAGGGTTTCTCATTTTTGTGAATATATTTTTAGATCATTTCTATATAGGTCAGTATATAAAATGAATTAAACTTTGAATCCAAATGGCTTTGTTCCACAGTTTAGAAGTAATACTAATTTTTATAAAGCATGATGTTGCTGGATAAATATATTTTTATAACGTACACATGAGAATAAATTATGTTTGAATGTAAAATTAGTGGCTGGAATTTACACACACTCCTTCAGGTTTCCTTATCAGTCCAGTCATGTCATTTTTCTTTATGAAATGTCTAACACTGAAACATTCCATTCACATAAAAGCACATACAACTGACTGCATTACAGTCTATGGTCACACGGCACATTAAGTGCCATATTCGCTACAGTGGTTTGCTTTTTTCATAAAATAGAGATGAGATTTACTTAGCAACCTTCAAAGTTAGGCTTTGAGGTATAAAATTGAAAAAGCAAATTGATTGTTTCATAAAATACAAGAAATATCATTCTCTTCTAACGTTCAACAACAGGGCTCATTCCTATCTTCTTCAATTGTACCTCAGGCACACATCCCTTGGCGTTGCCTTATGCCCGGAGGAATGACTGGACTCCCCTGGTCATTCAAATGATCCCCTAACTTCTGGTCATTTTCACTTCTTTATAAATTGTTAAATATCTATTTTTAATACAAATACAAATATATTTTAATGCTACAACTACATATAGAAGGACAATCTTGTATGTTCATTTCAGATCTACTTGCGCAGGACATACAGGAACAATAAAATATACCTGCACTCTCCTGGGGGTGCAAATACCTTAAAATTCATGTTCCCTTTGTCTTGCTTATTCTGAGAACAGCTCATATTCATATAGTTTTTCACAATGGCCATCTCTTTTCCACTATTACTAACATAGCATACCAGACTAACTTTCCTTAGCCCCCCTGAGATACATCTGGATTTTACTGCAGAGAGCCTGGAATATAATATTATTAGATAAACAGGCAAACCCAAGATTCAAATTAACTCCCTGCCCTCCTACTGCAGAACTTAACAGCTATGTTGTTACCTAGCAGTTAGAAGAAAGAATGCTAAAGACTCATCAATGACAGGTCTTTTGGAAAAGAAAATAGTTTTCAGAGGATCAGATCATGATCAAATTTCAAAACTAATCAAAAGGTAGAAATTTGGAGTAAGTTGTCAGGCTTGAGCAGGTAAATGATAATTGTTTCCAAAAAATTTCCAAGGAATTGCAGCTAAGCAAATAGCTTTTGAGATGATTTTGTGATTCAACATCCTGTTCACCATAAGTGAACTGAAAGATAACATTACTGCAAATTAAAAATGAGAGATAAATCATGCAAACATGTGCGTGGCCTTTCTGATTTTAAGCATATAGTTAACAGAAGTCCTTTCATACTTGGGGGGTTGGAAATTCATGATCCTTGAGATCCCTTCCAACCCTGGCCATTCTGTGTTCTTTGACATCATTTGTTCATTCAAATGGCAAAAGGACTACAGAAGTTCTATGTGAAATTTCTGCTACAACTTACACAAATTTTAATGTAAATTCAGATGATCATCATAATACTTATTTTTAAAATTTTTGTTATGTGAGATTTTTCAGTGTTATCTAAAAATGTATTAGGCTTCTTACAGGTGTAATTATATTTAGATAAGAATAATATTTTATACTATAGAAATATTTTACATTGTATAAATAATGTTAAGCTTCAGGCAAACCAGCAAAGGAGAGAACACTTGCATCAAAGAAAACGATAGCAAAATCATACAGGATCTGACTCAAAGTCATGTAGGTATCTATGGAATGTTTCCCATGATCTTACAAAAAAGATTTCAAACACATCCATGGAATAGCACCTTATAAACTAACATTGCTTTGTGATCACTTAATTGAGTGCCACAGGCAAGAAAACTGTTGAAAGCTTAACTAACTTTGCCCATTTTTATTAGTTTATGTTAAAGTTACAGTGGCCTTCCAGTACCTGAAGAGGACCTACAGGAAAGCTGGGAAGGGGCTTTTTATACGGGCATGTTGCAACACGACAACGGGAAATGGTTTAAAACTCGAAGAGGGTAGATTTAGACTAGATATCAGGAAGATATCTAGTCTAGAAGATATTAGGTATATTCTTTATTCTGAGAGTGGTGAGAAACTGGAACAGATTGCCCAGTGAGGTTGTGGATGCCCCCTCTCTGGAAGCATTCAAGGACAGGCTGGATGGGGCTTTGAGCAACCTGGTCAGTGAGAGGTGTCCCTGCCTACAGCAGAGGGAGTGGAACTAAATGATCTCAAGGGTCCCCTCCAACCCAGACCATTCTATGACTCTATGAAAATTGCAACATTTGACCTCAGGTCTATTTGTGCATGTGGTCATTTATATATGCTATGCATTTCACTGCATTTATATAAATGTTTTATCATTAAAAAAGTTTCATTGCATCACTTCAAAGTGAGAGCCATCAGAAAACTTATAAGAGGCTTTTAAAATAAGATTAATTATGATAGTCAATACGTCACATAAAAATACACCGTATATTACCAATATTAATTCCAGAAGCCATGCAAAGACTTATTTGCAGCAATTTCCAAGGGCAATAAAAATGTTAATTTAAAATCTCTCCCCTCTCAGAATGATTTACTTTTGTCCTACCCAGTGTTACAATCACTGGAAAATTTTCAGAATATGTTCTGTAATTGTAGATAACTTATCACATCACCAACAATCAAAATTTTATTTTCATATTAAGGGACAGTCTTAGCCCTCTTTGATAAACTGCATTAATCCAAATTAAAGGATGAAATTCTAGACTAAAAAAAGCAAAAAGGAATTTGAGAAATCAGACAATTGTCTAGAATGTATTTATGAATTAGAACAAACATTTGATACAAATGTTCTATAAAGAATGGCATTATGCACTGGAACTTGTTTATATTATGCTTTTGAGTGACTTAGTAATAACTTGATCTCAATCTTAAGACTGTTGTTTTGATAATAAAAGAGTCTAATACATAATTTAAGCCTGACCTCAGCTTTGCCTCAGACATGAAAGGCTGACCATTGAAAAGAGATCCGTTTTTAAAATAATCTTGTACTGTTATATTGATAAAGTGATCTAACTTCTTAATTGATCCAGTAGCCCTTTATACACTTTACATCGCTCAAGATTGATTAAGTGATAATGGTATTCGTTGTAGGTCTGATACCAAGAAGTAAATGGATCATCACACCAAAAAATGATGAGGCTGCAGACTGGCAAATCGATTGATCCATAGAACATTTATCTCGTACTCTAAAATATCACTAATATCATATTCCAGTAGGAAATTATACTGCCTGGGTTGTTATTTTTAAAGCCCCTACCAATTATATTTGGAGATGAGAATATTTACCATTAATAGTCATACTGAAAGAATGAAAGAATGACTTTCCTAACTCTAACTTTCTTTGAAACATGGAAGCTGGTTGTGCCAATGAATGCACAGGCAGCTGCATTTGGGTCTTACTTAAATACGTGCTGAAACATCAGACATCTTTACACTTATTTTTTCAGACTACAGATTATGTTTTATAATATTAACTGTCAAAGTATGTGGAGATTAAAAAAACAAAAGAAAACAAAGAGTTACTGCTGTTCTGGTGCTCTAAGACAGCATATAGGTAGCAATAGGAACAGTGCTAGAGATGTTGACACTGAACAAGGATTTTTTCTTAATCTCCTGACTACTGAAATCAGAAAAAGACACCTATAAAATTGTCTCCTCTGGCATGCTTTAATATTTCTCCACAGACTAAAGGCCAAGAGAGAAATTTCAGCACATTCCATCCCCTTCCTCAGAGAGTTTGCACTAAACTGGTTCATTGCAGACAAAGCTACTTGAAGCAGCTACAAAATAGAAGTTCTAAAAAGGTGAAGTATTAAATCCCTTGACTGATGCTTTCATCTTCCTTTCTTATTTATTTGTATGTTGACCATAACCATTGATCCAGGCAATTATCTTCATTCTTTGTGAACTGCAATCACAAGTAGCTTATTTTTAATGTTAGGTGGTTTGAGAAAAAGAAGCAAAGAACACATCAAGTGATTGTGAGAAGGTCCATGAGAGTGAACTCATTAACCACTGTATATAAGATTTAATATAGCTCCTTTATAGACCTTTACATCTGAAGTATTCTTGACACACAATGCTCTGTATTGTTGATAACTCAAAGCTTCCATTCCTTTTTAAATTTTAAGAGCAATGGAAGAGGTGTTAGGCATAGCAGCTAAGAATTGGTCCCAGCAGTTTTTCAAATAGCTTTTCTTCTCCAAAATATAATGTATTAAGAAAGTAATTACTGTAGGATCTCACTGACTCTCAAGGTGTTTGTACAAGGTGTTGAAGAAGTACCATGTGTCATTTGAAGCATGGACAACAGGTTTACAAACACTAGCATCAGTCAGTAACAGCAGCTGCTGTCAAAGCATACTGAAAACATGTTTCATGTGCAGGAACTCAGTTCTGGAGGGTAAAAATACACTGGTGTTGAATATAGGGTGCAGCTTGTATTCCTCCAGGAATACTAAGAACCTCAAGAGTCTCATAAAACAGATTCTTGGAGGAACTTTTTTCCTGTTCACTATTTATAATTACAACTAAGCAGAAAAGGTTTGCTTTAGTTTATTTCAGCTTTTCTCTATGTCCATATTTACCAACTGAACTGCAAAACACTTCCAAAAGTATCCACAGTTTGTATTAACCAGATCTGACAGGATAGTCTTAGCTTTAGAAAAATCCAATCACTGCAAACAAAGTATTCCACAAAGTCTTCTTCCAATGTGGAACAACAAAAAAGAAAGGCAGATTGCTATGAATGTCTGCCTACTGCTGAGACAGGAATAGAGGTGAGTTCCTTGCACAGCTGCAGCCCACAGAGATCACAATAGCTTCTCACATCCTGCAAGGGCAGCATGCTGAGCATACCCAGATGTAAAGGAGATGAATAACAAAATCTGAAACCAGCTTCTCAGAATGATACCTAGAAATAAGCACTGGCCTCTTCCCTTCTAAGAAAGAGCTGTTTCTCTGGTGTGTCCAAGCGGCAGCCCAATATATTGTAACATCTCACTGAGTGCCACATGGTCTTGAGTACTGGGTTACTATTTTGGGACTCCAGATTTAGGAAAATATGGTATCATTTTATGCTGAAGCAATTCAGTTCAATGCATGTCTTGAATTTTCCAAATCAGTGGGTAGGACTGACTCTTTCCTATGTTTATGCATCCAAACAATTCTACAGATTTCTTTCTTACCATTTCTTAGCTCAGAAAGGCTTAACATAATTGCACTTAAAAAGCAGTTAATTTGAGATATCATTTCATAGGAAATCTAGTTTAATTAGACTGCCCAAAAGTTTATTTCCCATTGAATGTCTGCCCTATTCATTTCAAATGTAGACAACATGAAGATTTCCTATTTAATCCCAAATCCAAAATTTTTCAGAAGTTTAACTATTGTCATTGAAATCTGAATATATATTTATATATATATACTTAATTTTATGTAGCATTCCTATGAACATACCGAGACACTCATAACATCCATGACCTATACTCCAACTTAAGAACATATTCATCTTTTCTTTCACCTTTTCTAGCTTTGTAGTTCTCCCTGTGACACTGCCTTTTCCTGTAACCTTTGTCACACACAGCCTTAGACATTTTAGTTTCTCCTTCTTTCCTTTATTAACATTGTTTTCCTCTGTTGTAAGAGGTGAAAAATGCTACAAGCTAAGTATCATTTACTGATGGTACTCAAAAGCTCCAGCTCTGAGTGTGGGACTGAAGAGATGGAAGAACTTGCAGAATAAGGTATTTTTCATTAATAGTCTTTTCTTAAACATACATAACAAACGCATTTGACAACCCAAGTATGAAATTGCTACAGGCAAAGGGTATTAACAAATTGGCAAATCTGGTGCCTTAGATGAAACTGCCTATCTGAAACTGCTGTTCTGTCATTGTCTAAATATACTCTTTCTTCAAGTGCTGCAGGGTGTAAACTGAAACTTGCTGAGGAGGTGCTGACTGAATGCTTTGAAGGAGGCTTCATTTGCAATGGCAGAGCAGTGCATCAGTGCACACCAACTATATTGAGCTAAACTTTTCTGGGCTTTTAGAAAAGATATTTGTGCACACTGTATAATGCATCTGCATGGAATAACTTGTAAAATTCATAACTCATACAACTGAAACTATTTATAAGGCCCAGCCCATTGAACCGTAAATTGTTTTTGCATAGTCCTCAAGAAGTAATTCATGGCCTTTCTCCACTTCATTCTTGGCAGTATAAATTAGTCTGCTCACGAGTTTATGTCCTTTCCTTATTAAGTATATTTTAAGATTGGTATTGGATCAATATAGAAAAGGGTAAGGCAAAAATGTATTTTCAGGCTGTTATGCAAAGCTTGTCTGCCAATAATATCTAACGATGGCAGGCAACATTAGAAAGAAGCTGCTGTTTGTATTGTAGCATAAAAGCTGATGAGAGTTACACAACCTCTTATCTGTAGGATTTTTCTAGGAGATGCTAGAGTGGCCTGGTACACAGTCTTACAGTAAATTTAGTAAATACTGCAGCTTCACACACCGCATTGCTGGTGCTACTGACTGGCAGAAAAAAAATCACACAACTGTGGCAAGAGCATAGATAGGTTCCAGGATTTCATGTGAATTAACAGTTTAAACCTAGGAGGTGTATTTCCTGAGAAAGGTGAGAACTGCTGCATAAAAAGATCTCATCTAGATAAGATTAGGCACAGCTGAGAAAACAGTGAGGAGTAAACTCTATTCAGACAGAGAAGCATTACAAAGTGTGGTGTAACAGGACAACTTTACTAAAGTAATACAGTGCTCAGTGGGAACAGCAATCTTTGAGCACTTGAGAATATGCTTATTTGAGCTGTATAACTCGTTTGTTTGCTGCATTTTGATTTGTCTGGAACTTGAACAAAATACCCCTTCATTAGGCCTCAGCAATACAGTGTTACATTTCCTATGGTGCTCAGGCAGATAGAAGCTCTTTCAGGAGAAACAGGAGGTTTTCAACACAGATCTTCTTCAGAAATAAAGTTTCTCTAAGACCTATCCAAATAGCAATTGTAACTCCAATTCTAAAAATTATACGCTAGATAATGAAGTCACCTTCAAAACAAAAGCCAGTAACAACTTTCTAGCAAGCTATTTCAACCTCTAATTGGCAGTCAAGAATTTTAAATTCTTCTCTCATCCACACTGCACAAAAAAGAAGAAATTCCATTGCCAACAGTGATGTTCCTTCTCTGTGAAACCAGTGGTAGTTGGCATAATTAATGGTAAGTGTTCCCACTTGGGTATCCAAACATCAGTGCATTTCAGTTGCATGCAGTAACTCTATCTGAACACTGCTAAGTCTTTCAAACAAAATCATTCCAAGAAAAAGCTGCAGAGCACATTTTACTTCCATCTTTATTTAATCAGCCAAACCTCCTAATACAAAGGCATCCAAGGAGTCAAAATACCGCATGAGAAGGGAACTTTAACATAATATTATGGTTGTTTCCAGGAGTAGCATTTCCAGTATCTCTGGAATGCTTCACAGGGTGATGCATTATCAGTACCAACACCAGAGCTTAAATAATTTTACACCTTCAGAATTTCACTTAATAGCACAGTTTTCATTTACTCAGAAACAGAGCAAGATTTTTTGTTCACTCTCACTCACCATGATGCCAGAGCTCAGTATCTAACCTCAGTGACATAGTCCACAACAAATCTTTGCAGAGCTAAATCATTTCTTACACAGGAATGGATGCTATTACAAAATCCTCCCAGGGGAAAGTGTTCATCACCAAAATATCAAATACACAGCCTAGCTATGTTCTAACGGACCTTGGGAAAAACGAAGTAATTAATGAAGTTATTCTGCACTATAACGTAACAGCTGTTGTTACTGATGCAAAACTGCAAATGGAGGTAAACTGTGCACATCCTGAGAGCAAGAGGGTAAAGTATGGTAAATGACTACCTACAGAAAAGAACATGAAATCCATGTTGCTTTTATGTTTTCTAAATGACGTCAGTATCTGAATAAGCAGTTCCATATCAAAATGTAAGCCATCAGATTCAATAATCAAATCAATTAAAGCTCTATCTTTTGGAAATTACTGGCTATCCCATGCACTGAAAAATCATCTGACTTATATAGATACCTCAAGCTGCCCTTAAATTAGGCAACAAAAATTCTGACATTTTTGTGGTAGAAAACTGTTTCCACCATGTATCTGTGGAGAGCTTGATAAAATCAGAAGCAGCATCTGTTACTGCCTCAGAGTTCTGAGATTACCATATACAGTTTGCTAGCAGCTGAGCCCTTAATGAATAAATATTTACATGTCTAGCCTTGTGAGTGGTACCCATATTAAAGGAGTAAGTTGATTAAAATAATGTAGTTTTATTCATTGTTGAAAAAAAAAAAAACAACTGAATCTTATTCATACATAGGAAAGTACTGACTGAAGAGTACAGAGTTTCTGGCTAAACCCATTTCAAACAGAGCTGAGCAACCTCATTTTCCCTTCACTGGGTTGCAATTGCAGAAATAAATCTGAGAACAGAGATTACATTTTTCTCTAACTCTGACCTTTTTCCTCTGTCTTGTTGCTCTGCATGTCTGGGAGCATCATCTAATGGAAATTTTGTTTTCCAATACATTCTTAAGCTGTTAGGGATGTATGTTCAGTCAGTTGTTTGCTTTTTTGATAAATTATCTAGAAATGAGAAAGCCACTTATAAAACTAGAAATACATACGGCAGCAGCATGTGATATGTTGTATATCACTGGGTTGATCTCTACATCTCCTTAAATAGAAAATAATAATAATAAAAAAAAATCTAAAGTGTCCACTGCACACATATTTAGAATTTGTGGCAGGCATAGCAAGAGATCAGTTCCCTCAGCAGATTCATATTAAATTCATTTCCAGGGGTGTGAAAGAGTTCCATATTTCTTAATTGAACTGGATCATAAGGCTTATTTTTCAGACTCTGGAAATACTTATTACCTTCAGAAATATTAAAGCGTCAGTGCAATGCCCGATGTGCAAACACACATAGCAAACGTATGCAGATTACTCATCACCTCAGTGCTCATCTATTTCACAATTTTTATCAAAGGATTAAGAAGTCCATGTAACTCCTAACTTACTGTTTAACTTGCGCTTGAAGAATTCACATTTTCTAGCTACATTTTAAGCAGACTTCATCAGAGAATCAAACAAAACAACCAACCAACCAAAAACCACCAGCAACTCTTCAGGCTTTTCATAGGAAATTGATTAATTTGAATCTGTTTTAAAGACAATAAGCTTGTTTACTCATGACATTTCTGCATAATTAATTCATTTCTATTACTGACAGCAATTGAGTTGACCAAGTATAGTGACTTTCAGCACAGTGGCAAAAAAAAATAATAATAAACCAAAGAGAAAATGCTAAATGACTGAAGAGTGCTCAATAAACCATAAATAATAAACCACTTAAATCAATGTAAATTAAGCAGTGACAAAATACACAGCATTCAGCACAGTAATTTTGGCCCATGACCTTTTAAACAATGCAAATTATTCACAACATTTATGTAGCCCACAGGAATAAAGTTATTTGAACACAAGAGTTCTGAGAAGTAGTAACCCATGTTCTTACAGCAAGGGCAGAAGACAGGCAATAGGATTTAGACATTGTACCCTGCAAAAACAGAGTGTAACACTCAGAAACAGTCACTAGAAGGAACTGATACACAGCTGAAAAGCAGAATTTCACCTAAAGGTAGTCAATTTCTATTAGGCTATATAACTTTTCAGTTCAGGTCATACCTGCAAATATTGATCAGCAATTGAAATACTGACTGGCAGATCTAAAAATGACACTTAAAAGACTCCTGTCATGACTTCCTTTGGAAAACACCCAGATAAGTTCTTTATCAGTAGAAATTCTTCAACAGATGCAGTACAGTGAGGTAGATAAAGGCCCATGCAGTCTATTCAAAATGATTTCAGGAATCAATCAGAAGCAATTCTGAGAAGTTTTACAAAGCAGCACAGTGCCTTCAGCTAATACTATTTATTTAAATTCAGTTAAATCCTTAACTGGTGAAATCAGAAATAAAGTAGAAGGAAATTGAGTTCAACTCTCTCTAATCTCTTAACCTTCCATATACAACATCTAAAACTGTGAAAAAATGCAGACTAGACTGTGAATGTAAGCATATATGTGCTGTGAACAATTTTGGCTTGGTTTTGCTGCATCAATGGATGGCATTTTTGAAGAAAAGTTTTTGTCAAGATTAAAATACACTATTTTATTTGACATCACATATTTCCATGAAGTATTATCAGTTTTGACAGACTTTTCACCGGAGCAGAAAGACATTCAAAGCAGAAGATTTAATAGCCTCAGCGGTCTAGCAGGCCTGAGAAGACCATGGTCCAAGTTTCTGTTCTGTTATTTCGTATTTCAGGAGATAAGTTATAATTTTGTTATCAAAAATATAAAAACATTTATTTTATCTGTGACTGTACTAAAAATGTCTTTCCTTAGCAGAAATAGTCATTTTCTAGCCAAAACTCTTTATTAAAATGATGTCACAGCTATACCAATTTTAAATTGTGGCTGGACATCTGAATCAGCACTCCCTGGTATAAACAGCATAGCAGCATTGGTTTAATATATGTGTCTATTTTGATTCATTCAATATCACTGCTTATATTTTACATTTTCAATCTTTTTTGTTTTTATAACTAGAAATTCAATTTACTTTCCATATTAACAACACAATAAGATGTGTTTTGAATACCCCAGAATAAAGCTGTCAGTATAATTTAATACAGTTTTCCTGATGATCTTCATCCCAAGTTAAAGAAAAAAATGTGGAAAACAGAGTAACAAAAGGGTACCAAAAGCAGATGAAACATTGGTGTGATGGAAGAAAACAGAACAGCTTTGGCAAAAACATTTGAGTTTGCCTTACACAGCTGAGGAAGAGAGTAGCCATAGCCCCAGCTGGTCAGCTGCTCTTACATCTGTCCAGAATACTTCAACAATCTTTTGCCTATATCCTGCATGTTTTAATCTAAGAAACAGCTACAACGAAATGAGTTGGTGTCAGCAGAAACTACGTTTGTCTCCTCATATCTTTAAATTTGGGGTTGGTTTTTTTTTCATTTTTGGTTTGCTTTGTCTGCTGTATAACAACCACACTTTTCCCTCCTATTGGAGAGAAAAGTTCTTTCAGAGTATGGAAAGACACATAAGAGATAATGAAGTGTAAGCATCGCAGACCATGCAGCTTTTGAGTCAATTCATGAAAAGCTCTCAGAATAAAGCACATTTCCTCCTTCATCTTCACCTGCTGCCTGGCTCTGACTCCCAAGGCTGTGCTCTCCCCTGTGATAAACGTTTGCTAAACCTCAGCCACATTTGTCATGAGTTCTCACACAGACCTTTCAAAGAGAAGCACTAAATGCCAAGACGTGAATAGGTATTCTTGACTAGGCAACTGGGAAACATTACAGTGACACCTAAGGTGAGCCTCTGCTACCATTTAGCTATGATCATGTTCCTTTCCCATCATCTTGTCATAAGCAGAGTACCTGCCTAGTGATTTGCTCAAGGTCCCACTTAGTAGAGATCTGAAAATTTGTTGAATACTTAAAACCTGAAGTGAATATCTTGGAGCTAGGCTCTTACACTAGTATAAAGTTGTGATAGGAATCAATGACAACATTTTACTATGGGAAAAAATCCATTTTCTGAATGCCAACAGTTCCCAAGTATAGTCTATGATAATCCCTGGCCAGCCAGCTGCCTGAAAAGACAGACTTTTTTATTTACTTCTATGTGCTATATCATATATGTGCAAAGTCAAGTCAATATATTCTAAAAATCAAACATCAGAAACAGGGAGACAGAACAAAATGGAGGTAGTAACTGTTACCCAGACTGAGAAAGGCAACACCAACAATAGGAGGTCTGTTCTTTAAAACATTGACCTTATCAAGGTGTGAACCATCCTAAGAAGGAAATTTGAGTAACATTTTTCATCAAAAGGAGCATACAAGCCCTTCACTGCACTAGAAGATACTTGCAACAGTCTTAGTTCTAGCCCTACTCAATACTCACTGATGATGTTTCTGCGTGATCTTGAATATAACCTGCCAAATCACAGCACCACTTCCCCTTATGACATTGGCCTTATCATCTGCATAGCCCTCACCATCTCTGTTTGGGGTTCACGAGAGCTGCCACAGAAATGATTAGGAAAGGCATACACTGTGATCACTGGGTCCTCAGCACCAGCAGCTTCTTTCCACAGATCTGCTCTATGTCACATTCACACTAATGTAAATACAGCCTATCATCCTTTGAGCCCCAGCTGAAGGAAGTAAACCCAAAGTCAACAACTTCCTAACACATAGTTATCTACCAGTACTTAAAGACTAAAAATAAAATAGATTGTCATAGATGATATTAGAATAGCCTGATCCCGACTGGAAATGACACCATGAAAAAGACCGGTTTACAGTTTAAGGAGCAACTTCACCTCCTTTTCTGAAAGAGAGAGAATGCTGGGTTCAGTCACCAGAAGTGCTGCTTCAGGCAGCTACTGTATGAAGGGATAAATCACCCTCAGGAAGTGTGCAATTCCCACCAGTGTTTAGAGAAAGAGTAGGTGACCAGGATGAGGTGAAATAAATACCTTTTGCAGAATCTAAATCCTAAAATATTGTGTGCTTAGTTTGCTCATTTCGACCTTTATGTATGTATACACATATATATATACACACACACTTTATTATTTCATTTTCTATATAATATAT